>MNCI01012420.1:28655-76626 GCA_015680685.1 Gnetum montanum | reverse complement strand
AACATTTTATGAGGTATTGTCAAATTCTACATAAAATAGCAACACCATATCACCCATAGACTAATGGTCAAGTTGAAAATGTGAACAAAGCTATAGTTAGAATATTGACAAAGATAGTATCTATAAGAAGAAATGACTAGGCTAGAAAACTTAACAATGCTTATGAGTATATTGAACATCTTGGTGAGCTATCCTTAGCTTTTCTCTTTACCAATGAGTATATGGAAAATAATGTTTATTACTTGTTAAAATTAACCATCATTATAGACACTTAGTCCAATTAATAGGCTTTGATGAGCCTTTAAATATGGAAGCATGACCTATATAACGAAATGAACTTAATGAATCATGTATCAAGGTAATTAATAGATAGTGTATAATTAAAAAGCAAATCAAAATTCATCATGATAATCACATAATGAAGAAATAGATTAATAAGGGTGATAAGGTATTACTTTATAATATGCAACTTCATAGGTTTCCAAGGAAATTAGTTTCTAAATGGGAAGGTGCATATTAGGTTCTTGATGGCTATCCTAATGGTAGTCCTAAAATTACAACCTTAGAAGATAGTGAATCCACTTTCTTAGTTAATGATCAAAGACTTAATTTGTATATGACATATGAAGAACTTGTAATTGAACTCCAAATGTTTGACCTTGAATACTTGAATGATGATCCAAGTCCTCCAATTGCCAAAATGGTTATGTTTAATGAATACTATTATGTAAGATTCACATAGGTCTAGCTTTAGGTGTCAAATAGACCTAAAATGTGTGACCCCTAGTTAAGGAGGCAGACTTAACAGTATTCTTATATAATAAAATTTAGCTTCAATTTATAATTCAATCTTAGTTTTAGTTTTAGTCTTCATCCTACTAAATACTATAATTGATAGGTAACTTACTAATTACTGGTCATGGTAAAAAGGTGAATATTATCTAATCCTATTGCTAGTATTCCCTCCTATAATCAATTCCCATTTCCTATTTATATTCAAAGTCTTGCAACATTATAGTATATGTTTTAGAAATTCTTAGCTTGGAGAAATGAATATTACCTAAGTATATAACTTGATATGAAATGATAATGTAGATCTAGATCCCTTAAGGATTAGTACCATGTTTTTCATAGTTGTCATGTGACTAATCATTTGAGGCAGAAATACAATATTACTATTGATGAATTGTCGTTTTATAGGCCCTGATATTAGGTACATGATATCAGAACCTGGATATGATATTGTATACACAATATCGTGATTCTTTTGTTAGCCTATAAATATAGCATTTAGGCACACAATGAAAAGTCTTTTTTCAGTGAGTCTTTGGGTCAAGTATCTTTGTTAGTTTTTAGTTCTTTTCTAAAGTGCATGACCATAATGTGATGCTTGTAATTGTATGGAACCTTTGTTCAAGTGTGACATACTTGGACATGCACACAACTGAAAATAAAGATTCAGATTACTCCATCATTGTAGCATTCACTTAGCTTTTACTTGTTTTAATTGCTAATTATTTATTGTTGTTTTCTTAGTTAATATTTCTTTTATTGTGATTTACTACTTTTGTTATTAATGTGGAATGAGTACATCTTAATCACAAACATTTAAGTGTAACTATGTGGTAACCTAGTAGCTTATCTAGTAGTGCTTCAGGTAATGTGTGCTTAGTAATCCTAGAAGTAGTACATGAAGTCCAAGATGCATATAGATGATTTAGGATAGATGCTCATCGCACTTAGGCTAGCTTAGATTCTATTTCCTATTGCTTATTAGCTTAATAAAATTACTTCTCGNTAGATTCTATTTCCTATTGCTTATTAGCTTAATAAAATTACTTCTCATTATCGTTAGGAGTAGCCTAGTATTAGAAATCACATCATACACCTGACTTTGGACTAAACCATGCGTGACAAAGCAAATACTAGTCCAGGTGGTAAGACATCAAACTATGGTCAACATATAAATTTCTAAGTGCCACAACTAGTCTGTCCACAGAGTTCGATCAGATCGCACGTACATGCTTGTATTTTTATGATTGAGCATAGGGGTACCTCATCACTCATCATTGGCGCCATTGCCGTAGACAGTGCTAGTTATCTAGATTAGTTATATCATACACAATGGCTATAATAAGGTATTAATAATATGTCTTTCAAACAAAGAAATTAAACTCAATTGAGTCACACATAGTTCATGATAATGTCTCCCTCATAGGACAACGATAATGCAACAACTAGCGAGGAAATTCATTGGAAAACCAACAAAATTTATGATGAATAAGAAGTTTGGAGTACACACTCTTATGCAAGAGTTTCACATGTTCATGGACACACCAACAATACTTAAGGACTCTTGTCATAGAACTTAGACAGCTCTAGTGAGGATGGGACATCCCATAAAATGAGGGGGCATGTAAGGCCTACGACCTTCTCAATGGTTAGCAAGAGTACATCAAGGAATGATTAGGAGACTTACAAAAGTCATGACGGGTCTTCCAGTTCTTTCTCTTCCTTTGCTCATTCAATGTTAGCTTGTGACATGGATGACTATTCCTCAAGAGGTTAGTGTAGCCATAAAAATCAAATCCACAAGCAAAATCAGGAATGCCCACATGAACATAGACAACATCATCTCAACTCATTAACTTACAACCTATCTAGTGACGATGAATCCCTGTTGGCCACTATGAGTCTAATGCATATAATAGAGGTTGTCCAAATATCTCGTAGGCATCGTAAGGAAAGCCTTCTACCTAGGATTGATTTAAACAACTTTTCCAAGTGGTTAGGAGGCTATGATTTAGATCCGCAACATCATTTACAAGCCTTCTATGATGCCTAGTCATGGAAAAACATTGATAATGGATGGCAAAAAATTAAGCTCTTTTCTATGATACTTGTTGCCAAGAAAAATTATGGTACAATTCTTTAAAGCAAAAATCAATTCGCCATTGGCCCACAATGGTAGAACTCTTCAATGAAATATATCAAACCTGTGCAAGAGTGTCAGCCTTGAGGAGACAAATCCAAGAGTGGAAACAAGGGCAACATGAACCCTTGGACATGACCATAGAAAGATATTACTCATTGTTAAATAAATGCCTAGGCTATGGGTTTTCTGAGGAAAGGCTAATGTGCCACATCATGGATGGGCTCCGTAATGAAATAAGGGAGACACTAGGAATATATGCCTCAGGTCAACTATATGAACTACGAACCCATCAATTCCAAGAGCTTATTAAGTGAGTAGCAAAAGAAGAAGGAGAAATAATGAAATGGGAGAATTTTGAAAGATCTCAATAGGACCAAAATCTTAAAGTAATGAAGATCCATAATCATGAAGAGGAGAAGTCAACTCATTTCGAGGAGGTGGAACCATCCCCATCTTTTCCAATACTAAAATCACTAGATGACATCAAGGCAAAGATTAATAAGATGATAGAATCGATACATGAAAACTATGGAGAATATGCAAATATTATTGGAGGAGAAACCACACAAGATCAGTCTGACAACTAGAAAAAATAGAGGATGCCAAATTGAGAAATGGGATAGAACACCATTTGACAATCGAAAAGAAGGACTAAAGGAAATAAGGATAGAGGCCCAACTACAAATCAGAAGTATCAATGTGATGTTTTCCTGTACAATCATCCCAAAGGACAATGCCCAATTTTTTCACATCTACATGAGCATTGGAGAAGAATTCTACATCTAGATTTCATACAAAAGTACTATGTTCAACCATAGTGGAAAAACCCCCAATCATGGGGGAGACATTGACAAACTAGCCTCAACCTTCGTATGCCTCGACAGAAAGTGCTTATTATGTTCAACACCCTATTTCTCAAACTAGATCAACATTCTCTTCTTCACCTCATCATTATCATTCTTCCAAATACTATCAACCCATGTCCTCTCCCATAGGATCACCACCTCATGTTCCTTACACTTCTTCTTGCTCTCAATATTCGCATCCTTCACCTCCTTCTACATTGCCACCAGTAGTACTGGAAGGTTTTGCACCACAACACCAACCAATGAACATTACTTGTGCTACTACTATCAATAGCAGTGGGAGTCCTCCACATCAAAAACATCCTTTCTTTAGGCATGGCCATAGGAAAAGATAGTATGATTCTGAAACCACTGCATCCTCTAACTCAGCACATGCCCAATACTATGATGCACCTTCCTCTTCGAACTCAACACCTCTTGTTATGTTATCCAACCCACTAATCAACACTCCAACAACCATCGGTCCAATGAATATGACAACGTGAGGAGGCATATCAATCCTTGCATACCATCTTATGGTCATGGGTGCCATAGTGGGTCAACCTCTTATCACATGACCACATCTTATAATCTACCCCACTATGCCTACTTTAATCAAGTGTGTGAACCTCAATTTGGGTACATTCCTACCACCACACCAAAAGAAACCTAGTGGTTTGGATATGACCAAACCCTAATATTTCCAACATGCATGGATCCAAGCTTTTCATTTATTAATTATCACCATGATCCAAGGTTTAGTCATGGGGGATACCCCACATTCTAATGAGTAGAATTAGTAAATGTTTTTCCTTTTCTTTGGTTTACAATTTTTTTTCTTTCTTTTTCAATTTTTTATTTCTCAATTTGTCATTTTATCTTTTTAAGGATGATCTCATCTATGAATAAAATACTCATGTAACCTATTGATTAAGGTGTTGTTCTGTGCTATTGAGTCACATGGGACTAATTATTTGGGTAGTGAGCCCACAACATCCACCCACCCATTGCATTAATAAGAGGTTCTACTTTGGGTATGATGGTATTCTTATTATTATTAAAACTTAAAGTAACTTTTTATTTGTTATGCCCAAAGTAAAGAGTGATGGAATAAGAGGGAATGGTGAGGGTGTGACATTAAGGAGACTTGTGTATTCTCTTTGGTGACCTTTGTATGTGTTATCATGTAGCTTGGTTGCACTAAGATCCTTATAGATCTAATGAAAAATGGGATTAGGAGTTGTGATAAAAGCACTTAATAAAGGAACCCAATGTTGTTCTAAAGGGTCCCACTGGAAAGACATGCACCCATGCCTAAAGGTTGGAAACTTCTTTGGATCATCTTCAGAATAGGCAAAGTGCCAAGGTGGCCAAAAGAAGAAAAAGAAAAGAAAGAAGAATGATAGAAAAGAGAAAAAATAAAAAATAAAAAAATTAAGGAAAACATGTCGCAGACAATTCAAATCACTCCTCCCTTATGCAAAACACCAAGTGATCATACACCTTGCTGTTGTGATGCTCTTATGGTTATCTATCATTGGGATGAAATGATGCAATGTCATTGATCAGAGGTATGGGCTTGGTTGTGATCTTGGAGTGAAAGGCTAATGGTACCTTAATCATTCACAACACTTTGGATTCATTATGCCTAGGATAAGTTACATCACATCTCGTTCTCTACAATCCCTTCTATGATTCGTCTCATCTCACTATCCATGTATTTCTAACTTGTGTCTTGTGTGGCATAGAATTTATACCTCATCACAGTGGTATTTAACATGTGTGTGTTTTTTTTTACATTAGTGTGGATTGCATTTAACCCTTCTAGTGCCTACAGACATTTTAAGATATGGTTAAGAAAGGGTATGATAAGTTGGAACCTACTTTGGGGAGGACCCACTTGCATGACTTTTGTAATTTTTACTTGTTGCACACTAACACATCATATTATACCCTCCACGTACTACATTGTTGAATTTATTCTTTCCTTTATCATTATTTCAGATAAATTTTCCTTTGCACCACTACATATCCCTTTTTGTCACCCTATTTAAGAACTTCATTGTATAATTCCACTTCTTTACACTTTTGGTGCCTTAATGTCCACTTAACATTATCCCAGATCTTTCAAATCTACCTCAAATCCTTCATTTTTGGTTGTGAAAACTTGAAAATTCATCAATTTTAGTAAGTACCGTATTTTGGATAGAATGCAATATTAGGTACCTGGTATAGGATTCCACATGATATCAGGTATGTGCTATCATGTATGCGATATCGCCTCTATAAAACCTATATATATGGACTTGCCATGCATGTAGAAGTCATTTTCAACTATTGATGCAAGGGGAGTTGGTAAAATATTCTTCCATGATTTTTCACGCTTTGCAAGTATAAAATTTAATCGTCAATATCTTGCTTGTTAACGCTCCAATTTTCCTTCCAATAAAACCTACTTAAACCTGGAGTCTTTAACTTAGTCGTGGAGGAGGGGTACGGTAGAATTCATGTATAACTTTTTCAAAATTTGCTATCATTTGAAGGATATCATAGAGGTAAGAAATATTAAAAAATGTTAATAACTCATGCTAAACTAATTTTCTTCCTTCACCCAAATCATGTAAATTATTATTGGAGTTACCTAATCAAATTGGGCCTAACATTAAAACGTTTAGAGGAATTTCTTAAAAAAATTTCTAACTCTGAAATCACACTAAGCAAGAATTCAAAATTTATTAAAGGCAATGAGTAAGGTATAAGATAATTAAGCTTTGTTAAATGACCTCACTAACAATTGATCCCGACATGATTATAGATCGCCCCTAAATGATGACAATAGGGAGAACCCTCTGAAGGTGCAGCCAAATGCCCAAGGAGAGGTAGAGACCAAGGGCCTCACACAAAACATGCAGAACAGAAGGCATAATCATTTAGCATCCATCAAGAAACCCCTATTACTACATAATTCGATCAAGTAGAAGGTGGAGAAGGTAGGGTACCTAAACAAGGATAACATCTTACATTGTCCCCGATGGGTAGTTTGACAACGCACCATAGTAGAATTCTTGAAGGGCAGAGAAGGAGCATGATCTTAGCAGGGCTACAATGTGTTCAGGCCATTTGGGAAAGGTCCACATCTATTGTAGTGATCATGGAACTTAATTTTTAGACCTTTTTCCAAATTTTTTCTTGAGCTGGTCAAAGATCAGCTCAAGGGATCTCCACTATGGCATATCCTCTTGGAAAGTGGAGAATGGTATTTGGGGGAAACATATCAATTTTGGCATAATAAAGAGGAAGTCATCACTACCAACATTGGTGAAATCTTAGTTGATTTCTTTGCGAAGGCCATTGCAAAAGTTCTAAATATGTCGAATACAAGGCCCAAAGTTGCTCATCTGTGCACCTGCTTCGATGCTGATGCAAGAAAAGTATGGCTAAAGAAGATTTATGGAAAAGAAGACAAAACATATGGAGAACTGACCCTTAAAGAGAATTTATTTTAAAATTGGCACCTATCACATCTTTCCAACAAAGGGGCTAAACAGGATGTCTACCTATGCGGCTAGAGGAAGTGCAATCTTGATGGGCAAGGTTGATGCCAATTTGCCCCAATTGTATCTAATAGAAATATTAAGTCGGTTTGAAGAATTCAAGATAAGAAAGTTTTCATTTGCCTTTCCATGTCTAATCAGGAAGCTATGCTAGCATCCTGGAATTCTAAGGTACACTAATGATGTCCTTAGAAAGGCTCAAAATGCTTCATATGGCAAATTATTAAAGCCACCAGCACCAAGAAAAGATGTTGGTGAGACACTAGAGCCTAAATAGGAGTAGAAGGTTAGGTCCACTACACCTCAAACAATAGGGCCTAGCCAACTTCTAGACATGAGGCTCAATTAACAACAAGACAGAAGGCCCATCACACAACCCATGAGCTAGTAGGACCAACCACTACCACCATCGTAAGATTACCAACCATCGATGAGCCATCTCAGGGCCATTGCAAAAATGGTCAGTTAGGGAAGTCACGATGAGGCAAATCTCTTCAAGGTGATTGACGATGTCATACAAGCCACCATATCAATCGATCATGTAAGGGGTGAGGTCATAATACAAATAGGAGAAGGGGAGTTGCATTGCTGACAATAGATTTCAAGGAATGCTACATCATTTCAAGTACAATTGGAAACTAGTGAAGGTGCCATAATGGTGGTCATGAAACATCAAGATGTAGCTAAAGTAGTAGAAGTGGTCATGGACCATATCAAAGATTCATTTAATGTCCTTGTTATGCCACTGGTCGATCTCACAAGAGCACATGATGCTCAAGTTGTAGTCGGTAGCTTGATGATTGTTGCGGAACATGAAGATGCCCTAGATTGTTTGCTGCAAACAAGATAAGTAATGATGTCCTTATTTAAGATCCCCCCAAGACTTCACAATAGCACAATAAAACCTCATTTCCATGAAGGAAAAGTTGGTTATGGTTGAGATAGGGCCGAACATGTAGAAGATGAGTTGAGAAGACTCTAGGAGAAGTTCATTGCCCTACAAGCTAAATAGTAGGATCCATCTGAACTTATTCCATTCAATTAGGTAGAATTATTTAGGATAAAGTAACATAATAAATTATTAGAGGAGAATAAAATGGTGACAATGGAAAAGGAAAAGGTTAATTGGGATGTTTCAAAAGCATAGGCTCAAACATATGCACATGTAAAAGCACTCAAAGCCTTATAGGAAGAAAATAAACTCCTTGCTGCCAAAAATCTTTGGTTGATAACAGTTGTAAAACAAAAGAATGTTCTTAAAGAAAGTTTTTAGCAAATGTAAGAACAACTAGAAAGAGTAAACCAAGACATAAGTCTCATAGCCAGAGAGAATAGGATCTTTTCAAAGGAGGAGGTACATGCCATATATTAGAATACAACAATTGAAATAAGCATGTGGAAAAATGAAGCTAAGTGACATGAAAATTAAAGGAGCATTTCTAGGATCATGTGGGAATGTATAAGGAGATCATTAAAAAAGAGATCCATATGGATAAGACCCACATCAACTCTTTCAGTTCTCAAAACATTGATTAGCTAGCCATATTAGACACTTACACCTTCATCCACCAAGCAGAATTAAAGAGCTAGGACCTACAGATCGAGAATCTCATAGAATAGATGGAGTTGGCAAACCTGTAGTATGCCAACTTGGGCATGTTAACAGTAGGATGCCCAAGGACCAAGCTAGAAAAACAGGTAGCTACCACCTATGCCAAATACGAAACAAAGTTTTCTGAACATAAAAAGACATTACAGAAATTAGAGGTAAAAAATTCTGAACTAAAGGTGGTAAAAGCTAGCTACCAAGGTTAAAAGGATGTTGTAGCAGACTTGGCTTGATGACTCATAGATTATCAAGAATTTAGACACAAAGCTAAGGCCTACGAGGAGGAGCATAGGTTGTTTGTGGCATGGTACGTCAAAGCTAATCAGATGTTCCTACAACTGCCATGTCCATGTGAGGTGCTAACTCTATCAAACATTGGAACATTAGCATGGATGACACATGATCCCCAAACAAAGGAAGAAAAGCTTTAGGTGCTCCTTCAAAATATCCATTTTCAAAGCCTAGAGCACAAGATAAGGGAAAGAAGCCCATGGAGGAGCCACTACCACCAAGAACCACATGAGTTCCAAACAATTTTTTATTTTGTATTTTGTGTTGGTGTCCAAATTTTGTTTTGTCAAGTCCCACACTGTGACATGAAGGAATCCATAGTTAGTTCATAATCCCATACCTATCCACTGTGTATTTAAATGAACTTGTTTCTCATTTTGTTTGACCCAAGGATGAGTTTTTATTTAGCTATGGAGGTATGATGAATTGTAGTTTGCTAGGCCCTGATATTAGGTACATGATATTGGGTACGCGATATCATAGCCTAGATATGATATCATATACATGATATTGTGATTCCTATGTCAGACTATAAATATAGCATTTAGGCACATAATGAAGAGTCTTTTTCGATGAGTCTTTGGGTCAAGTCTCTTTATTAGTTTTTAGTTATTTTCCTAAGTGCATGTCCATAGTGTGATGCTTGTAATTGTATGGAATCTTTGTTTGAGTGTGACGTACTTGGACATGCACACAACTAGTAATAAAGATCGAGACTATTCCATCATTGTAGCATTCACTTACTTTTACTTATTTTAATTGTTAATTATTTATTTTTTTTTCTTAGTTAATATTTATTTTATTGTCATTTAGTATTCATGTTATTAATGCAGAATGAGTACGTCTTAATCATGAACATTTAAGTGTAACTACATGGTAACCCAGTAGCGTATCTAGTAGTGCTTCAGGTAATGTGCACTTGGTTATCCCAAAAGTAGTACATGAAGTCGAAGATGCATACGAATGATTAAGGATGAATGCTCATCACACTTAGGCTAGCTTAGAGTCTATTTCTTATTGCTTATTAGCTTAATAAAGTTATTTCTCATTTTCTTTAGGAGTAGCCTAGTATTAGAAATTACATCACAAAGTAAATACTAGTCTAGGTGAAAAGACAACAAACTACGATCAACATATAATTGTCTAGGTTCCACAACTAGTCTATCCATGGAGTCCGATCGGATCGTGTGTACATGCTCATATTCATATGGTTGAGCATATGGGTACCTTTCCGCTCATCAACCATAAATAATTTGTATGACTTGTTTATGATGCATCTTGTGATGGTTAGCTACTTTGTTGAGTCAATTTTTATTCTTCATGACATGAACGTATTAGTTATCTAATAGATCTTTTGGATCTATAGACAATAAGAAATATTAGTTTCGGTTTCAATAATGCCAAATGGATATTAGGTCATAAATCATATCTATTTCTATGCCCTAAATTTTATTTAACTAAAGGAAATTGAAAGTTAACAAAGTAATGATAAATGCTTGATCTACTATGATGCAACCTACTTAATTATTTGAAAGAATAAAAAAAAAATGCATGTACACGAGGGTTGAACTGCACCATGGGCATAGTTTCCTATGGGACCCTATTCTTTGGTAGTGTAGCAAAGCAACTAGTACTCATGTTGAAATTCCAACTTGTGAAGTGATGTGCACCATGGGCAAAGTTTCCTACAAGACCGTGTTCATTGACAATGAAATAAGCTTCTCAATGATTTGGATTAGTACAAAGATTTCTTCAGATTTGTTAATCTCAAAATAAAATAAAATAAAAAATAAAAAAATTAATTATAATATGTAAATAAATACACATATATATACTTATATAAATAAAGGGGATTTGATATTTACTTTTATTAGCCTGTTGATTAATGTGCATTCATATTCTTGTATGATATTTTTTCCTTTAGGTATTTGCAATTTAAGAAAGCTACTTTTTAAAATCCTATACTTTATTCTACTTGAATTTCAACTATTATTCTCTTTTTATGGGATAAGGTGATTACTTATATGGTGGCCATTGTTTATTTAGTTAGTTCCTTATCCATACTATTATGCCTCATTCTTTGCTATCATATTGAAAACATTAGTAGTTGATTTTCAATTTAAGAGGGATGAAGAAAATGGTGCACCTAACATGTTAGTATAGTTAAATTAGGAAATTCATTCTTAAACTTTTATAGTCTTTGTACTTGTGAGTTATGCTAGGCTATCAAAGTTGAACGTGGATGGAGTGCCTCCAAAAAGTTTAGTATCTTAGCTACTAAATATGAGAATTTGCTAGAAGCCAACTTGGCATAAGGCAATACTTAAGAAGTTTAAAATGACTTTAAATAATAATAATAATGAAACAATAATAAAAAATTTTGTTTTCCATGACCTAGAATTGAATACTTCTAATCTATAAATTAATTTTTGTTACTCATCACCATTTAAAAAAAAAATTAGCTGCTGTAATGTCTTCAAGGTTAACAAGTTCATTGGATGTAAAAAGCCTTTGCTTTAGGAAGAAAGAAGAGAAAAGACTAATTTTACAAATAATATAAGAGTTGCATAGTTAGTTACTCAGTATATTATCAATAAAAACCAACGATCAAGGTTTTTCTTTAAGTATTTCAATTTCCTCATGAAATATATATAATAAGATTTAAGTTCTCATTATTCCTTTCGCATTATTTTGCTAGGGGGACTACCAAAATGCTAATGATAAGCACCTAAAATAGTAATATTTCTTAATAAATAATGTTTATTTTACTTAATATTAGATGACTAGTAAGTATATTTTAGTTGATTGTTATCATTTATATTATGTTACAGTTCATTAATGATATTTTGTATATCTTATTTTCTAGGAAAAAAATAGTAACTAAATGATCTTAGGTGAAAAATTTAACTACACCATAATGTCAAAAACATTTAAATTAACATATTTTAATCTCTTATTTGCATAAAATGAAATTCAAATGTGAAATTTATTAGCAATTAAAGTTGGCTATGAATACTACCCATCAAAAAGGCCATATGAGAAGAAATGATCTACACCTATGATTAGTATGTGAATTTTAAAGGGAAAATTCAACAAAGAAGACTTAGAAGGCACCTACCTAGTAACTGAAGACTTTGAAACCACCTATTGAATATGTAATGACTTTTTAGGTCCATTGTTGGTCCTTGTCTCCCCACTAAATATATTCCAAATTTGTATAAATTAAGGTGTTGTGCATTATTCTTTCCAATGATTGAAGAGGGTAGCTTGAGATATATACTCCCCTACTACTTGATTGCTTATTCCTTTAAGGAAATTGTTAAATTTTCCTATTTATCTCTCCATTCTTGTATTATTGTTCTCATTTTATTTGTGTGAGTAGAGTGTGAATCCTTTCTTAATACTAGAGTGAGTTAAGGGGTCTCATTCATGGATAGACATTTTCTCATTATCTTTGTATGCATCAAGGCTATAATCTTTGTACAACCATATTTTTTTATTATTAATGAAAGAGAAGTTGAAATCCCTTGCATATTTTTTCTTTAAGTTAGAAAGTAAGAATATTCTTAGTTGTACCATTGATCAATAGGTGATAAATATTGATTGATGAAGAATTTAGAATGTTAAAGGAAGTAGTAATAAACTCTTGAGTTCATCATTGCTTCTTGATACTTAAATCACTTAGGCTTATGTATAGGAGTATGATATTTGGGTGAGTCATGGATGAGGTGACAAACCAAGGACATAACTGATCCAATTGTAGAAGAATTCATTGATATACATCCTTGATATTTTTTATTAGGAAGAACCATTTGAATCAATAATAGGTTACTATCAAACGTTATGAACATATATTTATTTCTTCCTAGTCATTGAAGAATTCATTGACACTAATTTAATTAGAATCTTCCTCAAAGATAAATTCTATTAAACAATAGTAAAAGAAAAGGATACGCTAACTATTGAAATTTTAGCAAAATAAGTCATTGCAAGATTTGCAGTATCTACAGAAAAAACCTTAGCATGATCTATAAAATTTGTAGAGAAAATTTTAGTAACATTTTTAGTAGCATGTTGCTAATGTGCTTGTATAGCCTTTTTTCACAAGATAAAGGAACATGAATCAAACATATACTCTCTTAATGATAATAGTGACATGACTTTGGAAGATTGTAATAAATAACGTTTTGCACATAATCAATTTTTCTAGCACACAAAAGATTTTTTCGCTTAAGAAAATTAAGATCCACTTTAATTACATATTGAATTTTGTGAAAACCACTAGTTATTGGTAGGGTTTCAAAATGCTTGATTGGCCTAATTTGAGAGACAATATATGTTTCAACTTTTTCAAAAATTAATGGAAGATTTAACAATTCAACAAAACAAAGAATTTTTCAAAAGTTAGAAGATGTTAGATTAAAAGAGAAAGTCTACTTTTGAATAATTAATAAAGCATGATGATGATTGAGAACACTGATTTTAAGAAGCTTAAAAACCATTATCAAATCAACAAATTCTATCATAAAAATGAATTTAACAAATAACAAGCATGGATAGCATCCAAACCTTGATTTTTCTAAAAAAAATTTAAATGACTCAAAAAACTTGAAGAATGAGGTAAATAAACCAAAATTTACATGAAAACATACTTCCCAAAAATTTCCTAAGTATTAGATTCATATTAATAATTAGGCAATGTGTACAATGGCAAAGAAGCTATAATTCCACTTAAAAGATCACCTACTAAATATGGTGGCATTAC
The DNA here is from genome assembly GCA_015680685.1 of Gnetum montanum. Lineage (NCBI taxonomy): Eukaryota > Viridiplantae > Streptophyta > Gnetopsida > Gnetales > Gnetaceae > Gnetum > Gnetum montanum. The sequence continues at coordinate 62,627 of MNCI01012420.1, read as the reverse complement.
ATGTAATATTAATAAAATGGTAGAAAATCAACAAAACTTCAAAAATTTGGCTTGCAAAATCCAAAGTTTTTCCTTCATGAGATAGAAATTATGAAGCAAAAAAATAACGTGCTAACCTTAGTGATAAGACTTGATTTGAAAGGTCTAAGTCATTAGTTTAATTATAAAGTTCTAATTGTACTATATATCTTAGAATGTACCTATATTACAATTATTTTAAGGGTCCAACATAGTTGAATACATGTACCTGATAAGGGAGGTCATAGCATTTTCTTTCATCATTATTATAAACCATGTCATGCTCTAAAAGTCATGCTATGAAGCTGCTCCTAATTTTGAGGTAAGAAATTATCTTTTGGGTTACATACTTGGTCATTAAAAGAATGCATGTGGATTATAAAATAATGGTTTCAATAATGTGATATTAACTTAGTGGTAAAACTCTTGATTTGAAAGATCCAAGTCATGGGTTTGTTTCTCATGAGGACTTTGAGGATTTTACCAATTATTCAACATCTATAAAATAATATTTTTAGAAACCATTATTAGGTTTTCTTAAGATATGATTAGTAGTTTCTAAAATTATCTAAAGTTTGTAATAGAAAAAGGACTATTGTTTTCTTCTATAAATTAAAGGTGGGAAGATGTGTTATGCGCCACCCCCACCACAACAACAAAGTGTGAAAGGAAGGGCTTAAGAGTGTAGTGACAATAAGAATTTTTGAGAGCTATTGAGGATGACTTGTGTCCTTGGGTTATTGTCTCCATGGCTTGTGTTCTTGGGTTATTTTCTCCAAATAAAGGAAGAGCTCTACACTAGTTGCTATGGGGTTTTTTTTCCCACTTTAAAGTTTTTAACATAAATTTTTGTGTGTTTTTCTTATTATTTTTGTTGTTTAAATTTGCAAATTTAAATAATTTTGTAATAATGCTACTAGAAACCATGTTCATTTGCTTCAAAAAATTAAAAATAATATTCTCAAACTATGTAAATTTTTACAAAATTTGCTTTAAGAAATTATATTTCAATGACAGCTCATTCTGTTACATATATAAGAAAGTATTGAAACCTTTGTTACAATGAAAATATGGGTAGATATCAATATAAATGTTGTGCATTATAACAACGCTACGTCAAACTAAATTTTCAAATATTTCTTACTAGAAATGAAAATTACATATCAAATTTACAAAATGTTTACCTTTTCATATTTAAATAATGATAATTGAGAAGCCAAAACAACTACACCAATCAAAGTGGGCATTAATGAATGAGCAAAACACCACATCCAATCAAACACATAGCTTGATAAATCATTTGCCAGCCAATTTGTCCATAATCTTCCTTTGGTTGCCATTAAATTTGTGATCCAAATCATAAATTTGTATTTTCATTCTTCTTCTAAGTATCTACTATTGATGTATAATTCACCTCATTTGTGTTTTAAGATACTTGACTTCACAAGCAATTTGCGAATATAATATACATTTCATGGTCAGGGACTACCCAAAAAAAATTTCTTTGTGGTTATATAATGAGAAGTAAAGATGCCCTATACCCTTTACAGAGTGCTAAATTTTTTATTCATTCTTTCACCTCTTTTATGTATTGTGGTAATGACTTTTTTTCTTTATCACTTGAATTCTCCATATCCTATGGAGATGGACTCATATCATGATCATTTTCTCTGTATTTTGTATTAATAGATTATTTTCTTCAATCATCAACCCTATAGTCTACCTAGTTGGAGTTTTGACTTCATTCTTTTTCATATATTTTGTTGAAGAATTTTCTTCTTCAATCATGCTATGCATATCCATTGTAACTAGGCTTTTTATTTTTTATTTTTGAGAAAAGTTCAAGATTTATTAAAGAAAAATAAAATATGTAAAATGAGATCAACACAACTATTAGGCCCCAATCAACAAGCATTGGCCATATAGGCCCAATAATATCAAAAGGTGACATAAAAAAAAACTAGTCACCTAACACCAAAATTTCCATACCACTTCCAAAAGTCCCAAAACTTGTCCAACATAGGCAAGCATAAGCATATAAACCTCACATCTCAACCACAAATGTTCCATCACCATGGGCGCAACCCTTGGACCTTTGAATCAAAATTATAAATTAGTCCCTTCGTCCAATACCTAAGATAAGGAGTCATTGAACAATTGGTGTAGCTTCTCCTTGAAAGCTCCCATATCATTCCTATGTGGAGACCCCTCACACACTTGATCCTTTGCAAGGTGTTGTAGTGCATCTTCTGCCTACTATTGTGCATCCTACTCTAACTTTCCATAGATTTGGACTCATAGATTATCTCTCATTATTTACTTTCCCATCTCCTCTTGTCATATTGGTTTCTGTGAACATCAGTTTGCAACTCTACCATTTGATGTGTGACCAAATCTACCACCCTCTACAAATCATTCTCCTACATTGTCTACTAGGCCTCCCACTCTATCTTTTTATCCTCCTATGTCCACATGGCTACCTCCCTATTGGCTCTCTGGACCATAGCCTCAATTTCAAGCTACATCATTGATGTAGTCACCTGCCCTTCCTTATGTGCCTCTTTTGAAGTGTCAACATTACTTTTCAAATCCTAATTTTCCTAGCATTGCTCCAAAACATTCCCTCCTTTCACATGTCAAACACGTTGTCACGAATAAACAAGTAAAGGCTTCAATCTTAGCTCCAACAACAACACTAGTGAACCAAACCACCACAAAGAAAGGATATGCTTAGATGTCTAATAGGCCATACATGTTGCAGAGATTCTAGGAAGAACTATGACATGTTTAAGTGCATCCTAGGGTTCAAGTAGCATAAAAATGTAAAATGAATCCCTAGCAACTTAGATGAGCTACCTAACTACACCACAAATCTTTTAATTAACACCACTACAGCCTACTAGACTGAGGATAACACTGACTTAGGCACATGTCCACTAGCCCTGTTTGACGTCCCTCCTTCAAAATACTCTCCAATGTGCCTGTAACTATGCACCATTTAAGGATAACCTCCTCCACTACTGACATCCCCAACACATCCACCAATGTTGATTCCATTAGAGAAATCCTCCTTCCCCTATACATAGTTGCATCCCCCTCCTAGTTAGAAAAAAAGGAGATATCTACCACATCTGGCATCCCTACAATCCATGAGAGCAAATTAGCCCATCCCATCATAGTTATTAGTGGCCATAATTTAACATTGCCCTAAAACTCACTTACCACTAGCTCATTGTATCTAGTTTGTACCATGCTTCATGAAAACTCCTTGTAGAGGTGTACCCCAGTAGCTACAACAAAAATCTATAATGGTAGCCCATGCATCCAAAAAATCAAGTTATTTCTATACTTACATACCACTTTTAAAACTATAGTCTCCTTTGCATCATCATTTGGTCATATAGGGGACACTAGCCTAGCCACTCACCAAGTGTCTTTCATGTAGGCACAATGGTAAATAAAATGATTTATGGTTTTTTCTTCCTTTGCACACAAAGGGTAACTGAGATCAATATTTAGCACTTGATCTCTTTAAAACCTCCTCACCGGTAATGCCTTGTGCATGATAAGCAAAGAAAAAACCTTCACCTTCTTTGGTAATCTCCCATTCCATATGGACTTCTAGTCAGTAACCTGTAAATAGTTGGTATTAATGATTTTTTTAGAGGCTTTTCACAAAAGATCTCTCCCACATCTCATTCGCATGTTTTCACAACATCCTTCATAATCATGACCCTCTTGGGTCAGCCTCCCAAAGCTGATATTTTTGCTGCACAATCATAATCCATTGCACTTGACCATCCCTTTATGCCATTAGCCTATTCATAAGCCTTTGAATTCCAAGCATAATTTCATCATTGAAGGACAACAACCCTATTTCACTTGTAGTCTTTAGTTTCACCGTACTTTCCAAGCATACCAAGTGGAGTATATTTTTTCCCTTGCCCCGAAACCACACAAAATGTCTCATAATCTAGTGTATTTTATGAATAATTCCAATAGGAGAAGAGGCCATAGAAGCCATGAATTGTGCCATTTCCATAAGAATCTTTGATGCCAATAAAATATTACAATTTTTGGCCAAAAATCAATTATTCCAATGGTCTTTTTTCTTCTGCATCTTATGCAATAGATCAATCCATGTTTGGCATTGGTTTGAAAATCAGCATTCCTAAGTAGAAATCCTAGATAGTCTTAGGAAAAATGCATAGCACTTGGGAAATTCATCCTTTCACCCACTCTGTCATGTTAACCAAATGTCAGGCCAACTTATCTTGGTTGTCCATTTGAGAAGTATAATTCTCAACATGTCTATTATTCCAATCATTGGAGGAGGACCTTGATAGATACCCTTATGTTTGGCATGGACAGTAACAATCCATAAATCACAGTGAATGACATTAGAGATATCATTTGTTGATGTGGGATCTAAAAAAATAACAAGTATGAATTTTATGGTGCTAGCCAAGGGGNCATAATTTCCTATGACATAATACTATTTGGCATAATTAGGTTATAATATATACCTCTATAGTTTGGCTATGAGGATTTATATCATACATGAACATTGTATGAGGAAGAAGAGTAATGTTCAATGAAACTTGTGGATAGGGAACAAAGGAATTTTTTGTTCGAGGTAAATTCAACTCATTTTTTACTTTCTCAAGCCCATATTTATTTTCAAGCATTTTCTTAGCTGAATTTAGTCTCTGCATTCTATACAATGGCCTCCTAAATAAATCTAGTCAAAAGAAAGTTCAAAGATGAAGATGGGATTCAAAAAGTAAGAGTGAGTTAAAGTTAGAATGTAAAATTCTTTGGATCCTTGCCCACAAGTTCTATAATTCAAAAAGTAGTATTATATATGAATCTAAATGCTCTTTACTAGAAATGTAAATTGTGTGATTGTGTGTGTGTGTGTGTGTAAGCTTCAGATGTGCTTTTGAAACATGCACATGTGCATCTATCATATGTCTCATTGCTTGAAAACGAGGAACAACATCGGTAAAGGGGCATCATTAATGAATCAGAAAATAAGACAAAATACTAATTTAACAAACCAATGGATGGATGGCTTCTGGAAGTCAACAATCATTTATTTTTTAATGTCCAAACATTGCCATGATCTTTTGATTTCCCAACTTGGAACTCGATGTAAGATCAATGCTCTTAATCATAATAATGTGGCAACTTGTGTTGAAACTAGTCAAGGAGGAGGAGAAGGAGTCAACAACCACATGCAAGGAAGGAAAGATATTTTCCTTGCAAAGACAAATGTTTAAACACCATCATAGGCCAATCACATGGAGAGCATTAGATTATTTTCACAAGTTTCCATAGTGATAATGTATAAGTTTAGTTGTAGCTTCTAGTTAGTTACATGATAATTTTCAAATGGATGATTACAGTTTTGAATAGAAAATATTTTCAAAAATACCATTTCAAAATTCTCTTCCTTTAGCATGATTTCTTGGAATTAAAGCATTGATTGCATTAAATAATGAGTAGACACCCAAAATAGCTTTTCAATGTAAGTTGTGAGTTAACCCTAATGATTTGGTCAATGATCATAGCTCTCCATGCAAGCTATGATGGTAGTTACAGCTAATTTTTTTCCTCTTGTGACTAGGGCATGAAATTACACTACATAGAACTCTACTTGTGAAATCTGACTCTGAATCTCATCAAACATGTTAATAACAATGTTGTTGCTATGAGTCACAATTTTGCATAAGAATTTTTTTACTGGCATTTACAGTTCCAAATCAAATTGAAATGTCAATTTCACTTTTCACCTTGAGCTCAAATCTATGTTCTTTGGCATCTTGAGGGATCGAATAAAGGGTATGTATGTCTTTTCAATAAGTAGAAACAATTTAAAGTCATTACATTGGCTCTTAGACTTTACTTCAAATATTAAAATATGGCTAGCATTTTCTATAGCAATCCAGAATCTTAGCCTTTTTACTTTTATAATTCTTCAAAATTTTTACAATTACCTTAGCTATTCAAATTCTTACAAGCTTCCTAAGGTTTACAGCTTTTGCGAATATCAATCTCTTTGTTTTTCGAAACTAGTATTGTCATAGGGGAAAATGATATCAGGCTAAAATTAACATTTATTTTCTATTAACAATTAAATAAAGAAATTATTCTTTAAAATATATTTCTAATGTGGCAAGTAAATAATGAACTTGGACTTTAGTTTTGTCACCTACATTCTGAATTCACTTTAAAAAAATATTAGAAAAGATTTAAAGTATAGGTTCGATTTTAATAAGCAATGATATGTTAATATATTAATAACTATCTATTAACCTTGGTGGTGAAACATAAAATATAAGCAACTTAACCCATGACTAGATCCATGAAAAAATAGAGAGAGAAGAAAAACAAAAAAGAAATTGAAGCAAGTTGCTTTACCAAGGAAGGCCTTATCTTCAACTATGTGTTCATCATCAAAGGTACCTTTTGTGACATGTTCATGTACTGCTTCCTGTGATCCCATCTAGGTCTGCATTTGCCAATGACTATGATATGACACTTGTTTCAGTACTATAATGAAAGCTACTGNTTTTATATTATTTTAAAGTGTATAAATACAAAACCATTAAAATATTAATGGTAGGAAAAGATGATATTAAAATAAATAATTTTATGGTAAAAAATTCACATAAAATTAATTACTATATTAAATATAAAATTAAAATTAAAACTATATGTCAAGAATAAATAATAACACATTTAAAATATTTTTTTCATTTCAAATTAAAAAAAAAGCATGCTTCATATAACCAAATGCAAATTTGAGTTTACATAGCATTATCCTTTCTTTAAAAAAAATTATACATGATCAATACAAAAATATTTTTACTCTTAATCCATATTGCCTCTTTGTAAGAAAACTTGCAAACAATAATAGGAAATGATAAGTTATATATATGCATACATATAAATAAAAGGATAAAAATACAGGTATGCCTACCAAGTTCACAATTCAAGATTTCTTCTTTCTTTCTTATCTTTCCAAATCTTGTATATAGCTTTCCAATTAGTGGTAGACAATTCTAGTCCAATTAATGATATCCTCACTAAAGCATCAAGAGTTTTAATACTTAATTTTGTCATTCTAATATCTTTAATAAGAGTTTTCTTGGAAAATTCCCTTTCACAAATGAACTATGCTAGTTGGAATAGTCATAATACTTTTCCATAATTTTGTATAATGTGGAATGTTTGGATACCAAATTTTATTATTTCAAAATATTTTCCATGCATAAGTCATTCCAAAATCACCGCAACCATACAATTCATGAACAAATGCCAATAACTCTCTTTTATAGCCATCATAATAAAAAACATTACTAGTTTCATCTTGCATTTTCCACACATATGAAAACAATCTATCTAACCATTCACTTGTCTTGTTCTTCCTTTCTTTTCTATAACTTGGATTAGAAGATGGGTTAAGCATTATTTACAAGTCACTGTCTTCTCACTTATACTAGTGGTAACTTTATCACATATGGTGATGAGTCGCATTCTATTGGTTACATTGACGAAACCTTGTCGATGTGGCCTCATTTTCTAGGCCTCATCGATAAGGCTTAGTTGATGCATCATATCATGTGTTGAAGTGGCCCTATCGACCTAGTGCTTGTAGTCAGCTATAAATACGTGCTTGTAGCCACATTTATGAAAAGTGGAGATTGTAGCCGTAGCAAAGCTCTTACAATTTTTCCATTCAAAAGTTAGAATTTTTTCGCAAGTGCCTGTAGTAGAAGCCATTGAGTGTATGGATCTTTATTTAAGCATTTTTGTACCTGAGCATGACAGTGTGTGCGATAATAAGGACAAGCTTTCTAATAAACCTTACAACACTTTGGATAGATTAGCTATTTCATTTATGCATTTAATATTTTGAATTATTTATTAAATGTTTTCAATTAGTTATTAAATATTTTATAATTATTATGTTAATGAAGAAATTAAGCCAAATAGATTACACACATAAGTATGACCACTTCAAACATAACATGTATTCGCTTAGTAATCCTAGCAGCGTTATTGCTTGGTTCACCCAGTAGTGTAGCGCTTGGTCGTGTAGTAGTGGATATGTGGGTTCAAGATTTGTACAAAAAATGAGATCATATGCTTATGTTAGGATTAGTTAAATGGTAGTTAATTAGTTAATTTAGTTTAGTTAATCCATTCCTTTTAGTTACATTTTGAGTACCAAACTATAAAACAAAAATTGATAAAAATTAGATGCCTCAGTTACACTTAACCATACCAATGAATGTCACAAGTGTAATTGGCTAGACAACAATCGACATTAAGGCTAGATTCACTTCCTAAATAACTAGTGTACTAAAAATGATAAAGCCCATGAAATTTGACTAGATCGTGTGTGAATTCTTTGTGATTCATATGGTTGGTTGTAGGGGTACCTCACCACTGATTATATAGTTTAGTCTAAAGTAAGGCATATGATTATTGATGTTGTCTGACTAAGGCTAAGTTATGAGAAAGTATAAAATTTAATTATTTAATCTAATTAATAATAAGAAGATAAATCCTAAACTATCTTAAGGGTGATGAGTGTCTGTTCCTAGCTTACTGTACACATTATGAACTCAGATACCCACTATTGGGATTACTAAGTGTTATGCTACTGGATGAACCAAATAATAACATTATTGGGGTTACTAAGTGAATATGTTTTTATGCTTGAAACTGGTCATGCTTATTTTGCCAATTAATTAACGTGCATGGAAAAGTAAATATTAAGTAAGTACATAGAAAATAAATTACATTGAAAGTAAATCTATTCTAAGTCAACGTGTTGCAATGAATAGGAATTAATCTCGATCTTATTATCATTCATGAAATATGTCTAAGTACAATCCAACTTGAATAAGACATCATACAACTGAGTCAAATCCACATTGTAGGCACTCACTAACTACTTACTAAGATCATCGAATAAAATTACAAAAGTTTAACTACACTATTGACCAAATGGTGCCAAATATGCAGTAAGTGCTCGCATATTTATAGGTAAATAAAGGAATTACGTCAACAGGGATGTGTTGTGGAGTATGCATCAATGTAGCTAAGCTATAGAAATGAAATATAGCATCTACAATGTAGTAGCCAATTGAGATGCATAGATAGGGGTGCTACAACACAAATGTGATGTAGCATCTCCAATATAGCATTTATGATATCTCAACCAATAGATACACTTGATAAAATGATGCTTTATGAATGTTCTCATCTTAAGAAAGAAAAATTAGACCTAATGGTTGAGATTCAAAGGCTAACCAAGGTCATTGAGTAGATGAATAAAACTTTTTTACAAAAATCCAAAGATCAAGAACAAAAGGATGTATGCATCAGGGATTCTTCTAAAGAAAGTTGTTCAAGGTTTTGTAATATAACAAAATTTAGGACTCTAAATTATTTTTATTGTGGAAAATATAGCTATGCTTAGACATATTGCTATCTTAGAATGAAACATTATACTTGGTCTTCTCAAAAATAGCCTAGATAAGGTACTTTTTATGGAAAGAACATAGGGAAGCAAAAAGAGAGGAAGCCTGAATAGAACATGATGGCTCAAGTTGCTCTCTCTAAAGTCAAAAAAAGCACATGGGATATTGATAGCAACTATTCAAGGCATATGAAGGAATCTAAAATCTAATTTATACACTTTACATAAAAAAATTGTGGAACCATTACTTTTGGAGATGAAATGGAGGCTCCTATAATAGGTATTAGTACCATAGGAGGAAAAGGTAAGGGACAATCTACTATAAATAAAATTTTTTTTAGCAAAGGATTAAAGAATAATATTCTTAATGTTAGTAAACTCTATGATTCAAATTTCAATGTTACTTTTTCAAAAGAAACTTGTAAAATAAAAGACTTAACCACTAGAAACATTGTAATAGAAGGAGCTAGAAAGGCCAATGTTTACACTATTGTATTTAGAGATAATCCTAACCTTGAATCCAATTTCTTGATTAGTAATACAAATAATTTTGGTATGTGACCTAGCAAATTGGGCCACATAAACAAAGAAATTCATTAGAATTTGGTGACAAAGAAAATGGTTTATGAATTGCCCAAACTTAATGACTTCAATTTGAACACCTATGAAGCATGCCAAAAGGAAAAGCAAAAAAAGGTAATGTTTGGTAAGAAAAATTGTGTCTCTATGTCTGATCCCTTAGATTTACTTCAAATGGATCTTTTTGGTCCTTCTCAAACACTTAGTTTGAGGAAGAAAAAGTATTTTATAACCATTGTTGATGATTATTCTCATTTTACTTGGGTTGCCTTCTTATATCACAAGGATGAAGCATTTGATCATTTCTTAAGAATTTGGAATCAGATTAAGAAAGAAAAAAAGCTATGGTATTAAATTCATCAATAGTGACAATGGAGGGGAATTCAAGAATGCCAAATTTGAGCAATTTTGTCAAATGAATGACATACTTGATCAATTCTTTATTGTAAAAACTCTTCAATAGAATGGTGTAGCAAAAAGAAGCAATAGGATCTTGAATGAAATGGGGAGAACTATATTGAATGATAGAAATCCTCCTTGCCATTTTTGGGTTGAAGTAATTAACACTACATCTCCAACAGAGCTTTAGTAAGAAGGATCACCTCTAAAACTTCCTATGAATTATGGATTGGTAGAAAAATGTGTGGTAGATTATTTTCATGTCTTTGGTTCCAAATGCTATATTTTAAATGATAATAATTTCTTACAAAAACTTGATCATAAAACTGATGAAGGCATTTTCATAGGATATTCTTTTGTTAGTACAGTATATAGAGTCTTCAACAAAAGAACAAATGTTATAGAAGAAACTATTAATGTTAAAATTAATGATAGTGATGTTACTTCTCAACAAATTGATGATGAAGTAGTTCCCATTCAATAGTTATCTAGTGCCTCACAAGTATAAATTAACAAAAATTTAGAATTAGTGAACATGAGGAAGAGTTGAGGATGAACATGAGCACATATCACCAATTCAAGATAAGATGCTTAGACTTAGTAGAACATACTCTCTCAATGGTGTAATTGGACAAGTACAAGATGGGATTCACACTAGAAGACAAACTAAGTTAATTTGTGCCTATGCAACATGTCTTTCACAACTAGAACCCAAAAACTTCAAAGAAGTAGTAGAAGAAGAATGGTGGATTTCTACTATGCAAGATGAACTTAATTAATTCACTAGGAATGATGTGTGGAAATTGACACCTAAACTAAATCATAAACCAATTATTTGAACAAAATGGGTCCCTAGGAATAAAACTGATGAAAATGGAAATATCATTAAAATAAAGTTAGGCTAGTTGCAAAAGGGTATAATCAATAAGAAGGAATTGATTTTGATGAGACTTTTGCTCCTGTTGATAGACTTGAAACTATTAGACATCTTTTGGCATATGCTAGTATTAAAAATATCAATCTACATCAAATGGATGTGAAAATTTCCTTTCTAAATGGGACCATACAAGAAGAGGTATATTTATATTAAGCTTAGTAAAGTATCTAAGGTAAAAGCATGAGCCTTCTTTTGGTCATGTTACATTTTGGATCTTTACCTTAAAGTTACTTTATTGATGATATATTTTTAAACTTGATGTATTTACATCTATTTATGAGCATATTGTTGAAGATCTGTTTGGTTGTTATTAATCTTTTAAAATATTTAGCATGAGAAGTTATATTGCTTTGCTCTTTCTTGTTGGATGTGCATGTATGCATTCTCCTTGTCATAGAATTACTATGGCTTATATTTTTATTGATTTCTCAAAAGGTGGAGAATATTGGATAATTATAGAATCATGAGATATTAGTTATTTGTTACTAATGGCTTATTGGTTCAGAGACAAGTTACTAGATCTTCAGGGTCAAACTTTGGACTCTGACATTTGGTTTTAAATACTCTTGGACATCAATCAAAAGGCTTGGCTTAGTTGTGTTTCTATTAGTTGTGCCTCATTAATTTTAACTTTGTTTGTGAATAGATAAAGGGAAATGCTTAATGAAATATGGTTTTTCATCATAAGTGTCACATCCCCATTTCCAAATGATGTTTTTGCCAAATGAATATGGTGTCTTTTCATAACACGTGTTATTATTATCTTAGCAAGATCCAAAAGGGTAGTTGTGATTAAGACCTAAAAGGACATGTTGTAATAATGATGTATCTCTTAAGGTAATCTTTGGGGGTATGGCCTAAGCCATTTATACATAGGATTAGAGGTCATGCCAACATGGAGTGGTGGAGTCGGTATAGGCAAGTCACAGAAGCCAAGTGAAGTGGGACAGGAAGTGGATTGGCCATTCCTTTTGGCTAGGTTATAAGCCTAATTGTAGTGGCAGTGCTAGATTACCTCTAAGGGATAGATGCCAAAGGAAGAAAACCCCAAGAAACACTCTCAGAGCATGATCTAGATACACTATTACATATTAATAAAGCATTCATTTCTTTCTCTTTCTACATTTTTCCTATTATTTCCTTTATACATAATGTCAAATATCACATATATTTTGCATTTTTATATTTTCTTTGTATGCATAATGTCTAATATATTGTATATTTGATGTTTGCCATGACATTTGGCGATAGGATGTCACAATTGGTATTAGAGCAAATGATGACCCAAGGGCCATTCAAAACCATGGGCCAACTACAACATGAACTTGATCATGAACCTTGAAGCCACAAGATAGGGAAAACTAGTAATCATCACTAGATGCACGATATGTGGATGTATGATATGTCTATAATGTAAGTTAGAAGATACCTTTTCATTGATTTCACAAACAAGGGATTAGGTATCTAGATCCCAACAACCAATAAAATTATTTGATAGATATCATTAATAGATGAAGATTTGATCATACCTCATCAAGATTCACCAATTACAAGAGATGTTGATAAGACAATGGTACACCTATCTAGGTAACTTTTTCCCATCTTAATACTATAATTATTAATTGATTAGGGTCATTGTTAAATTTCTTTCTATAAAGTTAGTAACCGTGACATGAATTGGTCTTGTTAAATTCACTATCCAAGTAATATAGAAGATTCCAAGTTACCATATGTTAGCCTAAAAATGTCAGTTTAACAAAATAGGCTAGTTTGGTCATTTTAATTTCTGAAAAACCAGCTTCATTTTTGAACCCTAAAACTATGTCCAACACATAGTACTCATTGAGATGATTCTAATGGTACAAATTTTGTCTTGATTGAACTTACAGTTTGGGAGATATTGGTGTTTAAAGTTTCTCTTTATACATGGATTAAAATAATATTAAATTATTATTATTATTATTAAAATAAATAAATAATAAAGGTCAAAATTTTAGGATCAGAAATCAACTTGAAATTACCATTTATCCATACCAAACCTCTACCCTGTAATCAATTGAACCACCACATCAATCCTTGAGGTAAGGTAGAATATAATAATAATAAAAAGATTTTAAAAAATTTAAAATTTTTAAAATATTTTGCAGCCAAATCCCTTCTCTACAATCTTACAAAGTAGCAATGTATTCTGCCCCCATGGTAGAAAGAGCCACCACCAACTAAAGCTTGGACTTCCAAGAAATAGGTCCCCTTGCCATTGTGAACACTTGCCTTGATGTAGACTTTCTTTTGTCCAAATCCCTTGCAAATTTTCAATCAAAATGGCCTACTAAGCCCTTCTTATCCCTGCTATAGAAAATAGAAAACCTTGATGTTCCTTTAAGATACATAAGAATCTATTACATAGCTTCGCAAGTCACATTCTTTAAGAGACATTGCATCTCTTCTTCCATTGCTACTTGCCACTATTTCTTTTGTTCACTTATCAATGCCTCTTGATAAGACATTGGATCCTCTATATATGCAACCAAAGAAAGGAAAAATCACCATGGAACCTTCTTTCTAGAATGCCCTTGAAGATCTTCTTAGCTCCACCTGTGTCTATGTTCCTTTAGGTGGTTCCACTTAAGTTTCTTCTTTGTTCTCCTTATTGTTGTTACTTTTAAGTGATTTTAGCTACATAGAGACTTTATCCAAAGAATGATCCTCTATAGCCTATTCTTATTCATTCTTCTACAAAAGAGAAGATTCATCAAATACTACATCCTTACTAGTGGATATCTTCTTAGAGATAGGATCCCATAACTTGTATCCCTTGGTGCCATCTTCATATCCAATAAATGTACATTTCTTAGATTTAGGACATAGCTTGCTTCTCCAAATACTTGAAATATGAACGTATGCCATGTAGCCAAAGGTCATGAGATGATCATATCTCCCTAGTGATCGACTTCATATCATCTCTAGAGTCTTGCAATTGAATGTAAGAGAAGGAATCCTATTCACCAAATAATATGTTGTATTGATTAACTCCATCTAAAATGCCTTGTCCAGCCCTACATAGCTCATCATTCTTCTTGTGTGTTCAAGAAGTATACAATTCATCCTTTCTATGACACCATTCTACTGTGGAGTACCTAGAAGTATTGAATATATTTCTCTTCCTTCAAACTTACAGTATACATCAAACTTCTTCTAAATATACTCTCCCCTACAATCTAACCTTAGACACTTAATCTTCTTGCTAGCGCTCCTCTTCACTAAGGCTTTAAAAATTTTCAAACCTTTCAAAAGCATTATATTTTACTTTCAAAGAAAGACCCATAACTTTCTTAATTCATCATCAATGAAGGTAATGAAATACCTCTCACCTCCAAAATATACTTGAGGATCTAGACTCCAAACATCACTATGCACAAGATGCAACATGTTCCTACTCTTGGTTTCCCTACTTGAAAACTCGACCTTGCATTGCTTTCCATACACAGNCAAGAAGCCAAGAAGAAAGAAGAAGACAAATTTTCTTCTCAAAATGAGGCAAACATTGTAGATAGAGATACTTTAAAAAATGGATATGATATTCTTGCAACTTCAGGAACTTCTGATAGTGGTGCATGAATCCTTAATTCAGAGGCTTCATGGCACATTACTCCCAAAAAATCTTGGTTTCAAGCATATTAGGAAACTGATAGGGGACAAATTCTAATGGAAACAAATGATAAGGCTAGAATTATTAGTGTTGGTACTATTTGGATCAAGACACATGATGGAGTTATGAAAACTCTCATAGATGTGAAGCATGAACCAAGGATGAGGAGAAGTCTAATTTCTCTTGGAGCTTTAAATGGTATTGGCTACATGTACATAGGAAAAAATGGTTTCTTGAAGATTTTCAAAGGCTCTATTGTGAAGATGAAGGGCAAGAAGCACAACAATCTATACAAGCTAATTGGCGAAACAATGGTTGGAGAAGAANTATCCATTTTTTAAAGTATCTCTATCTACAATGTTTGCCTCATTTTGAGAAGAAAATTTGTCTTCTTCTTTCTTCTTGGCTTCTTGATCTGCTTTCAAATTTTGACATTCATGCTTGAAATGGTCCTTATTATGGTAGTAAAAGCACTTCTTCTCCTTTTTATTTGCTTTTCTAGATCTCAACTTTGATCTAGAATATTCTCTATTAGAACCTATTTTCATCATGCATCCTCTTGTTGTTTTCAAGTCCTCTCTAGATGTTTTTGTATCTAAGGCGTTCATCTTTTCTTCTAAAAGAAGAGCTATAGTCACAATCTCTAATTCTATAGTATATTTTCCATAGAGCAATGTGGTTGCAAGAGGCTTCTACAATGGTAGGAGAGATTTCAACATGATGAGGGCTTGATCTTCCTTCTCAACCTACATCTCAATGTTTGACAAGTGGCAGACAAGCTCATTGAGAGCATTTAGATGGTCCAAAATGGACATCCCTTTCTTCATCTTAAAGTCATAAAGCTTTGAATCTAAATATGACTTGTTCATGAGGGATTTGGTCATATACAAATCCTCCAACTTACTCCACAATGTAGCAACTAAAACCTCATTTGCAACATTGAACAAGACCTGATTTGCAAGACTCAAGAAAATGGTGCTATGAGCTATCAAATTTAAATACTCCTAATCTTCATTTGACATTCCTATGGTTTTCTTCACTTTCCCTTGGAATGCCCTATGAAAACCTTACTAAATAAGAAAATCCTTGACTTTGACCTATCATAAGAAAATGCCTGAAGTTGTTCTTAGAATTAAACTTCTTCACCTCAAAATTTGCATTCGAAATCATAGAGGCCATTCTTCTACAACTATCACCAATTGTCTACTTCAATACCAATTGTTATGAAATATATGGAAAAATCTGAAGATCGAACAAGAAATAGAAGGAAGAATGCTGAATGTGATACCATAAATAAAATGAGAAACACAACAAAAAAATAAATGCAAAATAGAACATATATTTATGTGGTTCAAAAAAGTGCCTACATTCATAAGAATGGAGGATTCTCTTTAGCATATGCAAGAAGAAAAATACAAACACCCGCACTGTAATACAACAGTTGCTTACAGATATGCCTCTCTTTGCTCTTCTTCTTATTTTGACATACATCCCATCACAATATTATATAGCACTTAGGCATACCATAAATAGCTAATGATGATAACCACTCCTATCCTCTTATTTTAGCAATGAGAATAAATGCCCAAAATAGCTAGGAGCATTACAATTTGAATATAGAAAATTGACATGCACAGTTTTAGAACTCCTAATTTTGGCTCACATCATTATAGATTTGTGTATCTTTGGTCTTAAAAAATTTAGTTTGAATTTTTTATTCCTCTTTTACTTTTTAAACCCTTGGTACATTCTTGAATTTTTTATTTTATTTTAATTTGTTATGCCTTTGATTTTATTTCTATTATAGAGATCCTTGCTGACTTGTTTACATCCTTAATTTGGTTTTGCTCCATGCTTTTTGTAGTTTTTAGTTATTTTTGTGCTTCAATTGAACCCACCCTTATTTTCATATTTTTCTTGAAGAAACTCACACATTTCATTGTTGATGTTCAAATTAGTCATTGTGTCTTTTATTTTTCCTCTAACTAAATTGCATATTATTGTTTTACATATTTCATCTTTTTTGGAAACATTTGATATTTTTTCTTTGGTCATACTTCTTAGCTTTACTATTCTTTTGTCCACAATGTTAGAAACATCATTTAATTTTAAGAGTATGATTGTTAGTAATCCTTATACTTTGAAATTTTGTGTTATCATAAATAATTTGACACCTTATATAATCTTTGTTCTGATATCCCATGGGCACGACCTAGTGCTTTGATACTAGTTGTTGAAGTTGAATGTAGTAGATGATGCTTTTGAGTATGCTCTTTGTTATGAATTATTCTTGAGATAGATGTTTATGGATTAATATGGTTCTATAGATTTTTAGATAGAAATATTTAATATAGAACATGAATGAATCAACACATGGAAAATATCAACACTCCATATTAAATAACATCTTTTAGGTGTATGAATGGATTATGACAAATTACAACCAAGGTGATATAATGGTTACTCAACATTTATATAGAAAGAAAAGTTTTAAAAGAAGCCTTGATGGATTGAGATAAAATTTTGGTTTGATATATACATTCTTAGAAGTTGATGAATCCATAGTCAAGAAGGAATAGAAATGAAAAATAACTGTACTTGTTATCAAACAACAACACTTGGGCTAATGGTTGTATGAGATGCTATAGTAAAAAAAGTAGATTTAAAAAAAAACTAATAAAGAATCAAGATTCATGGATTGAAAAATTAGATAAGAAATATACAAGATTAATATTCATGTTTATAATAAAATTAGGAAGCAAGGATTGAACTAGAGCTTACCATAAAATTAATAAATAATGCAATGTTTGAAATCAGGATATCAATCTTTGAACAAAAATTAGGGAATTACAATGAAAACAATGGAATTTGGATGAGCATAACATATATATGAAGTGAGATTTGCAAGGAAGGAAGATAGAAAATTAAATGATTGATATCATGAAGATATAAAGGGTGTGTGAGAGATTACAACCAAGATTCTTGAAAGAGAAATTCAATAATATTTTATGAGAGGAAGAGAATGAAGCGCAACAATGATTAGTTGTGAACAAAATGTATATTTACCAATGCAACTTAAGAAGAAAAAGATTAAGAGTGAAATGGAAATGGATACCAAACCTTGTGAAGCTACCAAATAAATGTTGTATTTTCTAAATGTTAGTGGATTACTAGAAAGACTTGAATTTTCATATCAAAAGTTACATTTGATGGAATCATTGAAGTGTATATTACAATAACTTATAACAACATCCCTATTTAATAGATACTCATATTCAATATCAAATATGCAAAGCTATAAAATTTAGATAACAATATTGTCCTATGTTGAGAGAGTGGGATATTTCTTTAAGGATGATTAATTATGATACTAAACTTTAGTAGCTTAAAGGAGTAGATTCATAGAAAAAATAAATTAGTAGATTGGGTAGATAATGAAAGGTAACATTTTTATACATTCTTAGAGATGGGGAAGTTAATAGTTGATATGAAATTATTACAGTACAAAAGAGTATTAGAAATTACATGAATAGTGACATTGAAACAAACACCTTTCATTTTAAGATGTAGCTTCATGTTCATTTTAAGATCAAACTACAAGAAGTACAACTTGCCACAAAGTTAGGGGACAACACAATGTTTGAAATTGAGATATCAATGTTTGACCAATGCAACATTTGTGTATCTTCAATTTTTTTATATTCTTTGGAATTTTTTATTCTTGATACCTTTTGAATCTTTAATACCTTTTTGATTTAACATTTCTCTTCTTTGTCTTTTAGTTGTAATTGTTGATTCTTCAGTTTTTTGTGCAAATGATTTTACTTCTATTTTAGAGATCCTTGCTTTTTTTAAAAAAAAAATTTAATTTTGGTTTTTCTTTTCTTTACTTTTGGAATATTTAGCTCTTCATTTTGTCCTTTAGTTGAACCTTTCTTGTTTTGTTATTTCATCCAAAAAAAAAATAATTTCATATTTCCTTGTTGGTCTTCAAATTAGTCATTATGGTTTTTATTTTTCTTTTAACTAAATTGTATACTAGTCCTTTACATCTTTCATCTTCTTTTACTAGTTTTTGAAATTTCTTCTTCAAATTCTTGGTCATGCTTCTTGATTTCACTATTTGTTTATCCACAATGTTCCAAATGTAATTTACTTTTAAAATAGTATTAGTAATCATTTTCATACTTTAAATATTTGATACCTTTAATAATGTTTGTTCAGATTTTCCATTGACATGACCTTTTGCATTGATACCAATTAAGAGTTAAAATTTGATTGAAAATATGCAATCTAAGAAATGTAGAATGATTTGCGTACATTCAATCTTTGGAAATTTCATTTGAATTTTTGATTCCTCTTTCTAATATGCCCATACTTTACCTTTTGAAACCTTGATATGTTCTTAACTTAAAACTTTGTTAATTCTTTAGTTTGTTATTCTTTTGATTTTACTTTTATTAAAGAGATCATTGTTAGCTTTTTTACTTCTTTATATTTGTTTTATTCTCCTTTTCTTTTTTATCTTTTTTCCTCTTAATTTTTCCATTTCGTTGCACTCTCCTTGGTTTGATGTTTTACTTGGAGAAACTCTCACATTTCCTTACTGCTTTTTAGACTAGTCATTTTTTATTTCTTCACTAATTGGATCACATACTAACCCTTTATTTATTCTATCTCATTTTACAAGCTTTTAAAATTTATTTTTTAAATGCTTGGTCATACTTATTTGCTTCAGTGTTCGTTTCCATGTAATGTTCTAGACATTATTTAATTTCAAATGTAGCACTATTAATCATTCTCATACTTTGAAATTTTTCATGTTTGATCATCTTTCTTTAGATATTCCATTAACACAACTTTTTGCACAAATGCAAATTGTTCTAATCTTCAATGACATGAGCTCCTAGATTGATACTAATTGTTGGATTTAAAATTTGATTGAAACTATGCAATCTAATCAATGTAGAATTCTTTTGTATATCTTGAATCTTTAGAAATTTTATTTAAATTTTTTATTCCTCTTCTTGATTTGTTCCTCTTTTACTTGTTGTTAGGTTATTAAAATTTTTATTTCTTTTTAATTTGTTCTGCCTCTTATTTTACTTCAATTGTAGAGAGCCTTGCTTTTTTGGCTTCTTCAATTTGCTTTAAGCCGTAATGAAGTGTTAAAGTGTCATGCTGATGAGCCCCCATCAATGTGACCCCATCTATGTGGTGTTGCCCCATTGACAAAGTTGCATCAAAGTAGCATTTTCTACATTTATGAAGCCCTCTTGACATAGCTCCATGATAAATTCTATAAATACATGCTCACCTATCATGTTTATGAATGTCTCATCATAGTTGTAGCAAAGCTCTTGTAGTTTTATCATTTGAGAGTTAGAATATTTTTCTGAGTGCCCACAACAAGAGTTGGAAAGTGTATTAATTTTTATTTGAGCACTGATGTACCTAAGCACACTAGTGTGAATAACAATAAAGATGAGCCTTTTGATCAAACCTTGCAGCACTTGGAATAGCTTAATGATTTATTTGATTTATATCTGCATTTACCATTTTCATTAATTACATGATTAATGAAGATAAGTAAGAATTTGATTAATTAACTAATTAAGCTAAATAGATTAAACACATAAGCATGACCACTTTGACCATAACATACAACACTTGGTAATCCTAGCAATGCTTAATGCTTGATAATCCCAACAACGCTTAATTCTTGGTAACCTAGCAGTGTTGTATGGATTCAAGATGTGTATAAAAAGTGGGATTGAATGCTTATGTTAGGATAGTTAGTTATTAATTAGCAATCAAATTAGTTAAATTGGTTAATAAATTGAGTTTCAACTTGTTATCAATCATAGGTGAATAAAATATAAAATAATAAAAATCATGTGCTCCAATTACACTTAACCATACAACTAAGCTTCAAAAATGTAGTTGGGAAGAAAATGATCATCATAGTTTGATTTCATCTTCTAGAACTAGTGTAGTTAGGAACTTGAGGTTTGCGAAATTCAATTGGATTATGCGTGAATGCTTGTAATTCATAAGGTTGGGTGTAGGGTATACTTACTTCTCATCATTGGTGTCATTGCTAGGGACCTTTAGTTTGTTACATGCACTATTTAGAATTTAGTGAAAAATTATTTAACATCATTGTAATCAACCCTAAAGTCATATCATACATTAAAAGGACTACAAGCATTATAAGAAAGCACACTGCATTTCTTGTCTTCTAATACAAGATTTCTTCTTCTCACAAGAGTGATTCTTTACCCAACTCTAATGGAGTCCAAGGGCTCCATGTTGAATATGTTGTGCAAGATAGTGACACCAGGGATTATCATTCCATCAATGCACAATGTTTGAGGGATGGATAGCTATAGTAGCACTACAAGTCTGCTAAGGGGAAGTGGTCCAATGATTTCCCATTCTTGAGGTACTAAAAAGATGGTGGAGAACCCTTCTCTATGGATTTTTTGTACAAAGAGACTCCTCTCTTTGACTTTGGTGAAGAAGGTAAAAATTAGAACTTGCAGTCCATGATACATAATCTTGGTTTTGGCAAGAATGGATCCCATGACAAAGAGATGATCCATGGAGGAGAGTCATAGCAAGGATGCAGGTAAGCAACATGATCATGATCATGATTGCAATCATAGAAGAGGGGGTGGTAGGCACCATGATGGTGCTAGTCCTTCTTCCTCTTCACCTTTGTTATCATCTTGTTCCTCTTCTAGATTTGAATGCAACTGCATGAGACATGATCATGATGGAGGACACTCATCAAAGATGCAAAAAGTTGGTACTAGTCCTTAAAGCCAAAATCAATTTGTAGATGAAGTACAATGCTTGAACTATGCAATGACAAGTATCAAACATACTCCTGAGTGTCCAATTTGAGAACGAAAATCCAAGGTTGGAAGCAAAGAACACATGAGTCCTTGGATATTACCATGAGTAGATATTATTCCTTATTACATCGATGCCCTAGTCATGGTTACTCTTAGTAGGAATAATTTTGTCACATTGTAGATGGGCTTCGCTTTGAAATGAGAAGAACTCTTGGGATCTACACCCAAGGAAGACTATCAGAATTAAGATCCCATTAGATCTAAAGCTTAATCAAGCAAGTAGAAAAAGAAGAAGGAGTGTTGAAGAAACACAAAAGTGCAAAAGAATATAACTAAGATCCTTCAACTTGCAAGAGGGATATCTAATTTTATGATAGTGAGGAGGAATCATCACTTGATGAGATGGTGAACCGAAAAGCCTTGACAATTTAAAAATTTACCTCTAAAATTTTGACTAAGTTAGATCAATTATGGAACTTTATGAATAGAAAATTTCAAGCTGTCCTAAAAATTATTGGAGAATCTAAAGAGCAAAGTAGTGATCATGACTACAAAATGCAAAAGGAAGCTGAACATGCCAATTAAAGGGGTAAAGGTAAGATTGCTAAAGTAGAGGAAGTTTTAGAAACTGAATCAAATGATGATGGTGGGTGTGACATTTGCCAATATGATGATAGAGGGATGTTGCCCCATCATGTCACACTTATAGGAGTCTGAGGTGTATGCTTTGAATCCACAAGTTGCAGAAAGATAAACACCCAAAATATTTCTTTATCCTAAAGGTAATCCCAAGTAGTTCCATTAGCAACAAAAATATTATTCAAGTGGAACTTTACCAAAATCATATGAGCAATATCAACAATGGTAGCAACCATAGTCATGAGGGATGCAACTACCAAGGTAGAAGTACCCTTACAAATTGCTAGATCCATATGGGTATTATATTTAGCAACCCGTATCTCTACGTGACTCTTATGTCACTTTTCTCCTTTTTAACATCACTACTATCATTTTGAATACTATAGAACTCATTCTCCACATTCCAGAAGGGATTCCACAATCTATCGTTATCCTCCTCCTATTCTTGCAATTGTTCCTCCATCCTTAATGTCGCTACTACCTACTCCATCCATGCAAGATGAACTTCTAGCCCAGCTAGAACAATGCAATGCTACTAGGGCCATCAATTTGCAACCAGTTCATCAATTGAGTGGTTCAAAAATTCATGCTCATAAAAGTTCATTTTTTCACCCAATAGCCTTACTAAGCCCTCACAGACTTAAGAGGATAGTCACCCTGCTCCAAACTCATCCTCTACAAACCATTGCATCAGGAACCCTTCAAACCAAATGCCCCAAAAAATTCATATCATTATGCTCACTCACACTATATCCGATTAGATCAGTGCTAGCAACCTTCCAAAAAAATTAGCTAATCTTGGAAGTCCTCTTACCTATTTATAGATTGTTGGAAATGAATCATGTAGAGCTCTTCTTAATTTAGGTTCTGGTGTTAACTTGATTTCTCTTGAGATGTATACTGCATGGAACCTGCCACCTCTTAAGAAGAGAAATATTTGATTAGAATTGATAGAGAAATCCATTACTATTCCATTGGGACTAGTAGCAGACATTATGACCATTGTCTGTGGGTGGTCTTATCCTATCGATTTCCTAATAATCAAGGTTGAGATTTGTAAGGGGGACTTCCCAATAATTATTGAAAGGGCATGGCTAAACATTGTTGATGTGAGAATGGGCATCAGAGATCTTTCTCTAGAAATATCTAAGGAAAATGCATTTAAAAATATTAAGAAGAAGTGAGTTCCATGCATCGTGTACAACAATACTAGGTGCAATTATATGTAAAAACTTTGGTTAGTGACATGAGAATCTATTTCTACATCTAGGTAGTGTGCACATAAAGTAGATATTCAAAAGTTTCTAGACACAGTAGCCACAAAAAAAGAGGATACATAGTGGCTACCCACTAATTCTAAAAGTAGCACAATGTGCTTGAAACCTACTAAGAGCTTGACATGTGCTTATGTCATAGGCATGGATGAAGTAGAGCAAGTTCATCATCAACTCTTTGATAATGAAAATGATGATACTAATTGGGAAGAGTTAGAGATCCCTAAGAATTTCAAAAAAGAGCCACTAGAGTTTAAAGCTCTACTTGCCAGCCTAAAATATGGATTCTTAAAAAATGGTAAGCTAGTCATACTTAATGTCAAACTTGGTCCTGACCAAAGAGAAAAACTATTGAAAGTGATCAACAAATGGTCAACAACCTTTGCCTGGTCATATCTTGAATGCATTGGAATTGATCCATGGATATGCTAGCACTACATTTATACTGATCCATCCATGAAGCTAAGGAGGCAACCATAATCACGGTTGAACCCAAAATTGATGTACATCATTAAACATGAAATTGAGCAACTCCTTAAGGTAGGGTTCATCTATCCCATTGTGGATAGTAAGTGTGTTAGCCCATTCATGATAGTGCTAAAGAAATGTGAAAAATGGTAGGTTTGTATTGACTTCAAGCTATTAAACATGACAACATTCAAAGATCATTTTCCATTGCCATTCGTTAATCAGGTGTTAGAAACCATATATGGGCATTGCTATTCTAGTTTTCTAGATGGTTATAATGGCTATAACCAAATCCAAATTGGACTAGAAGACTAGGCCAAAACAACATTCATGAGTTCTTGGAGGACCCTTTCATTTCACAAGATGTCTTTTGTTCTATTCAATGCTCCTACGACTTTCCAACACCTAGTCTTAAGCATCTTTCAACAAAAAATTGGTAGTAAAGTGGAAGTTTTTATAGATGACTTTACCACTTATGGTGCTACATTCAAGCAAGCCTTAGACCAACTTGAACCAATACTCAAAAGATGTGTAGAAATAAACCTACAACTCAATTGGAAAAAGATCCATCTCATGATCCAAGAAGGCATTATATTGGAGCACAAAATTTCATAAGAAGGGATCAATCTACACCTTGAAAAGCTAAGGGTCATCCACGGAATCACTTGTTAACTAGAAACTATAAAAGATGTTCAGTTTTTCCTTGGACATACTAGTTACTACCAATGATTTATATAGAATTTCTCTAAGATTGAAAAATCATTGGTTGAGCTAATAAAGAAAGATGCTCCATTCATCTAGACTAAGGAATGTGAAATTGCATTTCACAACCTCAAGTAGAAGCTTGTAGAGACTCCAATTCTACAAGCACCTAACTAGTCTAGATCATTTCATATAATGATAGATGCATCAAATTATGCTTTGGGAGCTATGCGTACATAGTTGGATGACAATAAACATCCATATTACATCCACTATGCAAGTTGAAGCATTGTGGATGCACAACTAAATTATACCACCACAGAGAAAGAACTGATGGCAATGGTGTATGCTCTACAGAAGTTCAAGAACTATGTGCTTAGATATAAAGTGTTTGTGCATATTGATCACAGTGCCATTTTCTTCTTGATGAACAATCCAACGGTGAGGCCTTGTGTCATACAATGGCTAGTGATCTTATAGGAATTCAATCTTACAATGAGAAATCGAAAGGGGACTAAGAATGTGGTCATTAATCACTTGTCTCAGTTATAATCGGATAAAAAAAGAGGAGGAGAGCTTGCTCTCTAACCAATTTCTTGATGAACTCCTCTTTGCTAGTGTAATAAATGAATAAGTACCTGCAAAACCAAAATGATATGATGGCATCCTTACTTATCTTCTCACTTAGGAGATGCCACAAGATTTGGACTATAGGAAGAAATAATAATTTCTTCATTAGGCTAGACACTTCATGGAAATCAATGAGCACCTTTATAAGGTGTGTACTAATGAGTTGGTTTGTTGGTATGTACTTGATGCTAATCAACTACGCATTCTCCAAGATGCTCACAAAGGTCCTTGTGGAGGCCACTATGCAAGGAGATCCATGGTCATAAAAATTTTGATGGTAGGATACTATTGGCCCACAATCTTCTAGGATGCTCACCAGTTTGTCTAATCTTGTTAATGTTGTTAATGAGATGATGGGATGAATACACGAATGAAGGTTCCTTAATAGTAGATTCAACCACTAGAATCCTTTGACATCTGGGGAATTGATTTCATGGGTTCCATCACACTCATGTCAAATGGAAGGATATATATTCATCACCATTGATTACTACACACAATGGGTAGAAGTAGTAGCTATCATCAACTATACATCATCCACTATTGCATGGTTTGTACATCAAAATTTTGTGAATAGGTTTGGGGTGCCACGTGCATTGATTTCTAACAACAAAACTTATTTTATAGGTGCTACTTTTCACAAGCTCATGTAACACTTGGGAGTTGAATAGAAATTAACAACACCCTACCATTGCCAAGCCAATAGTCAAGTAGAGGTTACTAACAAGGAGATCACAAAGATTCTAACAGGAGCTATTAGAAAATATAGGAGAGATTGGAGCACAAAACAAAATAATGCCCTTTGGGCCTACCACTCAACATGGAAACTCCCTATTGGATACTCTTCCTATGAGTTGGTGTACAGAAAACATCCAATGCTCCCAATTTAGTCTAAGCTCTATACACTTTCAACAACCTATGACTTGGACCTTAACCTTAGCCTACCACAAAAATAAAGATTAATTAACCTGAATGTGCTAAATGAAAATTAATTGATGATCCTATCCTTGAATGAAGTACATAAGGCATTCAACTAAAAGTGTCATGACCTAAGAATCAGAAGGGTCAAATTTCAACCTAGAGACAAGGTCCTCTACTAAAACCTGACACACGTACCTTAATGAACTATGTTTCAAACATTGTGGGATGGGCCTTATATAATTGATAAAACCTTTGCTTCCAGGACCATGATCATATAAAAACCTAAAATTCCAAACAAGAGGCATTTGGTCAACATCCAACAAGTAAAGCCTTTCCACAAGCCCAAGCAAGAAAGTGCAACAATACCTCAACAAATGGACAACATGCTTAATTTTTTGGATCTTCTCCTTCCAACTCAATCATGGAGGATATGACCATCTATGCTAGCCATATACATAGCTTCTCATTTTTTCTATATTTTTTACACATTTTTTTTGCAAATTATTTATTTTATACCTTTTGGATTTTAAAAGTTTTTCCTATTTTACACGATTTTTTGTTTTACACCATCATTAGTACATTTAAATATTTCTCAAGTATTTTACACTTTCTTATATATTTTACTTCATTTTAGTGTGATTTTCTAATTTCTGTTAATAAATGTGCTTTATGCTAACAAGACACGGTGGTGCTGTACTTGTTTCTAATGGTGGTTCATGCTTAACATTTTTTTTGCTAATGTCTAGTTTCTATTTTTGAATTTTTGTACCAATGGCTAAGACATGATTTCTTTTTCATGGAATAGGCAATGAGTCCACATCATCCACCCATTCACAAACTCTATTGTTTTTCTTGTTTTGAAAATATGAGGTCCCTTCCATTAAATAAACTTTTAATGAATTTGTAACCTTGGTGGTTTCTACAATTAGGAAGGATTCAAAGGTTTGCATAGGGTGTGACTTTAATGGGATTCAATACTCTTTGTACTCTTCTAGTTACTTAGGTGCATGAGTGTTTTCATAGACTTCTTACCATTCCATGTCAACCAATAACTAGAAGTTGAATAAGTATTTGCATGGTGTGGTTCCCATTCAATAAATAAATAAATAATTCAACAAGAAAAAAGAAAAGAAAAGAAACAAAGAAAGAAAGAAAAAGAGAGAGAGAGAAAATGGTGGAAATTCAAAGCACATTCTTAGATAAATAAATGGGCTACAAGCACTGATTATGTGACTAGAAAGACATGTTATCCATGCGTGAGGGTCTCCTCTAACTAAGGTCCTCTCTCAATTCTTACTTCTCTTTTCTTCTTCTTAAGGAATGGCAGTTGTTCTATTAGAGCACTATTGTATCTCAAGGGGGTGGATCTTTCTTGGAGTGGTGATGCAAAGTCATTGAAAGTATTTGGTTTTGGTCTGAACTAAGGATGGATCTTCTAAGGTCATTTAGACACAAATCCACAAAGGACTTCTTATGACCTCAATTTGGAACTCCATTCCACCTTCTCCATCATGCATTCATGTTGCCCATAACTTACCTCATTGTTAGCGTCCATGTTCTTGTCCTGCATCTTTGTCTAATGTACTTGAATTCTTTGGTAGCATCTTTCAGGTTTCGGTCCTTAACTTTCATCAACCATTAATCGCCTATGGAGCCCATGGAATCCTTAGGTTGAGGTTATGTAAGGGAAAATATGGCATGTGCTTGCTATGGGGAGGACCAACTTGCATATCTCTTGGTTGGGTTTGTGAAGAACCTTATTCTTAGGCATTATTGCAATCAAAATCTTTCATGCAACCATATTCTGCATCCAATCGTGTGCTCCTTTAAATTAATTTTGTTTAATTCACACATTCTTCATCAATTTTTTAAATTTTGAAGCTTTCAAAGATCCTCTTCAATGATTTTATCATATTCTTGGCTTTTTTGGGACTCCATAGACCCCAAATTCATTCAAAAGTTCCTTGTATTTTTTGAAATATTCAAGTTTAAAAAATTTGTTTAGAGACCTTGTAAATGGGGCCTTGTCAACAGACCCCATGTGTATATAAGGCCTTGTATATGTGGCCCTGTTGATGCAGTGCAAAAGTAGAAATTTTCACATTTTCTCATAAACACCAAAGGAGTTTTGTAATTTTCAAAGCCCAAAACCTTCCAATGCCCATAACTTCCTAGTCATTTATCTGAATTACTCTATTCTTTGACCTTGTAGCTCCTAGAGGTAAGCTCTTAGTCATGGGTGCTATAGACGTGCTATTTTTAATAGAAAATATTTTCCTTTTTTTAAACTCCCACAAAGGTTTAACTAAGGAATCAACATTAAAACACCAAAGTACAAGAGTTAAACCTTTCCAACGAGCTCTAGTGACACTTATAATAAAATTAATTAATAAAATAAGAAATCTACCATGGTCCAACCATAGCCAAGTGTAACTAATTAACAAGATAAGGTACCTAATTATGTAAGTTACACATTATATCTACTAATCCATAGATGTGTTGTGACCATAGGTGGCACCAAAATGCATACACACGTAAGAAGGAGAACCATTTTAACTAAGGGAGAAATCACCTAGAATGAGAAGGGGCCAAGAACAAGCCTAGGAAGAACCAATTTCAATCCATGCCATGGGACCTCTAAGGGAAGAGGCCAAAGTGGAGTCTATTTAATAGATTCAAAAATAGGTGGTAGCAACAAAACATTCCTAGTAGCATAAGACATAAAATCAACAAGAAAACCTTAAGGTAACCTTAACAAAAGCTCAATTGAACTAGATTAGATCAAGGGAGGTCTAGAAGATGGTGCTCCAGAGTTGAACTTTGGCTCTTTCTTGGAGCAAACACCTAAAAAGGTATAGGAAAAACTAAAGACCTCTCCCATGTAGCCAATTAGCACTTTCAATGGGAAATGGTATATGGGAGAGATGTTCCTATTTTAGAACAATAGGTAGGTTGGTTCAATAGGTAAGATGAAGGACATTTCAGTGTCCTACTTGGTGCAAGCCATTGTAGAGGCACTTTGGTTGCATGAAACTAGGGTGAATCTCATCAAGATTTTGATACAAGAAGACCCTAGCATCGAAAAGAAATGGATTGAGTGGTGCTATGATGTTGACCGTAAGAAGTACGATGGGCTCACATTGGTAGAAAGAATCCACTACAAGATTATGGCCTTTCACCTAAACCTCATGGTGAGGCCCAGTAAGATCACTACCGTTTTTGCTCATGTGTGTGTTGGTTTGAGTGGAAGATTCTCCATTAGCCTTCCATAGCTAATCTATCTTGAGATAGATAAGTGATTTAAGGAGAAGGAACGTGGAAAGAAGGAACTCCCCTTCCCATGCCTCATTAGAAAACTATGTTAAAGGGAAGGAATATTTTGCTACACAAATGATGTTGTCTGATGTGCTCTGACTATAGATTGGATGGAGATGATGAAGGGAAAAAATCCTATAATGACCATTCAAGAATAGGAGCAACAACCACTACCTCCACCTTTGACTCAAAAAATTATGTGAGACATAGTTGCAACATCCCAACAGTTACACAAGTAGTGAGAATGGCTCTTAAGTGAGTAAGAGCAACAAACAGGCATGAGTGGTGGAGACCCACCTGTGTACTGGCTAGCGATGAGT
The DNA here is from genome assembly GCA_015680685.1 of Gnetum montanum. Classification (NCBI taxonomy): domain Eukaryota; kingdom Viridiplantae; phylum Streptophyta; class Gnetopsida; order Gnetales; family Gnetaceae; genus Gnetum; species Gnetum montanum. The sequence goes on along the minus strand of MNCI01012420.1, from coordinate 32,420 downwards.
CACCTAAATGAAATGGCTGAAATAGTCAACCTGAAGAAGGGAGGTGGACCTACTTTCTCTGCCCAATGAACGTAGTTGTCTACAAGGTTGAATCCTAATGCTAGAAAGGTAATGATATCTCTCTTAGAATAGTAGCAACTCCCAAAGATTTTGAGGAATGTTGTAACCTTCTTGATGGGCTTGGACAAGGGTGAGGGGGCAACGGTACTAGTGATGCATCACAAGAGGTAAGAAATAGTAGATGAGATGGTTGCTAACAGAATTGCCAAAATACTCAATCTACTTATAGCATCTATACTAGACATCACTACAATTAAAGATGTGTAGATGTCTATAGGAATAATAAGCAACATATTAAGCATAGCACAACATGAACAACTACTGGACTGATTGCTAAGAACTAGGAAATTGCTTCTAAATGTATTTGATCTTCTAGATCATATAGATGCAATCCAATTTGACCTACTAGAGGCAAAGGACAAGAATATTATATTGGAAGGGAAACTCAAAATAGCCAAGGGATTGAATGAATGCTTGATTATAGAAGTTGCTAAATTAAGAGCCTAGATTGTTAACCCTACATTTGTTAACCTAGCATTGACAAGAGATGAAGATCTTGAATAGCTTCACACTAGGATGAAAGGGGTTGAGGGTGTAATGGAGCTGGCAATGTTTTACCAATGCTTGGCAAATGGCAACCCAGCATAAAATTTAGAAGGCCTTTGTTCTAACCCATTAGGAGAATGTGTAGCTAACCACAAAAAACCATCACCTATGAAAAGTTTATGCACATAAATAACAATTTACTGATTTTATCCATAAACAATAGGAGCAACTAGCCATAGAAAAAATATAGTTAAGGAGATTGACAGTTGAGAATAAAACCCTCTCCATGGAGGAGGTCTATGCCCTTCGCCAAAAGACTACATTAGGGGTAGCTACCTAGAAATGAGACACTCTTAAATTTGAGAGAGTCAAGAATCACTACAAAGATCAGGTCAGCCTATAGAAGGAAAAAAATTAGAAATACATTTAAGTGATGAAAGAAAAGGTGAATGAGACCTTGTAGCAACTCCAATAAGGACATGAGTTATGGTAGCCCATCATCGATGGGATTGATCAATACGATAAAGTAGAAATTTGCCTAAAGTAGTGGAAAATAAAGGAAATGACTAAATATATGGATCCTGCCAATCTCGAGTACACAAATTTGGCTATGTTGACTATCAGATGACTATAGTTAGAACTAGAAAATAAGTGACCAGCTCATACTTATTGTATGAGGTTATGTTCAAGAACCATAAGGAGACCAAGCAAAAGCTTGTAGAGGTAAACATTTAACTCAAGGTTCTCAAGGGAAAGCATACCAATCAGAAATCCACTACTGATAGCCTAGCCAAATGAATGAATGACTGCCATGGGCTCCAAAACATAGTCAAGGCGTTCAATGTTGAATGCAAACAATTTGTTGCCTAGTTTGTCAATGTTAACGAGCTATTCCCAATAATGTCCTATCCATGGGACATCCCCATTCTAGCGCATATTGGTGATGCTACATGAACTATGAATGATCCCTAGAGTAAGGAGGATAAGATGAAGACATTACTAGATGCCTTTCATCTTCCACTGGAGGCAGAAGTTGCAGTAGAATAGTCATAGCTGCCTTAGCCACTATACATGCCTAAAGCTAGTGAAGGTCCTTTAGAACTTTAGGAACCTCCATCTGCTCGGACTGTTTGATCTTGTCAATCATCTTCATGCCATGAATGGATATGCTATTTAGTTTGAGTAGTCATATCATGATGTTCAATTTTTTGTCATGAACACAACAAATTTTTGTAATGATGTTGATTTGTACACTCACGCACTCAATTTTATTGTGTCAATTTATTATGTTGACAAAATTTGACCAAATTTTTGTAATTCATATGGTTGCACATAGGGTATACTTGCTACTCATCAACCATCCTTTGTATTTTGTAGTTTTTAGCTCTATATGGTAACTCTAGGAAATTATATAGAAGATGTGTTTATGTTACATAAATATTGAACACATCTATTGTACTTAGGGATTTTTGCTACTAATGTATTTTGCATAAGTTCGTTTATCTCATAGATCCTTGGCTTAGTAATTTTTGTGAAGAAACTCCAAAATTTCATTCATAGTCTTTGCTTTTCTATTCATTTCTCCACAATGTTCCAAACATCATTAAGTTTTAGAAGTCTTATTGTTAACTGTTCTTATACTTTGATATTTTGTGTCATAAATGATTTGACTCCATTGATAATATTTGTTTTAATATGCATGGATACAACATTGTACTCTAATACCAATTTTTGAAGTTGAATGTAGCAGATAATATTCTTGATTATTTTCTTTATTATGAATTGTTCTTGAAATGAGATTTATGAATTAAAAGAAGAGCATGGATTTTTAGATGAACATCTTAAAAATGAGAAACAAATAAATAAACAATGAAGAAGAGACACATATGGAAAATACCAATACTCCATGTTGAATAAAAACATTAATGTGTAAGGCTAGGGGGGATACTGAATGTTGAATAATAACATTTAGGTGTTTGAATGGATTAATGGAGATTATATAACCAAGAGACAAGCAATAGCTACTAAACATTTATATTGGAGGAAAGCTTTTATAAGAAGCCTTGGTAAAATGAGATAAAAGTTTAGTTAGAACTTTGCAATTTAAGAAGTGAATGGATTGAAAATGAAGAAGTAATAGAAATGAAAAGTAACTAAACTTGATATCAAACATCAATGTTAGGGTCTATGGTCCTAGGAGATGGTGCACCAAAATTTGTATATTTGAAAACAACTAGTAAAGCACAAGATTTACAAATTGAATAGTTAGACAGAAAAGGTACAATATTTAGCTTTATGTTCATAATAAAATTAGTAAGCAAGGAGTAGAGCTTGTGACAAGGTTAATGAACAATACATTTTTTGAAATTGGGATGCCAATGTTTAAACAAAAATTAGAAAATTATGATGGAAAACAATGGAAGTTGGATGAGCAATAGCATCTAAATAAAGTGATATTTGTAGTGAAAGAAGATAGAAAATTAGATTATTGATAACATTGAAATATGAAGGGTTTATGAGACATTATAACTAGGATTCTTAAAAGAAATTCAATAATATTTTTTGAGAGGAAGACAATCAAGAGCAACAATTATTAGTTGTAAACAAGTTACATGTTTAGTAATGCATCCTAGAAAGAAATAAGTTAACAACAAAGAATAAATGTATACGAAATGTTGGGAAGTTACAAAAGAAAGGTTGTATTTTTTGTAGTGCATTACTAGGAAAACTTGAATTTTCATATAAGAATTTTCATTTGATATAATCATTGAAGCATGTATTACAACATTTTTGAGAAGCCCTATTCAACATCTAGACTTACATTCAATGTAAAATATTCATAAAGATGAAATTTAAATGACAATATTATCCTATGTTAAGAGAGTGGGACATTGCTTTAAGGACAATTAATTATGATATTTAACCTTAGCATTTCAAATGAATAGATTCACCTAAAAAACAAGAAAACTGATAAGATATTAAAAATTGATATTCTTATACAATATTAGAGTTTGAAAAATTAATATTTAATATGATATTATCATAGTAGAAGGAAGTATTAGAAATTTTATGAGCAATGAGAGTAAGACAAACAAGATGGGAGTGTGAGACATTATAACCAGGAATCTTAATTTAAGAAAGCTTCAAATTGAGAGTAGA
>MNCI01012420.1:0-26900 GCA_015680685.1 Gnetum montanum | reverse complement strand
ACCTTTGGAACCCTTGATACATTCTTGAATTTTTTCTTTCTTTTTAGTTTGTTGTGCCTCCTCTTTTACTTCTACTATAGAAATTCTTGTTTTCTTTTTTGCTTCATTGCTAATTTAATTTTGTTTTACCTACCATTGTTTTTTTTTTAGTTTTTAGCTCTTAGTTTTAGCATTCAATGGAACCTTCCTTATCTTGATATTTTTTTGAAGAAACTCCAACGTTTCATTGTTTCTTGTCAAATTGGTCATTGTGCTTTTTATTTTTCCATTAACTTAATTATATATTATTTTTCTTGGATTCTATATTCTTTTCTTTGCAATGTTTTGGACATCATTAATATGAAGAGTAACATTGATAATCATATTTATACCTTGAAATTTTGTGTCATCATAAATGGTTTATTATATTGTATAATCTTTGTTATAGTATCCCATGAACATGACCTTGTTCTTTGATACCAATTGTTGGAGTTGAAAGTAATGGATGTTGATCTTGATTATTTTCATTGTTATGACTTATTCTTGAGATTGAGCTTTCTAAAACAATAATTAGAAATAGACACAAATGCAAACTAACAACACTCCATATTGAATGATAATATTTTGATATATGCTTAAACTAGATACTATGCTAAATAATAACTTTTAGGTGTACGAATGGATTATGAGAGATCAAAATTATGGGGACAAAAATGGTTATTTAATATTTATATGGTAAGAAATTTTACAAGAAGGCTTGATGAATTAAGATAAATATTTGGTTGGAATAATGTAATCTGAAAATAGGATAAATCAGTAGTTAAGAAGGAATATAAATGAATCGAACAATAACATTCAAGTTTATGGTCTTATGAGATATTACAAAAAAATTTGTAGATTTGAAAACAACCAATGAAGCATCAATATTTATGAATGGAATAATTAGAGAAGAAAAGTAAAAGACTTGGCTTCATTTTCATAACAAGATTGGAAAGCAATAAGTATATCTTTTGACAAGGTTAATTACTAATGCAATGTTGGGATAGCAATGTTTGAAACTGGAAAACAATGGAAGTTGGATGAGAAATAGCATATATATGAAGTGAAATTTTCAATGAAGGAAGATAGAAAGTAGATGATGGATATAATTAAGATATGATAGGTGTATGGACATTACAAATAGGATGCTTGAAAGTAAATTTTAACATTAGTTTCTGAGAGGAAGCCAATGGAAATGAACAATGATTTGTTGTGAACAATATCCATTTTTAGCAATGTAACACAAAAAGAGAAAGGTTGACAACGAAAGTAAAGTATATAACAAACCTTGAGAAGTGTCCAAATAAATGTTGTATTTTTTGGAGGTTAATGCATTACTAGGAAAACTTGAATTTTTTGATAAGAAATTACATTTGATTGAGTTATCAAAGTACATATTACAACTTGTTTTAGTGCCCCTATTCAACAAATAGGNGATAAGAAATTACATTTGATTGAGTTATCAAAGTACATATTACAACTTGTTTTAGTGCCCCTATTCAACAAATATATTTTTATTCAACATAAAATATTCACAATGATAGTATATAAATAACAATATTGTCCTATGTTGAGAGAGTGGGAGATTGCTTTAAGAATGGTTAATTATGATATCCAACTTTATCATTTTAAAGAAATAAATTCACAAATAAAACAAATAAGCATAATGAGTAGATGTTAAGAAGTGACACTCTTATACAATCTTAAAGATAGAGAAATTAATAGTCAATATGAATTTATTATAGTACAAAAGAGGAGTACTAGAAATTACATGAGCACTAACATTGAGACAAACAAGATTGGGATGTGAGACATTGTAGTCCTGAATCTTAATTTAATTATGCTTCAAATTGATGAGAGATATATATGATAATCATGTAAAAAAAATAAAAATAAGATATTTCTTAAGAAAACATAATATGATAACCTCAATGTTTTGGAGTAGTTAACATTCAGACAAAGAATCTTGTTTGTATTCTGCTATAATTTTATGGAGGATCCAATACTTTTCTTGTTTTAGCTATTCTCTAGTTGCTTTGATTTGTTGTGCTAGTCTATGGTTTGGTTTTTTTCTATGGGATAGAAGTAAAATGATCCTTTTTAGTGGCTATAATATGGCTATTTAGTTATTCTTCCTTTGGGGTGATGGATTCCTTGTCCATTTCTTGTTGATGGTTTGTTATTATAAATTTTACAATTGCCATTTTTGATTGCAAACTCTTTGTATACATGTTCATGTTTTGGTTTATTACAAGTGGGAAAAAAGACTGGAGACGTGATGCAACACTTAGGATAAGTAACCGTATAGGCTGCAAATTTTAGAAATCCACATATGAAGAGATGTTGGAAAACTACAATAATGGAATAGGAAAACATTAGATGGGCATTAACATATGCATTAAGTAACTCTAGGAGATTGCAATTAGGATGTTTAGAAATGCAGTTTAGTTTGAGTGTCGAAAAAACAACAACTAGAATATATTTGTTTAAATTAGTGAAAATTTCTTTCCAAAATGTAATTTAGAAATTCTACTTGCAAACAATAATTTGCTATGACATGTAAAATATGCATAAGAATTAATAGAAAATAAAGAACATTGACATAGGAAGCAATGTATAAATAATAGAAGAAGAATAATTAAGGAAGAAGTTCAAATTTTATTTCTGATGAGGTTGAATTATGATGTAGTATAGGCGTTGGTATTGTATAAAGATTAAAAGGAAACATTAATAATAATAATTCCCAAAAATCTTGGAGATCAACAATTAAAAAATGAATTAGTGAACTAGAATGAAAGAGGATTGAAAATTAAATTAGTAGTTTTCATTTGTGTTAAGATGAAATCCAAATTAAGTATAATAATACTTAATATGAAATAATAACTTTGAGATGTGTGGTGAAATAAATCATTGTAGGAAGATGCACTATGAATGGAAAACAAAATGACAACCACATGATGATTAGTTAACATGTTGAATCAATGGTTGATAATTAATTAATGGACTAGAATGAAAGAAGATTAGAGTTGAGAGTAGATATTAACATTAAGGTATGACTAGAGTATGAGATGTTTGAGTAAGCATAATTGAAAATTCAATTCAAAAAATTAATAAAAAATGGCCACAATCAATTGATATCAAATATAATCTATGAAATTCATGAATTAGTAGTGATATAGAAATGGAAATTAAGAATGATTATTGAACTCTAGGGGTGGAAGAGCATTGTCAAATAATAGTTTAAGGTTAGTTTTGTGATGAAGGAGCCCTGCAACATTGAAAATTAAGGTGTCAAATTCAAGTGAAAATTAGAGAATTAAAATGAATAAATAACATTATTTTTGATTAATATGATTATTAGAGAAAGTACACGAGCATGTGATTTGATAAGCTTGCTTCAAGAATATATTATGTTTATGGCCAAACTATGAATAATAATTTATATTAAATATCAACAATAAAGTTGGAAGAAAGATCAAGACATTTGAATAAGGATGAATACAAAATATGTTAAGCCTTAGATACTTAAGGGAATTGATTGATCATCATCAAGAGAAAATATAATGGATAAAGTAAAGTGTTATTAGCAATGCAACCATTGAAATTGAGAAATTAGTAGTTCACTATGAATTTGGAATGATTCAAAATTAAATAAGGAGTAATATTGGTCTACAAACATGGTTAAGAATGTCAACCAAGCATTATTTGTTAAGAAAAATTTTGCAAGATAACAAATGAATAAAATAGTTAGGAAGAGAAAATAGAAAATAACAAAAATCTATATTAAAAAGCGACATTTAGATATAAGGTTGGATGAGACTTTCCATTTTGAATAACTTTTAACTATATGAATGGATTATGAGCCATTACAACCAAGGTGAAGAATAATGATTACTCAACATTTATATGAGAAGAAAAATTTTATAAGAAGGGATGATGAATTTAGATAAGAATTTAAGAAGTGGATAAATTTTTAATTAAGAAGAAATGAAAAGGAAAATTATGAATACTTCATATAGAACAAGTACATCTATGTGTAAGGTCCTATAGGATACTTCAAGAAAATATTTATATTTGAAAACAACAATAAAGCATCAATGTTTACCAATTGAAAAACTCAACATTAGGGGTACAAAATTTAGCTTCATGTTCGTACCAAAGTTAGAAAGCAAAGAGTGAGCTTGCCACAACGTTAATGAATAACACAATGTTTGAACTTAGGATATCAATGTTTGAAAAATGCAACATTTGTGTATCATCAATGTCTAGAATTTGCTTTTTAATTTTTGATTTCTCTTTTTGATGTGCCCCTTTACCTTTTGAACATTTGATATGTTCTTGATTTAAAACTTCTTTTTCTTTTAGTTGTGTATTAATTCTATAATTTTTTGTGAGTCTAAATTTACTTGTATCCTAGAGATCCTTGCCTGCATTTTTGCTTCTCAAATTTTGTTTTTCCGTTCTTTTCATTTTGAGTATTTATCTCTTCATTGTATCATTCAATTGAATCCTTCTTATCTTGATTTTTTTACTTTAAGAATCCTCCATATTTTCTAGATGGTCTTCAAATTGATCATTGTGTGTATTATTTTTCTAGCAACTAAGTTGCATACTTATCCTTTATGTATTCCATCCTCTTTGGCTAGCCTTGAAAATTTTTTCTTCAAATTCTAAATCATGGTTCTTAGCTTCACTATTCTTTTCTCCATAGTGTTTCAAAGTTCATTTAATTTCTTCAGTAGCATTGTTAATCATTTTCATTCCTTAAAATTTAACACCTTGGATAATCTATTATTTTCAATCACTTTAACCAATATAATATTAAATTTAAAAGAAACTACAAAAAATAAAAAACACACAAAGTTACCCTGGGAAAAACCTTCAAGGTGAAAAACCCTAGTAGAAAATTGGCTATTGGACCATTAGTAGCACAACTTCAGAGGATTGAAGCTCAAGGAGAATTTACAAAGGAATGGAGATGACTCTCAAGCTTATGCTTCAAAAGAATGTGGTGTATTGGATGCTCCCTTTGAGATTCTTATATATTGCTTGAGTTACAAAATAAAACAAAAAATAAAAGGAATAAGATAGTTTATTTTGGTGGGGATAATTATGGGAACAAATATAACATAGACACGAATAAAAATATATCAAGATAGGGTAGAAATATCCAAAGAAAATCAAGGCAGATTTACCTTCATCCACCCTTACAATTATTCTTCTTGAAGGTAAAGCTCCTTTAAAAAATAGTCAAAAGAATTTTTAGGAAATCAAGTTAGAAGAAGAACAAATGGTGATTGGCACTAAAGAAACTTTTTAGTAAGAGTTGACTAGGTGAGTACATATACAAGATTTTCTTTAGTAGATATTTTATGTAGAAGAATCCTTTGCTTTTTAACTCCTTTTGTATATAGTGATATTTTATTTTAATGCGTTTCATTTTAGCATGAAAGGTTGGATTCTTGGATATGCTTATGGAACTTTGACTATCACAGCCAATATTAATAAGAGTTTGGGTGATGCCAAGTTTAGTTATTGGTCATTGAAGCCATATAGCCTCTCTGCATGTCAAGTTAGCAGCAACATATTTAGCTTCAGTGGTATACTAAGCAACATAAGATTGTTTTTGGATTTTCCAAGAAATACCACCACCAAAAAAATAACCACATACCCACTAGTAGATTTCCTACTATCAATATCACCACCCCAATCTACATCAACAAAGCTATGAAGTCCATTGCAATCATTTTAATAATAGATCGCATAATTTGAAATTCCATAAAGATATCGAAAGACTTGCTTCATGGTAATCTATTGTTGTTTCCATGAATTAGACATATACTTGTTGATGATTCATGTTAAGTTGGCTATGTCAACAAGGCCTCGTTGATAAGGCCTAGTCAAGGCATCTTACCATTACATCAATCCCTTGTTCCTACCAAATCAAGATGACATTGAGAATCCTCCTAATAAAGGTTCTCAACATGAAGATTCTCCACCCCTACTACTAATGAAGAGGGTGTGAACCTGATCCTACAATCCACTATTCATGAATTGGGTTTAGTCAAAATGGTAGCCAAGGTAGGGACTCGAGAAAGCATTACAATAGTAAGGGATCTAAGGATGTAGATTGTAATAAACATAAGAGTGGTGGAAACCACCATGATGGTGGTGGTATTTCACCTTCCTCTTTATCCTCTTCATCTGATTTTAAATATTCCTCTTCATATGACAGTTCTCATGGAAGTCATCGAAGGTGATCTCTGGGATAACAATGATCATGAAGGCCACCAAAATTGAAGGGGTGGCCAAAACCATCATCGACATAATGATGATGATGAACCACTATTGAAAACTTGAAGTATGCTCAACATTGTAGAGGTAATGAAAATCCTAACCAAGTATATGAAGGATAGTCAGATCAAGTACCTAGACATGAATAATATTCCAAGATTTGTGGGAGGATACAACTCTAATCTACAAACACACCTACAAGTTTTTCTAGATGCCTATGCCTTTTAGAATATAGAAAATGAGTGGTAGAAACTCAAAATGTTCCCAAGGATACTCATCAAAGAAGATAAAAGTTGGTACTAGTCCTTAGAGCCAAAATCTATTCATAGATGGAGTACCATGCTAGAACTATTTAATGATAAATATTAGACATACTCTAGAGTGTCTAATCTGAGAAGGAAAATCCAAGGCTAGAAACAAGAAACATATGAACCCTTGGATGCTACCATGGGTTGATACTATTCACTCCTACATTGATGCCATGGCCATGGTTACTCTTAGAGGGAACACCTTTGCCACATCATAGATGGGCTCAAGGTAGAAATAAGAAGAACCCTTGGGGTGTATGCCCAAGGAAGATTATCTGAATTGAGAACTCATCAAATCCAAAGGTTAATTAAGTAGTTTGAAAAAGAAAAAGTTGAGCTACAAAAAGGGAAAGTGTTAAAGAGTATAATAGTGACCCTTCCATCAGAAAAGAAGAGGTTCGATTTTGTGACAAGGAGAAGTCACCACTTAATGAAGTGATAAATAGAAAGACCTTGCCTATTCAAAAATATATTTCTAACATTTTGACCAAGATTGATAAGTTATGGAACTCTTTGGATGAAAAATTTCAAATGACTTTGAAGATTGCTGAAGAATCCAAAGAGCAAAATAGTAATCATAATTGTAGGAGGCAAAAAGAAGTTGAATGTGCCTACCAAAGAGGTAAAGGAAAAGTTGTTGTAGTAGAGGAAGTTATGGAGTCTAACTCTAATGATGAAATTGAATGTAACATCTATCAATATGAACATCCTAAGGGATTTTTCCCTATGGTGTCACACTTATAAGAGTTTGGAGTGTACACATTAAACCCTTGCCTCGCACATAGGCAAGCTCCAAGATAATTACCTTACCATCAAAGTAGTCCAAGATAGTTCCACCAACAAAAACAAGCTTACTACCCAAGTGAAACTCCTCCACAACCTTATGACCAATACCAATAGTGGCACTAATCACAATCATGGGGAATTCCACCACTAAGGTATAAATATCCTTATAGAAAACTAGAACCATATGGGTGCTATGTTTAGTAGCTCATCTCCCCTAGAAGCTTTACAAGTCATGCATCATTCCAGCATCACTATTACCCTCTAGAGTACCACCAAACACATTCACCATCTAGTCAAGGGAAAAACCCATATCTGTATCCATATCATCCTCCACATACATCTACACATACACCTCCACCTTCAACCAAGTTAGCTCTTACTCCATCTATGTAGGGTGATATTCCTCTATAGCCATAGCAACAAGGGTTGTACACTCATAACCAATTTTTCAATCAAATGGTCCAGATAACTAATCAAGAAAATGACCTTTCTTTCAGCCTAGTAGTCCTCTCCAACCCTCACAACCTACTATAACTAATCGGCCTACATTTCCATCACCCTCATCCTCTACATCAAATACCTTCAAGTATCCTTCAAATGAAGTGCCTCCTAGGATTTGCATTATAATGCTAACCCATGTTGTTTTTGACTGGATCAAGGTTGGCAATCTTCCTACAAAAGGATCTAACCTAGAAAGTCCACACATTTATCTACATATTGCTAGATAAGAGCCATGTAAGGATCTTCTTAACTCTAGTTCTAGAGTTAACCTCATCTTCCATGGTATGTACAAGGCTTTGAACCTACCACCTCTTAAGAAGAGAAACATCCATCTAGAATTAGTAGATCAATCAATTACTATCCCTTTGGAATTAGTAGAGGACATTGTAACCATAGTTTTTGGGTGGTCCTATCTTGCTGATTTTTTAGTAATCAAGGTGGAAAATTATAAAAGTGAATTCCCCATCATTATGGGCATGGCTTGGTTAATCACAGTCAATGTGTGAATGGGTATAAGGGACCTATCTCTCAAAATATCTAAGGAAAATGAGCTAGGAAAGATTGAGAAGAAGTGTATTCCATGCATCATGTACAACAATAATGGATGCAATTGCATGCAAATGATTTGGTTAATCAAGAGTACATACATCAAAGCATGTAATTAGTGTGCATAGGAGATCAACAATTAAAAGTTTTTGTATGCAATAGCCACAAAACAGGAGGGCACCTAGTGGTTGATAGTTGATTCAGATAGCAGAATAATATGCATGGAGCTAACTAAGAGCCTAACTTGTACATATGTTGAAGGTATGAACAAAATTAAACATGTTTATTCATAACTCTCAAATGAATATCATGATAACTATTGGGAAGAGTTGAAAATCCCTGATCACTTCAAGTAGAGCCTTTAGAACTAAAACCTTTATGGGTTAGTATGGAGCATGAATTTTTAAAGAATAGTAAACTAGTCATAATTAATATCAAACTTTCTCCTGAACAAATAGAAAATTTTTTGAAAGTGGTGAATAAATGGTTAACAACCTTTACTTAGTCATATCTAGAGATAATAGGAATTGATCCAAGGATATGCCAGCATCGCATCTACACCGACCTAACCATGAAGCCTAGAAGGAAACCACAGATGTGGCTGGACCCCAAATTGAAGAAAATTATCAAAGAGAAAATAGAAAGATGGGGTTCATCTATCCAATTGCGAATAATGAGTGGGTTAGCCCACTCGTAATTGTACCAAAGAAGGATGGCAAATGGTAGGATTGCATCAACTTCAAGCTTTTGAATATGGTAATGTTTAAGGATTACTTTCCTTTACCATTTGTGGATCAAGTATTAGACACCATATCTAGGCATTGTTATTATAGTTTCTTGTATGGTTATAACCAAATCCAGATTACGCCAGAAGATCAAACCAAGACAACATTCACAAGTCCCTAGGGGACTTTTGTATATTGTAAGATGCTATTTGGTCTGTGCAATGCCCCTGCAACATTTCAATGCTTGGTACTTAGTATCTTTTAATAGAAAATCAATAGTGGTGTTGAAGTCTTCATGGATGAATTTTCCACCTATGGTGCTACCTTTGAGCAAGCCTTAGACCAACTTGAACAAGTGTTGAAGAGATGTGTTGAGACAAAACTATGACTCAACTAGCAAAAGAGCCATATCATGGTCCAAGAAGATATTATGCTAGGGCACCAAATTTCAAAAAAAGGGATTGATGTAGACCCAAAAAAAAATAAGGGTCATCCAAGGAATGACACATCAACTAGAGACCACAAAAGATATTTAGTCATTCCTTGGACACATTGGCTACTACCGAAAATTTATTAAGAATTTCTCTAAGATCACAAAGCTATTGGTAGAGATTACAAAGAAATGTGTACCTTTTATTTGGACCAAGGAATGTAAACATGCATTCTAATAATTAAAGGAGACACTTGTAGAAACACCAATCCTACAAGAAAGAGACTGGTCTAGACCATTCCATATCATGACAGATGCATCTAACTATGGTTTGGGAGTAGTACTCATGCAGAAGGATGATAAGAAATGTCCATAATATATCCACTACATGAGTTGAACCATTGTGGAAGCATAGTTAAAGTTCACCACCATGGAGAAATAACTAATGACAATGGTGTATATGTTAGAAAATTTCAAGCAGTATGTGCTTGGTTACAAAGTATTTGTGCATACAGACCATAATGCAATTCACTTTCTCATGTCATACAGTGAGCCCTCATGTCATATAGTGAGCCCTTGTGTCATATGATGGCTTGTGATATTGTAGGAATTTGATCTTACTATGGTAGATCAAAAAGGAACTGAGAATGTGGTCACTGACCACCTCTCTTGCTTAAGATGGGATAATAGAGAGGAAGAGAGCCCACTCTCTGATTAGTTTCTAGATGAACTCCTCTTTACAAGAGCAATGAGTGAAAAAATGCCTATAAAAGCAACATGGTATAATTGCATCCTCACATATCTTCTTACTTAAGAGATGCCACAAGATTTGGATTTTAGGAAAAAGAAAAAGTTTCCTCATTGGGTCAAATACTTCATGGAAATCAATGGACACCTTTACAAGGTATGTGTCGATGGATTCATTTGTTGGTGTGTCCTTGATGAAGATCGATTGTGCATTCTCTAAGATGCTCACGAAGGGCCTTGTAAAGGACACTATGTAGGGAGATTCACAGTCATAAAAATTCTAATGATAGGATACTATTGGCCTACAATCTTTAGGGATGCATACTAGTTTGTCAAGTCTTGTGAACATTGTCGACATGAAGAGGGGATGATAGCTCACATGGAAGGTCCTCAACAATGGATTCAACCACTAGAACCTTTTGACATATGGGAAGTTAACTTCATGGATCCCATCACACCCATGTCCAACGAGAAGGCATATATTATAGTAGCATTTGACTACTATATAAATGGGTAGAAGTGGCAACTGTTACTGATTGTACATCATCCACTACTACCAAATTTATACAACAAAATATTGTGAATAGGTTTGGGGTGCCACATTCACTAATCTTTGATAATAAAACTCATTTCATAGGTGCTACATTTAGAAAATAAATGCAATGCTTGGGGATAGAACATAAAATAACAACACCTTACCACCCCCGAGCCAATGGTCAAGCAGAGGTAACTAATCAAGAGATTACAAAAATACTAACGTGGACCATTAGAAAATATAGAAAGGACTGGAGTACAAAACTTAATGATGCTCTCTAGGCTTATCATTCAACTTGGAAACTTCCTATTGGCTATTCTCCTTAAGAGTTAGTGTATAGAAAAATTCCAACACTTCTAATTCAATTTGAGCTTTGTACACTTTCGACAGCTTGTAATTTAAACCTTGACCTAAGTCTAGCACAAAAAGAAAGATTGATCAATACAAATGTGTTAGATCAAAATTGATTAGTGGCCCTATCCTTGAATGAGGAGAACAAGCCATTCAATAAGAAACATCATAACCTTAAAATCAGGAAAGTAAAACTTCAACTAGGAGATAAAGTTCTCTACTAGAACCCCACACATGTACCTCAAAATAAAAACTTCCAAACATTGTGGGAGGAATCTTATATAATTGATGAAACCTTTCCCTATGGGGCCATTATAATCTACAAACTTGACAACCTGAATAAAAAGCACTTGGTCAATATCCAACAAGTGAAGCCTTTTGTAGAACCAAGATAGGCCAGTGTAGATACCACCTTAATGGATAGAAAACCACATTCTATTTTTTAGATCTCCTCCTTATAACTCAGTCATGGGGGAGATGGCCATCGATGCTAATCATTAAATTGGCTTCTCAATTTTTCTACTTTTTGTTTTTCAATTTTTTGATTTTTACAAATTATTTATTTCACAAATTCCTGATTTTTTAATTTTTCTAATTTTACATCATATTTAGTACTTTTAAACTTTATTTTTACTATTTTACATTTTCTTATATATTTTTCTTTGTTTGGTTTGATTTCAGTGTGATATTGCCTCATTTTTTCTAATAAAAAGTGCTTTATTGTTACAAGACATAGTGTCGTTGTTGCTGTTTACTAATGATGGTTTGTGCTTAATGTGTGATTATCGATGTTTGGTTTCTATTTTTGAATTCTGATGTCTGATAACTTTAACATGATTTATTTTTCATGGAAAAAGTAGTGAGTCCACATCATCCGCCCATCCAATGAACTCTATGGTTTTCCTTGTTTTGGAAATTTGAGATCCCTTTCCATTAAAGAAACTTTTAATTAATTAGTAACCTTGGTAGTTTCAAAATTAGGAAGGATTCAAAGGTTTGTAAAGCATGTGACTTTAAGGGGACTCATTACTATTTGTACTCTTCTATTTTCTTAAGTACTTAAGTGTTTCTCATGGACTTCTTACCATTCCACACCAATCACTAATAGAAAGTCAAATAACGTCGTTGCATGGTGTGGTTTCCATTTGAAGAAAAAAAATGGAAATTCAAAGCACACCCCTTTGACACGAATAAGTCCTCACATGGTGTGGTTCACACTTAAAAAAACAATGGAAATTCAAAGTACACCAATGCTTGAAGGTCCCCTCTAACTAAGGCCCTCTCTCTCTCTTAGTTTCTACTTCTCTTTTCTTCTCCTTGTGGAATGGTGGTTGTTTTTTGGAAGCATTCTTATGTCTTGAGTGGGTGGATCAGTCTTACAGTGGTGATGTGAAGTCACTAAAAGTGAATGGTTTTGGTTTGGATCGAGGATGAAACTCCTCAAGTTAAAGGAACTCACAACACCCTTGATGTGGTAAGAGATAGATATTATTCACTATTACACAAATGCCTAGGCCATGGATTTTCATCAAAGGAACAACTTAGGCACATCATAGATGGGTTGAGAAGTAAAACTAGAGAGACCCTTGGGGTTTACACCCAAGGAAAACTATCAAAATTGACTATCCATTGTATTCAAAGATTGATTAACCAAGTGGAAAAAAAGGAAGGAGAACTTAGAAAAAGGGAATCAGCTAAAGAATACAACAAAGATCCATCAATTTGGAAGAGGAATGTATGAATATGTGATAAACAAGAAGATGAAACCTTGGATGATGTCATCCAACAAAAGACTTTACTAATCCAAAAGTTTGTAAGTGACATTGTAGCTAAGGTAGAGAAAATATGGAATTCTATTGACAAAATATTCACAACTACATTAAAGATAGTGGAGGAATGAACCAAAAAAGCATTAATAATAGGTAGACAAAAGGAAGAAGAAAGAACTTGGACACAAAGGCAAAGTTGCTTCAATGGCTAAGCGCTTAGACACCAGCTCCATAGATGATGAAGGTTGCAATGTGTGCTAATACAAAGATCCTAAGGGATGTTGTCTAGTCATGACACATCTACAAGAAACAAGGGCATATCCACTCAATCCCAAATTTGTTTTAAAATAAATTCCAAAATAGTTACCATATTCTCAAGGTAACTACATGCAGAAACCCCAACTAATGTATTATCCTAGTAGAGCCTTATCGTAGCTACAAGAGCATTACCATTAATAGTGGTAATAGTCTTAATCATGGACCATGCCACTGCTACACCAATAGTATCCATATCGACAACTTGATTCTTATGGATACTATGTGACACGTTTGGTCTTACCAACAAATGCAACTCTTCAAACTCCACAATATTATCTACCAAAATACCACCAATAGACATCACCAAGGAAAAATTTATACTTCTACATGCATTGATAAGTAGCTAACTTTTCAAATCCCAATTCAAACCCTTTGCCACTAGTGCCATCATCCATGATGCAATGGGAATTTCCATCATAAGCATAACAAAAGAAAGCTACAAGAGTAGTGAATGTATACATAGAATATCTTACCAGCAACACTAAGGGCCAAACAAAGAAACATCCCTTTTTAAAGGTGCCTCAAGAGAAAGCTGGTATAGTTGAAGCCTTATCGGGACCAACTTCTCCTAAAATAGATCTTCTCACTATTAACAAGTTTCTATCACCCTCAAGTCCAAACATACAAGTTGTCATGCTCACTGAAATCGTCACTGATTGGATCAAGGTGGAACCACTTCCTACAAAGAGAATTGATTTAGGAATTCATTTGATTTATTTACAAGTAGCTAGAAATCAACCATGCAAATATTTGTTAGACTCAGGTTCTGAAGTGAATTTGATCTATTATAAAACATATCAAGCTTGGAACCTACCATCATTGGAATAATGCAACTTCATTTTGGAGCTTGTAGATCAATCTTTTCCCACTCCTTTGGGGTAGATAGACAATGTAGTGACCATTTTCAATTGATGATCCTATCCAACAGACTTTCTAGTAATTGATGTGAAAGATGTTGATAAGGAATTTCCAATAATCATGGGGAGAGCATGGCTTAGTACAATCAATGATAAGTTAAGTATGAGAGATTTATTGATTGAAATATCTAAAGAAGACATGCACAAATCCATACACACGAAATGAATTCCATGCATTATTGCTAAAAGAAAAGGGTGTAGTTGTGGACTGATACTTCAGAAAGTTAACATAGACACCCTTCCAGTCTACAACAACAATGAAAAACTAGTGTGCACAAAAGAAAAAGCAAGGGCCACAAAATCAAAATACACCCTATGACCACTAATTAAGAACCAATAATTTCCTAAAATATGCATTGAGACATCTAAACCACTTACTAATTCCCAATCCAAGAAAATGACTCCAACTGAAAGCCCAAAAACAAAATGATTAACTCATAATCATACACCAAAGGGAATAGAAAATAGGACTTAAATGATCATAACTCTCCTATCATAAAAATTATATGGGATGATAATTGAAAATTTACATCACTAAAAATGGTAGGAGAAACATCTACAGTGTATGACCCAGGAGATCTAGTGAGCATTTTCCAGACACTCACCCATGAGTTCAGTCATGGGGGAGATGCCTTATCTTGATTCGGGAACTACTAAGTGCTTTTCAATTTTTTGTTTTACAATTCTTTTCACTTTTCACATTCTTTGAAATTTTCTTATTCTTTTATACTTTTCCATTTCTTCAATTTTTCATATTCTTTTACATTTTTCTTTCTTTGTAAATTTTCATAATTTTTACTATCTTTTCCATTTATTTTATACTTTGTTTTCAAATCACTTGTAAATAATTTTGATTATTAATAAGACACATTAAATAAAGGAAAGATGTAGTCAATAAAGTGAAGATTTCTCTATGTTATCAAGTCATAAGAGATTGATTATTTGCATAGTGAGCCCACATCATCCATCCATCCATTCCATTAATAAGAGGTTCTTACCATGGCCATAATGATATTATTTTCCATCATACAACTAAGAATAAACTTGTGATCATTATTCCTAGACCAAAAAGTGAAGAACCAAGTGGGAATGTATAGGATTTGTTATTAAGAGGACTTTTGAATTCTTTTTGGATCATTATTGTAATTTCTATCATGTTACTAAGGTTGTATGATATCCTTGAAGATCTAACGAAAAATGGGAGAAGATTTAAATAAGTTCTACCTCAAAAAGATTGACACAAATAAAAATAAATTTCTAGGGGTTCCACTAGAAAGACATGTTACCCATGCCTACAGGTAGGTGGCTTCTCATAAATGTAAAAATCAAAATAAAGTACCATGAATAAAACTTCTTCCTTGGACAATACACCAAGTGACAATACCCGTTGTAACATTGATAGTTTTACAATTGTGATTCCAAGAGATGAAATGATGCAATGTCACTAGAATGTGGTTTGGACTTGGTCTGAACCTTAGACAAAAAGGTTAATGGTTACTTTAAATACTAATAAAACATAAGAATTTATTATGCCTATTGTAAGACACCTCATATCCCAATTTCTGCAATCCGTTCTAAGTCCATGTCATATCATAATTCGAATAGTCATAACTTTTGATTTTGTGTAACATAGTATTATATTCCAAATTGGTGGTACTAACATGTGTGTTTTGCTAAATAGGTATGCATCAAATTCAACTCCTTAAGTGCCTACGGACACTTCTAGGCGTGGTTATACAAGGGCATTAAGGGCTAGAGCCTACTTTGGGAAGGACCCACTTGTATAACTATTGGATCTTATACTTGCCAAGAAATTCCACATCATATTGAACCTTACAAATATTAATAAATACTTCCCATATCACTTACACTCTCTATTCAATAAATATGAATTCATTACCCTTCTTACCCAACTTATAAACTTTCATACCTGAGATTCCTTCTCTATGAACTTCCAATGACATGTTTTCATAAAAATGAGAATATATCCATCTAAATCCTTTGAGAAACCTGAAAAATTTCCAAAAATCCAAAGGAATCAATTTTTCCCATCAAATATTTATGAAAAACAAATTTTCTTGGGTTTTGATATCAAGTCATTGATGCTAAGTCTGCATCGATATTGGATTAGCAATGTTGGGTCCCTCAAAACCTATATATATGTAGGGACTTAGGAAATTTTTTTACGTTTTTCACTTTGAGCTAAAGGAATTTTTTTGCATTTTTTTTCTTTTCTAAATTAAGCTATGACCTCCTAGCTTCCCCAAGCCATATCTTGATCAATATCACTCCACTTTTCATGATTCTTGAACCTATTTGATCACTAAGTGCTGAACTTAGTCATTTGGGGAAGGGGGGTGGTTCTAGTGAGGAAAATTTAAGCCAAATTTTTGAAAAATTATACACCTAAAAGGTACTTTAAGGGTAAGTATGGAGAGATAATTGGAATTTTTAAAGAATAATCAAACATACTAAAGCCAAAACACTTAATTAATGATCTTAAGGACTAATAAATAGCATACATAGGAACAAAATGAGTAATTATAAAAGGTTATCAAGAGATTAACACCTATGGGATGACTTTTTTAAAAAAAATTCTAACTTTTCAATCTTAGCAACTAAGAACTTAATGAAACTAATGATATGAGTAAGGTATGAAAAAATTAAGAATACATGGAAAAACCTTAGAAATTCTAATTCCTTAATGATTGAAAAAGGCCCAAATAAGAGGAGGAGCATAAGGAGGACCTTCACAAGGAGCAAGAAAATGACTAAGAAGCTAAGGTAGAGGCCGAAATTGAGGCCAAGAACCAAAACATGAGGAGTAGGAAGCACAATCATTTAGCATTCATCAAGACACTCTTGCTATAGTATAATTAACCCAAGGAGAGGTAAATAAAACACAAGTTAAAAGAAAACACATCACGCTGTCACAATATTTCCTCCAATCAATTCAAGAAAGATCCATCCTAACCATAGTGATTGTGGAAATGAACTTTGACACATTTATGGAATTTTTTTTAAGCAGTATAGATGCAACTCCAAGCATCACCGCTATGGACTATCCTGTCACAGAATGGTGAATGGTACATTGGAGAGACTTACCAATTTTGGCACAATAAGGAGGAGGGTACTATTGTCAACATTACAAGAATCTTAGTGTCATTCTCAATCAAGGCAATTGTAGAAGCTCTGAACATACCCAATGAAGGGGCATGGATAGCACATATGTCCACTTGATCTGATCTTGAAACCAAAAAGTTATGGCTGAAATGGACTTATGGCAAAGACAAGAAAGGTTATAAATAACTAACTCTAAAGAAAAGAATATGCTTTAAAATAAAAACTTATCATCTATGCACAACAAAAATACTTAATTGACTATCAACTTATGTAGTTATGGGAAGTGCAATTCTAATGGGCAAGGACAATGCCAACCTTGCATAACTATACTTCATGGAAATCCAAAGGTAATTTGAAAAGAAGAAGGTAGGGAAGCCAACACTTTCATTTCCTTGCCTTATCAAGAAGTTGTACAAGTAAGCTAGAATCCTAGGATACACCAATGATGTTCCTAGGAAAGTCCAAAATATTTCATACATTGAGTTGCTCAAACTAGCACCACCAAGGAAAGATCATGGTGAGGAGCAAGAGCAAAAACAACAATAACAATAAGTAGGATCCAACAGCTCATGACAACAAGAAAAATAAGTCCCACCATCACCATTATAATATTATAGACTATTGATGAGCTATCTACAATAGATTGCAAAAACAATTAGCTAGGGAACTAGGGAAGAGGCCAATCTATACAGAGTTATCGATAGTTCCATCAAACCCACAATTTTAGTTGATCTAGCTAGGGATAGATTTCATTACAGTTAAGAGGAGATGTATGGTCACAATAAATCTATGGGAATGCTACATCATTCCAAGTGATGCTAGAGGCCAGAGAAGGAGCCACATCTATGGTAAGGTAGCACCAAGATGTAGTGGAAGTAGTAGAGATGATCATCAATCACATTAAAGAATCATTCAATGTACTTCTTGTATAACTAGCAAATCTAACTGAAGCTAGAGATGTTTAGATGTTAGTCAAAAGCTCAATGACTCTTGCTAATCATGAGGATGTACTTGATAGGCTACTACAAATAAGACAAGTTATCATAACACCTTTTGACATGCCTAGTGATGTCACTATAGTATAATCTATACTCATAGCTACCCAAAAAAATTGAGCATTGTAGAGACTAGGGTAAATCATGTGAAAGCAGAAATCCTAAAACTACAAGAAGATCTTACAACCCTAAGAGCTAAAAAGAGAGATTCCATACAATTTGTTGCACCTAACTAGATCGAGCAATTCATACCAGAGTAGATTAGCAAATTGATTGAGCAGAATAAACAATTGGCAAATGAGAAGCAGACAGTGGTATGGAATGCCTCTATACCTAAAGCAAAAACATATGCACATGTGAAGGCTCTTATCATAGTTCAAGAAGAAAACAAACAACTTGCTGCTACTAACTTGAGGTTGACCAAGGTGGAAAAATAGAAAAACATCCTAAAAGAGAGCATCCATCAATTAAGGGAACAACTGGTGAGGGTCAACCAGGGCATGAGCCACCTCATAAGAGAAAACAAAATCTTTTCTATGAAGGAGGTCTGCACCATATGACAAAAATCTTCCATTGAAATTAGCACATGGAAAAACGAGGAAAAGAAACATGAAAGGTATAAGGAACACTTTCAAGATTAGATGGGTATGTACAAAAAAATAAATGTGAAAGAAATCCATATGGAAAAGGCCAAAATCAGTTCCATAATAATGTAGAATCTTGATTAGCAATCCATACTAGATATCTATGCCCTTTCCCACCAAGTAGAAGTCAAAAACAAAGACTTGTAGATTGAGAACCAGAAAGAGTACATGGGGTTAGCTAAACTGCATTATGCTAACATTGCCATGTTAATAGCATGTAGGTACAAAAATGAGCTAGAACTACAAGTACTAACCATCTATATGAGAAAGAGTTTGTGGATTGAAAAGATGCTTTGCAGAAACTATAAGTAACAAATTCAAAACTAGAAGCTGTAAAGGCTAGCTACCACCAGTAGAAATATGTAGCATCAAACCTTTCCAGAAGACTATTAAACTATCATAAATTAAGAGAAAAGGCCAAAGAATTTGAGGAAGAAATGAGGAAATTTGCAACTTGGTATGTCAAAGAAAACCAAATTTTTCCACAACTACAATGCCCATGGGATGTGCTAATTCCATCAAAAATTAGTTCATCAACATGGATGGTTCATGATCCTAGAAGAAAGAAGAAAAGCTTCAAGTACTCTTAAACTGATACAGTTTCCAAAAGACTCATGATAAGGGGAAGTAACCAATGGAAGAGCCACTGCCACCTAGAACCACTTAAAGCTACATCTAGCTTCACCAATTTTTTGTTCTTTTTGTAAATTTTTCATGTCATGAAATGTGTCATTTTTGTAAACTCCATTCCGACATTAGAGAGTCATGTATGTAAGGGTCAATGTGATGTAAATATACATCCCAATTTTGTAAGAAACTCTATTCTCATTTTGATTTAACTTAAGGATAAGTTTTCAATCAATCGTGGGGGTATGATAAATCAAATTTTTTCATCAACCATAATATCAGGTATTCGATATTGGAGTCATGATATTGAATCCTTGATGTTGAGGCATAAGATATGATGTTGTGTATCCAATATCATGGATGTGTGTAGGCCTATAAATGAAACACTTAAGCACACCATCCACATGCAATTTCATTTCACACTTAGCGAAATTACATTAGTTCTTTTTCTTAATTTTAGCACTTAGCACTTAGGAGTGTATGCCTGTAGTGTGATGTTTAATAATTGAATGGAATCTTTATTCGAGTGGAATGTACTTGGACATGTTTCACGATTAGAAATACATATCGAGATTACTTCACATCATTGTAGCATCACTTGGTCTTTATTATTTACACTTAGAATTATTTTACTACTTTCACTTGGCTTAATGTTTATTGTTTTCTCTAGTTACTGATTTACTTTCTATGCATTTTACTATTCCTTTTGTTAAGCAAAATGAGTACAACTGATCTCTAACACTTAGGTGTAACTTCTTCGTAACCTAGTAGTACTATCACTTGGTACACCTAATAGTGTAGTACTTGATAATATGAACTCCAAGGTATGAATGGAAGGACAGGACCAGTTGCTCATCACATAGGCTAGATTAGATTTTGTTTACTGTTACTTAGATTTAGAAACTAATACCTTTACTTTCCATTTACTTCATGTGTTTTAGCAAAAATATGGCCAACACAACATCATTATCATATGCCTCACTGTGAGTTAAACCATAGGCCTCAATTTTACTAGCTTACGTGGGAAGCCAACGATCGTGAAATCTAACCAATTACTTGCATAATTACATTACCTTATCCACGAAATTCTACTAGGATTGTGGGTGAACACTTGTATCTAATATGGTTTGGTGTTGGATACTCCACCACTCATTAAAATCTATTGCATACTTTGTATAATCTTTTCTAGAATTATTTATTGACCAACTATAAGATGGAAAGGATTTTGAAATCATCTCCTCATGATCTTGCAACTAGGAAGATACCTTAGAATACTATCATTCTTATTCCAATGCATGATTAAAATATTCTTCAAAATCATAGGTCCCATGTTCATAGTTGAAATAAATAAAAATGCATTTTGATTTACCTATACATCATTACTTCTGATATCTTTTTTGACATTTCTAAAAGAATAGTATAATAGTAACATAACCCAATAGTACTTTATCTACCTATCCTCTTCCTACTTGGGAAAAATGGAGAATATTGAATTTCTTCTAACCCCTCCTTTTGTGTATCTGAGTCTCCATGTAGGAGTATCCTTATCGATTAAAGTACAATTGTGTTTATGGAAAACCAACAATAATGATACATATTTCATTTTCAAAGGTCTTCTTCGACATGCATTAATAATGGTTATATAATTTTCTTATTCATCATTTTGTTTCAAGTTTAAAAAAATCTTCTTGCAAATCTCTCAATAAATATCTAGTGTATGGATTACTCAACTACATTTAATCAAAGGAATTTCATATAACATATGATAGACCTCTAGTGCTCTTATATCTCTACTCACAATAACATCCATCATGAATCTTTTATAGACAAAAGTTGTATCATTGAACGGATTTCTAGTCTTAATAATTTGTAGTAACATATCATGAAGTAATAGAGACTTCTTCTCTAACTTGGTTTGGTTTAAAATTTGTATTATCTCTTCATGTCTATAGTACCATGTGCTGATGTGTAAAATTTTGGTCAGATAGCACACCCTTTGAAAACCCATTTAGAGAGACTATCACCTAGGGCATCTTCCATATGGGTATGTCAACTTGGAAATAGTCAAAGCTAGTGAAGTAGATGTTGTGTTGTAAAATTAATAAATACAAACTATTAACAATGCTATTGATTTTCTAAGGGCCAAGATTATATAAAAGCCAGTGTACTATGTTGGAAATTGTTGACATAAAGTCAAAAGGGCATTTTTTTACAAACATAATTATGGAAATAATAAATAGTAATAAAATAGATTCTAAATGGCTCTCTAGGAAATAAACAATAAAAAAATCAAAATGCAGTGTAACAAATGACTTGAAGAAAATTCTGAAATTATTCATAGAACAAATTATGAAATAGTGAACCAACTATGAATACTATAAATGGTAACTAAGAATTAAATTGATAGAGAAAATAAAATAAATAGAATTTTGATACATTCTCCATACAAAACAAGCCCAATAAAACAAAAATTCAATAAAATCTTGGTTTAATAATAAAATAATAACAAATTGCCAAGTATTAGGAAAACGTGTACAAAATTATCAAAAAAATATGGTAGCATCATATCTAGAAAAAGTAAATAAGTTTTCTTATGCAATTTTTTTTTGTACTTCAAAAACTTGTTTTTTCTCCCCTCCTTTCTTTTTTTAAATTCCCACCATCTTCTCTTTCTCTTTTCAAACCCATAAGTCTTAGGTCTCTCACAAAGGAAAATGGAACATAAAGGAAGAATAAAGGCCTATTTATAGGGTGGAAGGATCACATGCAAGGCAACACATATCTTGAGCATGTATAACTATGCATGGTTTTTGATTTTATAACACAACGCATAATGCTTATAGTACAAACATAAAAAAAATACCATATCTCCAATGTTAATGAATAAAAAATGAAATTGAATATTTTCTAATATTTGAGCCACACATTGATAAGGTTAGATTTTAGGTACAATGTTAACTAAGGCATTTTCTTAAGAAATCTATTTTAACTAACCCTTAGTTTTCACTTAAAACAAACTCAAAATTCCATTTTGATGATGAAAAGTTATATGTGGTATGGAAAAGGTATCAAGAGGATCTTAAAAGCTCCAAGTATTAAATAATCATAGCTACATAGTCTACAATAAAATAAGCATGATTAAATATTTGTACTAATGTGAAATCTAACATGAAAAAAACTTATAAGGGTAATTAGATTTCAACATTAAACTATTCAATATATAAAAAATCTATAGTTAAGCATAAATAGTAGTAAGAAGCAAAAGATTCAAAACTTTTAAAAAATTACTTTATTAGAGATAATAATTTAGTTTATTATTTAACTCGTGAAATTAAAAATAACATATCTAAAAGAATTAAACTAAATAATTAAACCTATGCAAAATTTCAAGTTATAAAAATTTTGTAAGGATTATATAGGTTTAAATGAAATTGATATTAGACTTATGATTTAAATGTTATAGCCTTATATGCGGTTGTATTTATAAGTTTTTTGAATTTCTAAGAAAAGTACCGCTGCATCTTTAGAAGAATTATGATTAGTTCATCAAGAAAGTTACAAACCTACCAAGTTAATGATTTGAAAATCTCCAAGTCATGGGTTTGATTTTGATGGGTAATACTAAGTTATATATATTAAGGAATATCTATATTATAGCTATTTTAGGGTTCCTACACCACCTCTTTCTCCCCTCCTAAGGAAGTTAATGATTAATTAAGTTGCAAGCATCAAATATGAGGCTTCATCCTATATATACATAAAATCGTAATCTATTTTGTTACATTTAACAATGAGGTGTTAACTTAGTGGTAAGACTATTAATTTGGAAGCTCTAGGATATGCATTTAATTTTAGTGGGTAATGCTAAGTTATAAAGTTATATTTAACTATATGCCTTGGAGTGTACATAGGTTTCAATTCTTTCAAGTTCCAACAACAAACCCACCATCTAGTGGAAACCAAAAGATGAGACTCTAGTGAAGAGAGGAGAGTAGAAGTAATACGAAATCTTAAAAATAACCAAGTAAAACCATTAGTTACAATTTCTTCTTTCCTTTCTACTTATGTCACTTGATTATTTTTTGATTTTCTAAACCTTTACTTCTAGGTGAGGGTTTCATCTAGGTAAGGTGCAAGTAAGGATTTTAGCTTAGATTTGAGTTTTCAGTAATAACTAGGAATATGTTACAACATTTAATGAGTAGTGGAGTAGTCCAACACCCAACCATATGAGTTATGAGTGTTCATGTGCAACCTAGCTGAATTCCGTGGACAAGGTAATGTAATTATGCTAGTAATTGGTTAGAGTTCATGATCATTGTCTTCTCACGTGAGTTAGTAAAATTGATGCATATAGTTTAACACATGGTGAGGTACAGAATATGATAATGGTGTTGTGTTGGTCATAATTCATGTTGAAAACATAAGGTAATAGTAAACGTTTCTAATTCTAAGTAATAGTAAACAAATCTAATCTAGCCTATGCAATGAGCAGCCAATCCTAACCTTCCATTCACACATTGGACTTCATGTAACTACTACTAGGATTACTAAGTACCACACTACTTGGTGTACCAAGTGATAGTAGTACTAGGTTAGCAAGAAGTTACACTTAAGTGTTCGAGATTAAGCGTACTCATTCTGCTTAACAATAGGAATAGTAAAGCTCATAGAAAGTAAATCAATAACTAATGAAAATAGTAAACATTAGGCTAAATGAAAATAGTAAAATTATTCTAAGTGTAAGCAATAAAGACTAAGTGATGCTATAATGATTTAGAGCAATATCAATCTTTATTTCCGTGCATGAAACGTGTCCAAGTACATTTCACTCAAATAAAGACTCCATTCAATTACTAAACATCACACTACGAGCATACACTCCTAAGTGCTAAGTGCTAAAATTAAGGAAACAAACTAACAAAATTTTGCTAAGTGTGAAATGAAACTATGTATGGATGGTACGCCTAAGTGTTTTATTTATATGCCTACACACATCTATGATATTGGATATGTGACATCATAGCTTGTGTCCTAATATCAAGGATCGAATATCAAAGCTTTGATATCAGATATTTGATATTGTGGTCAAGAAAATTTTGATTTATCATATCCCCACAATTGATTGAAAACTCATCCTTGATTTTAAAAAAATGAGGATAGAGTTCCTTACAAATTTGGTAGGTAGATTCATATGACATTAACTCGTATATACATGACTCTCTAATGTCATAGTGGAGTTTACAAAAATGAAAAAACATATGACATTACAACTTTACAAAAAAAATTTGCTAGAGCTAGATGTAGCCTTATGTTGTTCCAGGTAGTGGTGGCTCTTCCATTAGTTGCTTCCCCTTATCATCAAGCTTCTGAAATCTATACTGGTTTAGCAATGCCTAAAGAGTTTCTTCTTCCATTCTAGGATCATGAATTATCCATGTTAAGGAACCAATGTTTGATGGAGTCGACACATCCCATGGGCATGGTAGATGTGGAAACATTTGATTTGCTTTATGTACCAAGCTAAAAACTACCTTCTTTCCTCTTTGAGTGCTCTAACCTTTTCATGGATTTCATGGTAGTCTAATAATATTATGGCCAATTTTGTTGCTAGATCTTTTTTCTCATGGTACCAATCCTTTACTGCTTCTAGTTCAAAGTTTTCCACTTGATATTTCTATAGTGCATCTTTATGATCTACAAACTCTTTCTCATATAGTGCATAGATGACTACTACTTGCTATTCTAACTCATTTTAGGGCCTACCTATGTCAACATGGCTAAGTTAGCATAATGAAGGTTATCTAACCCCATGTACTCTTTCAAGTCCTCAATCTATAGGTCTTTATTTTTTACTTCTACCTAGTGGAAAAGGGCACAATTATTGAAAATGGTTTATCAAGATTCTATGCTAATATGGAGCTAATTCTAGCCTTTGCCATTTGGATTTCCTTCTTGTTTATCTATTTATATATGCCCACTTGATTACAGAAGTGTTTCTTAAGCCTTTCATGTTTCTTTGTCTCATTTTGGAATGTGATGATTTCAATGGTTAATTTTTGTCCAAGGGGACATACCTCCTCCATATAAAGGGTTTTGTTTTCTCTTACAAGGCAACTCATGTCCTAGTTGACCCTCACCAATTGTTCCCTTAACTAGTGAATACTCTCTTCTAAGATTTTTTTTTTTATTTTTCCAGCATGGTCAACCTCATGTTGTTAGTAGCAAGTCCCTTCTTGTCCCACTTCACCTAGCTTCCATCACTTACCTTTCTAGGCTCCATAACTCCATGCTAGCACAACCTCCAAACCCAACGTTAAATGGCATAGGCCAAACCCATTCCTAAGGGATACATGAATAATTGTAATTCCTCATAACAAAGTGTTCCTTTATTTAAAGCTTAATTACATTGTTACAATTTTTTTCCACCCTTAACAAGGAATGGGACACTACAATCTACCCCTCTTAAGCATCTAGCTCATCCTTGAGTGCTTTCTCTATATCCAGTTGCTCAATTGTTGCTTCACTATTATGCTCCTTAGCTTCAATTCCTTTATTTGATCTATTATCATCTATACAAATAGAAGATTAGAAATTATAAAAAATAATTTATTACATCAATAATAAATAAAATTTATCATTCAATATCATGATGATCAAAAAGTTGGGAATGAGTATTAAGAATAAACTCCCTATTTTCCAAAGTCTGTTGATCACAATTTGACCATTGAAAAAGTACTTTGCTAATAGTTTTATTTTGTAACTTCTTGATTTCTTGGTTCTCAATTGCAATGGATTTAACTTCAAAGCTAGCATTGGATCATAGTGGGAAAGTATTCTAGTCCATCGCATATGGTACATCATTTTCATGAAATTTCTTTAGCAAACTTACATGGAAAACTGGGTGAAATCTTAAGGCTTCTTAAAGACTTAACCGATATGCCACTTTGCCAATTCCTTCAAAAATTTCAAAAGGTCCACAATATCTAGATGCCAATTTAGTATATTTTCCAAGTTGAAAAGAACTTCTAGTAGGTTTTACTCTTAGTAATACTTGACCTCCTACTTGGAATTCTTTCTTAATTTGATGTTGATATGCATATCCCTTATATTTATCTTAGGTAGCATGTAAATTTCGTTTATCTCTCATGACATAATTTTTCATTATTTTGATTTCTTCTTCCTTCCATTTCATTCTTAAGATTGGATCTGCCCAGGTTCGCAGTGTATAGTAGTTCTATCCATATACTACTTCGAAGGGTGTTC
>MNCI01012419.1:36619-50837 GCA_015680685.1 Gnetum montanum | reverse complement strand
GAGCGGCGACGCGGCAAGGTAGCACGTGGAAGGGCTGAGAGCAGCGACANCAAACAAGGGTAGCACGGCAGGTGAAACGCGGTGGAGTGCGGTGAGATAGGCGAGGGCGGCGTGGTGCGCAATGGGGCCCAGAAGCAGCGGCGCAGTGGCAGAGAACAGCGGACGCGTGCAGTGCAAGGTGGAGCGGCGACGCGGCAAGGTAGCACGTGGAAGGGCTGAGAGCAGCGACACGGGAGGAGACAGCAGCAGCGGGAGGCAAGGGCGGCGGAAAGCCGCAGACGGCGCAGCAAACAAGACGTGGCAGGCGCGGCGAAGGCAGCGTGGAGGGCAAGGACGATGGCAGCAAACAAGGGCGGCCCAGTAGGCGAAACGCGGCAGAAAGTAGAAGATGGCGGCGCAGCAGGTGGGTGGAGCAGGTAAAATAATACAGCAGCGGCAGCGGGAGGAGTAGACAGCACGTGGAGGGAGAAGACGGCGATGCACAGAGGCAGTAGATCAGAACGCGGCCAGCACAGCGACGGGAGGGCAGGGACAATGGCGTGAAGTGGCAGGAGGTGAGGGTGGCACGGTAGGTGCAGCAGAAGTGGTGTTTCAGATATCACATGCACCGTGATATCACGTACGCGATATCACGTCGTCCCCTACGATATCGCGTACACGATATCGCGGTCTGTCACCAAATCTATAAATAAGAGATGGCACTCCCCTCATTTCTCATCCTAGGCTTAAAGTAGGGAAACTCTAGTAGTTTGATCACTCTAGAGATAGAATAATTTCCATGTGCCCACAGTAGGAGTCCCCAAGTGAACGGATCTTTATTCGAGCAGCTTTGTACCTAAACGCAAGTTGTGTATAGTAATAAAGATGAGCTTTGTGGATAAACCTTGCAGCACATGGAATAGGTTTATTACATGTTATTTCTTACCTGTTATTTATTACATGCATTAGCATGGCATGAGTACGACTTGGTTACGAGCATTGACGAATGTGTACAGCTAACCAAAAAATTGGCTACTCATCGCGATTAGATTCTCTCACCCTTGTCTCCTAGAACGTGGGATGAGTACGACTTGATTACGAGCATCTACAGATGTGTATGGCTAGTCAAGGAATCGGCTGCTCATCATGCTTAGGCTAGTTAGGTGCCTCAGTATGACCACTTCGAGCACTTGCATTACGTGTGGTGATCCCAGTAACGATTAGCGTTTGGTAGCTACAGTTGCATAGTTCAGGGTGTGTACGGTAAGTGGGAACGGATGCTGACGCTAGTTAATTTGCAATTAGGTCCTTAGTTAGAGTTAGTTAGTGCTCTCAACCCTTCACCCCTTAGCATAGGAGAAAAAACCATAAAATACTAAAAAAATCATATACCTCGGACTTACTTAACCATACACCATGACAACAACAAGTAAGTCTAGGAAGACAACGAACGATTAACCCCAAGTGTTCCATGGGGTGTTTAGGCATTTAGTCTACAGAGTTTGACCAAATCACGTGTGCTACGCTCATTTCGTATGGTTGAGTGTAGGGGTACCTTGCCACTCATCAATGGGCAACCTTGCTCATTATTTCAGATCTTCTCCTTCCAACTTAGTCATGGGGGAGATGGCCACCTTTGCTAATCATTGAAAGCCCTTAGTTCTTTCTAAGTTTTTTGTTTTACACATTTTTGTTTCACACCATTTTGTTTTACACATTTTTGTTTTACACCATCGTTCATATTTTCACCATTTCTTTGTGTGATTACTTTATTTTGTTTTGTTCATCACCCAATAAGTGTTCATGATGGTGGCATGAATAATATCATATTGATTGCTAATGTTTGGATTTTACCTTTGAAGTATGATGTTGATATTAAGGTATGGTTCTCTTGATTAAATAGGCAATGAGTCCATGACGTTCATGCATTCATAAAATCCTATGGTCTCCCTTGGCTTGGAACTATACAGTCCCTTTCTCTAATAAAACTATTAATGAATTGGTGGTTGAGTATTTCTCAGACTAAGGAAAGAGTCAGAGGATGAAAAGGGTGTGACTTCAAGGGGATTCTATGCATTTGTACTAGCTATTCTCTTGAGTTCTTGGATACTTTTTGCTTGGGTTTTCTGCCATTCTGACCATTCATCAAATCACCAGAAGCTAAGTACATAAAAATAAGTCTTTGCATGGTGTGGTTCTCACATGAAAAACACAAAAAAAAATAGTGAGAATTCAAAGCACACCCCTTAGACACAATAATGAACTTGGGCTACATGCGCTAGTTATGGAACTAGAAAGACATGTTACCTATGCCTGAAGGTTCCCTCTAACTAAGGCCCCTTCTTGCTTCCTGGTTCT
The DNA here is from genome assembly GCA_015680685.1 of Gnetum montanum. NCBI lineage: Eukaryota > Viridiplantae > Streptophyta > Gnetopsida > Gnetales > Gnetaceae > Gnetum > Gnetum montanum. The sequence continues at coordinate 48,500 of MNCI01012419.1, read as the reverse complement.
CCATCTCGCTCTCCTCAGAATGGTGGTGACTTATTGTAGAGGCATTCTTGTCGCTTCAAGAGGATGGGTTAGTCAATTATGTTGATGCGAGATCACTGAATGTGGATTGTTGAGCTTGGATTTGGAATGAGTTTTACTCAATCACATTAACCATAAAACATACAAGGGACTTTACAAAACCTTGTTCTTGGGTTTCCATTTCATTCTCTACTCTCCATCTTTCTTTTCCATTTCTCACCTCATTGCCGATTTTATCATCAGTCTGTATCTTGGTTGATGCATTGTTCTTCCTTGGTAATTTCTTATGGGTAAGTTTTTAACTCATGCTTCCAATTGACATTCCTAGAGCCTACAGACTCTTTGGTTTGTGGGTCTGTTAGGGTACTAAAGTCATGAGCCTACTTTGGAGAGGACCCACTGGCATTCCTTTTTGGTACATTTGTTAACTTCTTTCCTTTAAACATTTCTTGTAATCAACATTTTTTTGTTTCACCCCCATCCATGACATCCATTTTCCTCGCATTGTCATTGTTACTTTTTCTCCATATTTCTTATTCCTTATCTTTTTCCATCCTATTACTACCAGAGGTTTGCTCTTAGTCATGGAGGCCTTGGCACAATTTTTTCAACTTTTCCTAACCCCTACACCTTAGGTAGTCACTAGTGTTAAAAATCTAGAATTAGTATCTGCCATAACCACAACTCAAGTAATGCACTTTAAATCGAGGCAAGGTATCGACTGCATTGTGGTTTACCTACCCTCACCCATTTTTGACTGTGTTGTGTGTGTAGATGGTGAACATACAACAATGGACTAGGCCTTGAGGAAACACTCGAGATGGACTGAAACTAGAACATTTACAAAAGGAGCAAGATTGGTGGTGTGGCTATGGACAAACAATGGAAGGTGCAATATTGGCATTGACAACAACACATCTTATTCTTTTCTCTCTCTCTCCTTCTTCTCTTCCAGCTGCCAAATAAGGTTGGATCATTATGTACATCGTTCACTGTTGTGGTCATGAACACTAATGCTATCATATATTGTATTGTTGATCCATTCACTGGGCATGTGGAGTCAGTCAACCTATTCCACCATCAATGCTCATTCAGTTAATAATCTCATACCTTCCCAATATTTTGTAAGGAAATTGAGAATGAGTTTCATTCAATCAAGGGATTATGATGAACTGTGATATCGCGTCCACGATATCATGTCCACAATATTAAATCAACCATGCGATGTCAGATACTTGATATCGCCGCTGCCTCCTTGCCTATAAATAAGAGGTGGTGCCCTTGCTCTCAACAATTAGAAGTTAGTCCCTTAGCCAAACTCTTGCCATTTTTTCACTCCAGAGTTAGAATTATTTCTGCATGCCCACACTAAGATTCATAGAGCAAACGGATCTTTATTCAAGCATTGTGTACCTAAGAACACTTTGTGTATGGCAATAAAGATGAACTTTATGATAAATCTTGCAGCATACAGAATAGATTAATTACTGTTAATTATTATTTAATGCTTTCCTAGTTAATTAATGATCTCTCTCACCTTACAACTCTCTTAGTTAAATACACTTAGTATGACCACTTCGAGCATGCGTGTAGTGCTTGGTAACCCAGTAACGATTAGCGTTTGGTAAGCCCAGTAACGATTAACGTTTGGTAATCCCAGCAGCATTGCACTAGTTCAGAATGTGTATGGAAAGTGGGAATGGATACTGGTGTTAGGAGTACTTAGAACTTAGTTAATAAATAGTTAAATTAGGTTAGTTACTTAGTTATTCCTCTCTTCCCTCCTTATTAGTATAGGATATAAAACACAGAAAAGCCATAAAAATCATATACCTCAGGCTTACTTAACCATACAACTGTGACATACAAGTAAGTTTGGGAAGATAACAATTAATCAACCTGTTGTTGTTCCACAAAGGTGCATAGGCACTTATTCCTTGGAATTTGACCAGATCATGCGTGGGATGCTCGTATTTGTATGGTTGAGTGTAGGGGTACCTCGCCGCTCATCACTTACGCATGCTCAAAACAACACTCACACCATATTGCCCATAATACTAACATAATCATTATTGAAGAGGATAGATGAGAAGCATATAATCACAGATAAAGCCATAGTCCAACATCATCTATCATGTCCATGTCATCATACCCACAATGTATTATTAAATAATCCATGATTCACATAATCATAATCCAATCATAACACATATTATCAATGATATGACTCACAAACCAATACTATCATATACATAGCCCATGTGGTCGCTAGCATCTCCACACTTAATGTAGCTTGTGAGATATTTCCATGAGTACTCATAACAACCATTACCTGTAGGTCTTTTATTAGTCGTTTATTTATCCAACCAATGCTAGGGTCCATCAACCTATGATCCACAACCACTAGCCTTCTGGAGGACTAGCAATAGGGATGAACATACCTATGCCACATACCAGTCATAGGGATGAACACACCTATGCTCTTCCACTCTTAGGATGAGGCTTGAGATAGGAGCTTCACCAATGCATCACATTAGGGGTTAATCCATATCACCTGTAGGGTGCCTCATCACCAACTAGTCCACACCCTCATGTGAGCATTACCACCAATGACCATCACAAGTGTCTTCACGAAGACATGTACACATTCCAGCTAACTTAAGCTAATACATGTCATAAGCATAACACATCCCAACAAACATAACATAACCATATATATCCACACCTAATAGTTACAATCATTCCATGAAAACAATACTGTAATTCGACAAAACAACGTGAATACCACAATATGACAAAACAATACCATATTTCTTGGACTGCATGTAATTTCACATAAATGACCACTATAATAACCTTTAAAATGATATATTCCCAAAGAGAAAACCAATTGCATGATTAGAAAGTACTTCCCAAAATGATCCTAACGACACTAATTTTACCTAAAGCAAACTCCTAGAAGGAAAGTTATGCACATTCAAAGTTTGAGTAATAAAATAATATTTAATAATCTGTAATTACCACTAGGAAGGATTGGAACTCCCAAAAATGCTCGCATCCCAATAGGCCCCAAAAATATCATATTCCAATCATACTAGTCTGATCAACAACACATATCATATTCTACAAGTCCACATCATACCACACATCACATATATATTACTAAACAATTCATAATCAAAATCAAACAATTTTAGGAAATAGGAAAAATAATACATCCAAGCTCAATCTTTAAGCTATTTGCCCCACATGCCCACTTTGCATAATCATATACACTAATCTAGCACAGAAATATAGGAAAAAGGTAAAGATGATCCACCAATTAAAATTGTTGGGGCAGAAAGGCCGAAACAAGTAGAAAATCCTTAAAAATCTAGTAGGACTCCATTTCACTCCTAACAAGTTTTGCACCCATGTAGATATGACTACAGCAATCCCAAATCTAGATTCAAAGCAAGTAAAAATCATCCACAAAGCTCATAATTTAGAAAAATGTGGAACAAAAGAAGAGAGAAGAAAGAAAAATGAAAGAACGGGCTCTTGTGCATTTTTGTTAGTGTGAATAGAAAAAAAAATAGAAACCCAAAACCTAATTTTGATGGGTAAGCGGTGGTGAGGCGATGGATACAAAAAAACAAACATATAACATATACTTTTACTATATGCTTTTTCTTAAATTTAAAAAACCCATCATGCACTTCCTTTCTCACATGACGTGAGTTTGCTTTTTCTTTTTCTTTTTTCACTTTTGAACATTAATCATGTGTAACAAACACATTGAGCCTCCAAATCAAAATCCATTTAAACCTGTGAGATTCTTATCATACACTCTACACATTCACATGCCAAAACCACATCCAAACATCACACAACATAGTGCTATAGTGCAAATGCATAAATACTAAAATCACACATAAAGCATAAAAACATATCAGATAGGTACTCTTGTACCCCCAATCCAACACCTTTGCCAACAACATCACCTGTCTAACACATCACATAGGGCTAGTGTACATAATCATATTAGCTAAGCATGTAAAGACATCATAATCATAACATAAAGATGAAGCCTCATAACATATAAAATACTTTAACTCATCCTCGACAACCCATCGGGGCTCCACACCTAATGTATAAATCATAAGCATATGATCATACCTAATGTCTTTGGATTGGATGTAATAGCCCAAAACATAAACAACATTATATATTAAAAAGATATAAAGAAATATAAAAATGCTTCAAGTGGGTATTCACTTAAGCCATACATCAAGTTGAGGAGAACTAACAAAGAAGTAGATCAAACAATATTTGATCTATTTGCATGATGAAATACATCAAAGATTTGGGTAAATTTAGCTCTTAATAGAAGAAAATGACATGAAAATCTCATATAGTTGACCCCATGTAGTTGGGATAAGGCTAGAAAGATGGTGATGGTGATAGTGATGATATATTCAATGCATAACTAAAGAAATCATTGGTTTCAATCAGTTATGGTTGAACTCAGTTTGTTTTCTCAATTCTTAGTCAATCAACAATTTCCAATGTGTGTTAAAGTTAATTTTTGGAATCTTTTTTAAGCAATTATGCCTAGATATGACCATGATTAGTAATAAAGATCCAAGTTGATTCTCAATTACATTACAACATTTAACTTAAGTTTGTATTTCTTATAATTTACTTTATACTATTTTCTACAAATTGTTTCTATTAATTAGTCATAATGTTTACTTTTATAATTGTAATTAATATCATAGATTGAGTATGTTGAGACTTCAAATGCTTATAAGCTTAATTTATTTTACCTATGGATTAACATGTAGGATCCAAGAGCATGATAGCAGGCTGGCAAAGCTGATACTCTATGTATTTGAACTTTATTTCACATCACACTTTAGTTAAAACTAGATACTAATTATATTTATATTTTTATTATATTTCACTATCATCAATAATGGGGTTTTATAATACAATGACCATATGTCTCAACCATACTTAACCATGTCATGTGACAACTACAAGTGTGATTTGGGAAGATAGTAACTTGCAACTAAACTAAGTCTTCATACATGTTCCTCCTGATTCTTCCATATAATTTAACCAAGTCTATTCTGTACACTTATATATTCATATGGTTAAATGTAGAAATCACCTCACAACTCATCAAGACATAAGAAATATCCAAGAAAGTTTTATTATATTCACATAATTTGACAACCTTATTTGAACTAGGGACTTACCAAATGGGGTGTTAACTCCTTAATTTTTTCATTTTGTTTATCTTAGTTTCTTTTATTTTTTTTCTAAATATTTTTATCATTTGGATTGTCGAATCCTTCAAAGCTAAGGTAATGAGTGATGATAGTTTCCACCCATATAAATCATAAGTTTTACATGCAACTTGATTGTAATCCATGGATGGGACAATGTAGCTTGTAGGCAATTGATACATTCATTGAAATCATTGTCTTTTCACTTGAGTTATTCATGATCAAAGCATATGATTTAACTCAAAGTGAGGCATATGATTTAATATTAATCAACAAGAATAATGTTATAGAAAAACATTATAAATTGAATATTTAATGCATGAAACAATGGAATTAAATGCTAAACTAGCCTATTGGCAATACATATCCATTCTTGGCTTGTTGTACACATCTTGGGCAATAAGTCTAATTTTTTATGAGTAACAATATTGCAATAATGATATTGTATTAACGATATCGTGGATACGAGATTGTACCACATGCTATGTCATCATTGATATGATATCTCGGGATGTGTGTAGCCCTATAAATATGACACTTGAATGCATAATCCATAGAACTTTTCATTCCATAGTTACTAGACTTTGTTAATTTGTTTTCATAACTTAGCGATAGAAGTGTATGCTCGAAGTATGATGTTAGGTAGTGAAAGAAGTTTTTATTCAAGAAAATTGTACTTGGACACAATTTATGAATGGAAATAAAGATCAAGCTATTTTGTATCGTTGTAGCATCACTCAGTTTACTTTCTTTTTACTTAGAATAATTTTCCATGTTTTCTTAGTTAGCACTTTGCCTTTTCAAAGTACTTACTTTACATGTGCTCTTGGTACATTAACATGGGTATGACTAGTTCTAAATGTTAAGTGTGGTTGACTAATAATCCTAGTAGTGGTGTTATTTGATTCGCTTAGTGATAACTCCACTTGGTAACCTAGTGGCAACTGCATAAGTCCAAGACATGACCGAAGGACTAAGAATGAATACGTATTTCTTAGGATAAAATAGATATACTTACTTGCTATTACTTAAACTTAGAAATTATTTTCATCTCATTATGTTTATGCTTAGAAGTAATTTTTTCCACACAACATCAACTATCATACATCTCATAGTGAGCTAAACCACATGCTTAGATTTCACTAGCTACACATGGGAAGACGATGGTCTCAGACTTAAACCAATTGTTAGCATATTAACATTGCCTCATCCATGGATTAAAATCAAGTCATGTGTGGATACTTGTGACTTGTATGGTTGGGTGTTGGCTTGCTCCACCACTCATTGTTGGGCTAGTATAATTGTTAGTAAGATTACCAAGTAACTTATCATGAGGCAAACTAAGCAATATCACTACTAGGTTACTAGACGATTATAGAGTATGCATGAAACCATTTATACTTATTCCAATAAGTTACTACTGTGTGAATGAAATATAAATAACATTAGAAATATAAATGACATGTAAAATGTAAAGTGCATTTAGATAGTAAAATCTATTCTAAGTGATATATTGCAATGATATAAAACAATCTCAATATTTATTTTTGGTCATGAAATGTGTCTAGGTACATTTGACTCAAATAAAGACATTATACAACTACTTTGAATCACACTATAGGCACTCACATATTAACTTTAAATATATGAAACAAAACTACAAGAGTATATCTAAGCTAAGATCAAAAACGTTTATTAAGTGCAATGGTTGGATGGTATTTATAGACATTTCCTACCCCTGATACTTTGCATCTATAATACCATCTAAAATTATATAATATCATAGTTATAACATCATAGATGCGATGTTGATGAGGACATCCCCCTATCTTCTTCATGTTTTTATTATTATCAATGTATCATAGAAGTCTTAAGAGTAAGTATTTATGTTTAAGAGTTTCTTTGGATTCTTTAGCATGCTTTTCTTAGCTTGGACATGCAACTATGATGAGACTATGAATCATAGTTAGTGGTAGTCTAGGTATTATATGCTATTATGAGATGCATTTAGCCATAGTTGATTGTAACTTGAAAATTTTATGTTTCTAAAGTTAAGCAATGTGTTGTGGTTTACTACGAGTTAGAAGGAGGTTGTAGTAGGGTGTAGTTTAGAGAATGCAAGTTGTAGGATGTCATAGTTGACAGAAGAATAGAAAAAAAATAATTCAAGATTTACTAGTACAATCAAGTTATGGGTTACAACAAGTTATAGGTTGGAAGGTGAAGTTGGGTGTGGTCACAACCACATGTAGTGTGAGGAAAATTAATTTTTTTGAAAAGTTCATGCATTTTAAATAAAAGAGCAATGCTTGGGGAAGGTCAAGCATCATTCCACTGGCTATAAAATAATATATTCAGTTGAAGAAAGTTTAAGAGGGACTAAGGAAGAGTCCAAGAGAAGTAAGGATAAGTGAGTTCAAGAGAGCGAGAGACAATAGTGAGAGCACCTGAGAGAAGTTAATGGAATTTCTTACGAGTGTTATTTTGTCTTGAGCTTTATGTTCTAAGTGTGAGTGATTGAGGGATTGAGAGGGAACATATGCAGCCTCTAAGTTTCTTGAAAGGTTTTGAGTTGATCTTGGTTTTCATTAATGACATGATTTTCTATTTTAAGGGTTAATTAATAATTTCTTCATTTCCATGTATTCTTATTTCTAAGGTAATTTTTATTGAAAAGGTTTGTGGAATGGATCCTTTTAGGATTTGCTAAGGCAAATCCATATCAAATGTTATACTTGATTTATTAACTATTCATCATAGGGTGATTGGGTTATGTAAGCTTTGGGAGAAATTAATAGTAGGAGTTATATCCACTTTTGAGCCTTTGTAAATCATTAGATGTTTCATCATTACAAGTTGGATGCATATTTTAATCTTCTTAAAAGATATGAATTTTTTATTCATAAAATTATTGATGTCATTTTGAAAACCATTGTTGATATTAAACATCATAATGGTGAATTAGGGTATTTATTATATTACATACTATCTTCAAACCACCTAGAGGAAAATTCAAAAAGATTGAAAGTAATTTTTCTTTTTCCATCTCATCCTATTATATGGTTCTTTCTTATAGTGATCTTTTATTTATGTATAAATGTAGTAAGAGGTTAAAGGTTGTGATGAGGAGCTCCCATGGATTCCACAATCCAAGCTCTCTCAAAGTTACAAAATAACAAATTTGAATAAGAAAAGGAAAATGAATGCTTTATTCTTGCTCAAATGGAGAATTTACATATGAAAGAAAGCACAATTCCCAAGGACAATCAAGAGATTCAATCCAACTCTCTCGCACCCAATCAAACCAATCACACACTCATAAGGATGATCATCAAGGCACCATGCCAAGACTCTATCTTTCTCTCTACTCTTCTCTCAACTTCCTACACTCTCTCTTTCTCTCTCTAGACTCTCTTCAAACTCTCTTTCTCTCTCTTGATCAAATTGAGAACCCAATAAGTCTATTTATACCTTTCCCCATGTCTCTTCATCTTCCCTCCAATTTATCATTAAATTTAATGTTCATTAAAATCTATGGAAGATGTCTTTAAGAAACAGGAGATGTCTCTCCCGAGTGTAGAAGTTATTAGAGTAGACATCTTTGTGAAACAAGAGACATCTCTCTTGAGTGCAAACGTTATTAGAGTAGCCATATTTAAGGTGCAAAAGATGTCTAATATGTAGTGTAGATGTCTAACTGTTAGTGTAGACGTCTATCCTACCAAGGTCAAAGTTAAAGATGCTTGTTTTGAGGCCTGGAACCTTCAGACACCTCCAAACAAGTCCCCATAGCCCCTAGAACATCCTAAATGCATCAAAATGATTCCAAAACACTCCCAAACATGCCAAAACTCCAGGGAAAGATCCCATCATTAAAGAGATGTTATGTTGGCTTATTTGATGTCCACATTAGCACCCTCCTCCTTTAAAAGACTCTTGATTCCCACACAAGATGCCTTTACACTTGGAATAGTTATTGCCCCTTCACATAGACCATAATTCACACATAAATCAAAGCACAACACATATGGATTGATTAGATCTCACAACATTTTATCTCTAACGTCCAAAGCCTATTTCACAGACACATATAAATACACAACACAATGTTTGCATGACACACATACACATTAGCACAATTTTGTGCTTACATCATGATGGAGAAATTCATGAAAGAAGAGTGGATCTAGTCTTTACCCTTAAAGGCTCCACTATGCTTCCATTTTAAGAGTGTCAAATCCCATGTGTTTCTTCCATGACTGCAACAATAGAAAAGTAGAAAAATTTAAAAGGATTAGGTCTCCTCAAACCAACTTCCTTTCTTCCCTTCTTTTTCCTCTTCTTCACTTTTTTCTTCTTAGTGTTTGGAATACTATTGATGAGTCATGAATTTGTTGGCTACGATATTGCAGCCATGATATCGCATACGCGATATCATAGCCGAGACGCAATATCGTGTACGCAGTATCGCAGCCTGTCTCCTCATCTATAAATAAGAGGCAAGTAGACTTGGAAAGGGGGTTTAAGTTTTGATTTTAGTTGTAGTGTTAAGGTAGGGACTTTCTGTTAGTTTTTCCTCTCAACCCTTTCTCCCAGTGCATGCCCACAGTGTGATGATTGTAATTGTATGGCATCCTTATTCGAGTGTGACGTACTTGGACATGCACATGACCGGCAATAAAGATCGAGATTACTTCATCATTGCAGCATCTACTTAGCTTAATCATTTAATTGTTATTGTTATTGTTATTTACTACTTTCGTAGTTAATATCTCTCTACCTTTATCTCCTAGTCACGTAGAATGAGTACAACTTAATCACGAGCATTTAAGTGTGACTACTTGGTAACCTAGTAGCATACTTAGGCCATGTGCTTGGTAATCCCAGTGGTAGTTGATGAGTGGCAAGGTACCCCTACACTCAACCATACGAAACGAGCATAGCATGCGCGATCCAGTCGAACTCCGCAGACTAAATGCCTAAACGTCACAAGGAACACTTGGGGTTAATTAATCATTGTCTTTCCAGACTTACTTGTTGTTGTCACGGTGTATGGTTAAGTAAGTCCGAGGTATATGATTTTTTTGGTCTTTTATGGTTTATCTCCTATGCTAAGGGGTGAAGGGTTGAGAGACTAAAACTAACTCTAACTACAACACTAAGTCCTAGCGTCAGCATCCGTTCCCACTTGCCGTACACACCCTGAACTATGCAACTGTGGCTACCAAATGCTAATCGTTACTGGGATTACCACACGAAATGCACGTGCTCAAAGCAGTCGTATTGAGGCACCTAACTAGCCTAAGTGTGACAAGTAGCCGATTCCTTGACTAGCTGTACACATCCGTAGATGCTCGTAATCAAGTCGTCCTTGTCCCACGTTCTAGGAGGTAAGGGTGAGAGAATCTACTCACAATGAGTAGCTGATTCCTTGGCTAGCCGTACATGTTCGTCAACGCTCGTAACCAAGTCGTACTCATGCCGTGTTACTAGGAAAGCAATAAATAACATTAAATAAACCTATCCATGTACTACAAGGTTTATCCACAAATCTCGTCTCTATTGTCGTACACAACTTGCGTTCAGGTACAAAGCTGCTCGAATAAAGAACCATTCACTTGGGGGACTCCTACTGCGGACACATGGAAAATATTCTATCTCTAGGGTGATCAATCTGCCAGAGCTTCACTACTTCTAACCTAGGATGATAAATGAGGGGAGTGCCACCTCTTATTTATAGATTTGGTGGCGGACCGTGATATTGCATACACGATATCGCAAGGGATGCGATATCGCAACTTGTGCGTATCATGTCTCATCATACCCCCATGACTGAATGAAAACTCGTCCTCGAGTTCCTTACAATGATATCGAGTAGGTATGGAATTATTGAGAGGAATGGAACTAATGGGATGACATGTGAACGGATCATTATTACAAGACTTGACAAAACTGGTGTTCATGACAACAGGGGTGAACACCTTATTACAATGACATCAGGCCACAGTTGGTAGCTAAGAGAAAAGAGGAGAGAGAAGAAAAGAGAAGAAGAGAGAAGAGTCTTGCTGCTGCCAACGCCTAAATAGCGCCTTCTGTTGTCCATCTGTAAGCGCATCATCAATCTTTCTCCTTGCATAGCTACTTCAGCACTGCTCCATTCCAAGTGTTTTCTCTAGATCCATTCCGTTGTTGTATGAGTGCCATCTGCACACACAACACAATCATATATTAGCAAGGGTAATTGAATCATTAAGTAATTAATACCTTACTTCGGTGTAAGTCCATTGGCTAGGTTGTGATATGGCTGATATGGACCTGGGAAGATATAGATAATGACTACCGAAGGTGTATGGGTAGAAACGAAAAAATTCGGGGCTTAGGAGAAAAATTGAAAAATCAGGTCTCGTACCCCCATGACTAATCGCGAACCTCCGGTAGCAAAAGAATGGAGAAAGAAAAGGAGTAAGGTAGAGAGATAAAAATGGACAACTAGGACATCAATAAAAGAGATGTCAAGATGGAAATGAACAAAATAAAATCAATTGCAAAATGTTAAGGAAAAGAAGTTAACTAATGTTCCAAATAGGAAT
>MNCI01012419.1:6730-36205 GCA_015680685.1 Gnetum montanum | reverse complement strand
AACCACACCATGCAAAGACTTCTTATTTTTATTAGCTCAGCTTCCGATAATTGGGTAACATCAGAACGGTAAGAAAACTCAAGAAGGAAACATCCAACCACCCAAGAGAATGACTAACACAAAAGCATCAAGTTCCCTTGAAGTCACACCCTTTGCAATCCTTGAGTCTTTCCGTAGTTTGAGAAGTACCTAGTCACCGATTCGTTAAAGTTCTAATTAGAAGAGAACTGTACATTTCCAAGCCAAGAGAAACCATAGAAATTGGTGGATGGATGGATGAAGTGATCTCATTGCCTGCCATATCAAAAGAAACATACCTTAGTATCAACATTGTAACTTAAAGGTAAAAACCAAACATTAGCAATTAATATAAAAAAAAGTTCATCCCATCGGCCTGAACACTTATTGGGTGACGAACTTACATGGTGGATGACACACACACACACACACAAAATAGAAAAGTACAACAATGTTGTAAAACAAAAACAGCAAAAGTTAAAGAAATTTGTAAAACAAAAATGTGTAAAACAAAAATGTGTAAAACAAAAACGTGTAAAACAAAAATGTGTAAAAAAAACTGAAAAAGAACTTAGGGCGCCATATGGTTAGCATAGGTGGCCATCTCCCCCATGACTGAGTTGTAAGGAAGAGATCCGGAATAATGAGCATCTATTTGAATTTCTCAGAAGTGCCCAACTTCTCCCAATTGATGATCTTAAGTTGAGGGATGGAAGTTGGCGACGCTTACATTCCAATGTGTCTATGCCACGGTTGTTGGCATGAGTTGTCTCCTCAGTTCGTTCCATGCATATTTTTCTGCTCCTACGAGTAGCTGTCAACCACGGGGTATCTACTACTTCTTGTGTGGTTGTTACATATAGGCATCTTTGTTGCAGAGTTTCTTGGGCACACCTATTACATGAAGACATTTCCTCCATGTCATCACCTGATGAATCACTATATGTGATGCATGGAACTATCCTCTTCTCGATCTTTCCACATATGTTTATCTCAGAGATTTCCAAGGAAAGATCGTGGATCCTAAGGCATGCGTCTACTGTGCTTAGCCATGCCCTTCCCATTATAATTGGGAAGTCCCCTTCGTTGTTGTTAACTTCGATCACCAGAAAGTCAGCTGGGTAGGACCAACCACATATAGTGGTAACAACATCCTCCACTAATCCTAAGGGAATGGTGATGGACTAGTCTGCTAGCTCTAATTGTATGTTACTCTTCTTAAGTTGTGGCAGGTTCCAGGCGTGATAGATCTTTTGCGAAATTAAGTTGACTCCGAAACCTGAGTCAAGAAAAGCCTGATGTGGTGCATTTCCAGCGATCTGCAAATAAATAAAGGGACTCCCAGGGTCAGTTAGTTTCCTGGGAAGGTGGCCTACCTTGATCTAGTCAGTTACGGTATGTGTTAACATAACCGTATGCGTTACGCTCTGTTGGACTGAAGGGTTCTCCGAAGCATTAGTGGTTAGAGGCCTATACATGTACCCATCCACTTGTTGTTGCGAGAGTTTGTCTGGGCTCCTAATTTTGAAAAAGGGTCTCTTCTTTGTACAATTGTCAGAACTAGCACCTGGTTGAATATTTACATGCTGAATATTTACAGCTCTCGCGGCGTTACGTTGCTGCGGTTAGGTAGGTAATTCCCCTTGCATTGTTGGAATAGGTTGTATGGGAACTATAGGTGGAAGAGGTGCAGGTGGAGTTAGGGGATGGACTGAATGTGAGATATCTCCCGGAGGAGAAGGAGTCCTCCTAAAATACTCCCGAACTTGGTAGTGACGTCGGGGGGTAGTGTGACCCATCGAGTCACTTGGAGAAACTGGCTGCTGCACATAATAATCGTAAGGATCAGGCTGCCGGTAAGGGTATTGATGTGTTGGCGGTGGCATCCCCCATGACTGTGGGTATTGCCATTGCTGATGTTGTCCAATAGGCTGTGGAGGTGTTCCACTTGGGTAGTATGTTAAGGATTGGTGGAACTGCCTTGGGTTACCTTGTGGATAAGGTAACCTTCAGGGTGTTTGCCATTGATTAAGTCTTGGATTTAACACATACACCCCAGACTCCTGCAAATGTGAGATAATTGGGCAACATCCCTTAGGATGGTCATAGTAGCAGATCTCACACCCACTATCATTGTCTGAATCAGAATTCACAGCCTCATCGAAGATAGTAATTTTTCCCTTACCCTTGTTATGTGCAGGGCTTAAGTTTCTCCGATTGGCTTTGCCTTTGTCACTACTTTGTTCTACCTTAGACTCTTCTACGATTTTTAAGATTGTTTCTATTCTTGAGTCTAAGGAATCCCACATTTGGTCTACCTTAGCCGATACCTCGGTTGTTAACTTTTGGATCGGTAAGGTTTTCTGATTCACCAACTCCTAGAGTGGTGACTCATCCTCCTCATCACAGAATTTCACTCCCTTCTTGCGAAGGAAGGGATCGCGGTTGTATTCTTCTGCACTTTCCCTCTTACGTAGCTCACCCTCTTCTTGCACTACTTGTTCCAACAAACTTTCAACTTCATGGGCTCTTATTTGGGAAAGTCTCCCTTGGGCGTAAGTCCCAAGAGTTATTCTTGTTTCATTTCTTAGCCCATCCACGATGTGGCGAAGTTGATCCCGCTTAGTGTACCCATGGCCCAGGCAACGATGTAGCAGTGTATATTAACGAGCCATGGCAGCATCCAAGGGTTCATAAGCACCTTGTTTCCAGCCTTGGATCTACTTATGCAAATTGGACACTTTGGAGTACATTTGATATTTGTTGTTGAACAGTTCGAGCATCATACTCCACCTCCTGATTGTTTCCGGTTCTAAGGACCGGTACCAGCTCTCTAATTCTTTGATGAGTGTCCTTGGGAACAACTTGAGCTTCTGCCACTCATTATCTATATTGTGTAAGGCACAAGCATTGTGGAATGCCTGTAAATGATGTTGAGGATCAGTGTTGTATCCCCCTTCAAAATGTGGGATATTATTTATGTCCAGACGCTTGATCCTGCTATCTTTTAAGTGCCTTGTGGGGATCCTAACAGCCTCTGTGATATCAAGCATGCTCCAGGTTGCAAGTAGGGGTTCGTCATAATCATCCATGTTATGACGTCTGTGATGTCTTCATGGTGGTTCCCTACTTTCCCTACGTCCTTGCCCTTATCCTAACTCCTCTCAACCTTCCTATCGAGGTCTTTCATCTTCCTTACTTTTACCCTCTCTGTTGTGCTCACGATGGTTACGCCCAGATGTGGAAGGAGAGTGTGAATGGTGAGATGAAGAAGAAGAGGAAGGGGATCCATCACCATGGCGATGTTTCTTACCTTCTCTTCAGCTGCTTCGGCCCCGATCGTTGTGACGATCAAAGTGCTCGTCCTTAGCATGAGTGGTTGTTCCTGTCGTGAACAGTTGGTGCTCACGGGGATCAGAGCCTGTAGCATGTACAATTGATCGAAGGCTCTGATGCCTAACCTCTTCACCATTGTGAGGAGGAGGAACATCATTTTCTAAGAAACCCATTGTGAGGGGTTCCTCATCTCCTATTTCACTAAGGACATGGGGGACCTTGCCCTTCAACAATGAGTGTTGGCTCTCCTGCCTTAAGTCCCGAATACGTTGGGCATCTATGGGATGATAATCCCTGGTGTCAAAGTCATCCATAACGTATTCCGCAAATAGTTCTTGCATGCCAATCTGTGCTAGGGCACAGAAAATCATGTTAGGAACTGATCGATCTGGGGGTAACATAATGTTACCTTGCAAATCTCTCCACCGCAGTTGTTTGTCTTGATGGTAAAATTAGGAATATACTCATCAAGATGAGTATATGTCACCTTAGATTGCTGAGGACTTGGCTGGTCTAGGTTATGTGTATGTTGCTGACTATCTTCCGTGTTATCCGTAGGTGAGTTAACCTTATAAGAAGATGCCATTTTATTGGTGTGATATTCACCGTTATATATGTTCTTATTTAACTAATTAACCCAAAGGTTTGTTAAGGCTCACAATGATGTGAAAGATTTCCTAATGTTCTAATTGGCGTACAAACACTTAGTCCCCGGCAATGGCACCAATGGTGAGTGGAGAGGTACCCCTACACTCAACCATACGAAACGAGTGTAGCATGCACGATTCGATCGAACTCCACAGACTAAATGCCTAAACGCCGCAAGGAACACTTGGGGTTAATTAATCGTTGTCTTCCTAGACTTACTTGTTGTTGTCATGGTGTATGGTTAAGTAAGTCCATTGTATATGATTTTTTAGGTCTTTTATGGTTTATCTCCTATGCTAAGGGGTGAAGGGTTGAGAGACTAAAACTAACTCTACCTACAACACTAAGTCCTAGCGTCAGCATCCGTTCCCACTTGCCGTACACACCCTGAACTATGCAACTGTGGCTACCAAATGCTAATCGTTACTGGGATCACCACACGTAATGCATGTGCTCAAAGTGGTCGTACTGAGGCACCTAACTAGCCTAAGTGTGACAAGCAACCGATTCCTTGACTAGCCGTACACATCTGTAAATGCTCGTAATCAAGTCGTCCTTGTCCCACGTTCTAGGTGGTAAGGGTGAGAGAATCTAATTGCGATGAGTAGCCGATTCCTTGGCTAGCCGTACACGTTCGTCAACGCTCGTAACCAAGTCGTACTCATGCCGCGTTACTAGGAAAGCAGTAAATAACATTAATTAAACCTATCCATGTACTGCAAGGCTTATCCACAAAGCTCGTCTCTATTGCCGTACACAACTTGCATTCAGGTACAAAGTTGCTTAAATAAAGAACCATTCACTTGGGGGACTCCTACTGCAGGCACATGGAAAATATTCTATCTCTGGGGTGTTCAATCCGCCAAAGCTTCGCTACTTCTAGCCTAGGATGAGAAATGAGGGGAGTGCTGCCTCTTATTTATAGATTTGACGTATTGCATACGCGATATCGCGTACGCGATATTGCAGGGGATGCGATATCGTGGCTTGTGCATATCGCGTACGCGATATCACAGCTTGTACATATCGCGTCTCATCAGTAGTCATGCATGAGGTCCAAGATGTGTATGGATGATTAAGGAATGGATGCTCATCACACTTAGGCTAGTCTAGATTCTCTCTCTCTCTCCTAGTTTAGTTGATATTATTTTCTATTAGCCCTAGGAGTAGCATTAGTATAGGAGCACACCATTCACCTCACTCTGGACTAAACCATATGTGACAAAGCTAATACTAGTCCAGGTGGGAAGACAACGAATTGCGATCTCCGAGTAATTGTCTAGATACCACAACTAGTCCTTCTGCAGAGTTCAACCGAATCGTGCGTGAAACACTCGTATTCATATGGTTGAGTGTAGGGGTACCTTGCCACTCATCAACTATCATCTAGCTCCCTTTCACCATCAACATCATAAATAACTTAGATTGTCTTCATGTTGCTTATCCATTTCACAACCAAGATAATCAAGTTCTTCAACACCTTTGACAAATTCATCCTTGTCATAATCCATAGAAAACATCTCTAAATTCTAGAAAACCATATCATTATCAATGCCTTCACCAACATCAATAATGACTATGCCAATAGCCATCATCATTAAACACATTACCATTATTAGTCTTTCTTTCACTGTTACATCAAAAATTACATTACTCTCATCACACACAACATGACTCCCAATTTTATCACAATCGCTATAATGATCATGATTATCATCATTTCAATTGAACAAACCACTACCAAGATGAAGTGAAAAACTAACATCCATCACACTAGCTTCAACATGAGAGACATTACTACCATCAACAAGGCAAAGCTCACACTTACTTACCTCTTCATGGCTTATCCCATCTATCTTTGGTTCAACTTGATCTTCAACATATGGTTGTCGAATCTCTTCAAAGCTTGAAGGCTCTAGATCCTAAATAGGAGTTCCCAATTTCAATGGCTTCTCCTCTTTAAAGGAATCATCAACGAGCTTTTTGTTCCATTTTGGAGGTACTAACTCAGAAGGTAATAGTTGTTGTTTGCTTGTTTTGAGCTTAAGAAATGAAAGTAATAGTTTGAAAAAAAGATTAATAGATTGCATGTATTGGAGAATAGAAGAACAACTTTGGCTATAAAAGAACACTCCTAGTTGTCAGAGGCATTTCCTCACTATCTTAGGTATGGTTCAATGCACTTAACAAATGTCATTATTCTTAAAGCACTACCCATTCATGCAATATAAATTCAAAATGGTTTTCCAAATCTCATTTGTGAATAAATTTATTAGTTTGAGCAAACAATTTACATGAGAAGCACTATGGTAAACCTTGCCAAATATTTATGGAATGCTATGAAGCCTTGTAATATCGTCCTAAGGACTTGTTTAAGTAAGATATAACTCCAAGGGGGTGTGTTGGAACCTAGAATAATTTAAACATAGGTACACCCCAATATATATAGAAGTTTATAACTCAATGCTACTTAGTAGACTTGAACCTGTAACTTGGGGTTACTAGGCCAAGACTTGTACCACTAGGCAAACACCTCATTGTTATTTTATTTCTTTGTCACTTATTGACTCTTGTATTTAAATCTTGATATTAATAAAATTTGGCTTTCTTTTTGAATTTTAATGTTCATGTCCATAATTGTGTTAAGGGTGTCAGAATCATAACTAGCATTAAGACTAAAATAATTCTAAATTTATAGCCTAGTGGTTAGACTTTTGATTTGGAAACTCTAAATCATGGATTTAATTTTGGCAAGAAATTCTGACTTATAAATGTTCGACTATTGTTTTAAAAAAATGTTTATCCCACACTTCCCTAATGGGTTCAATTTGGATGGGCAATACTAAGTTATAAAGTTATAATTTGACTATATGTCTTAGGGGTAAATATTGTTTTAAAAAAATGTTGTTTAGGTTTGAAGATCCATTCACTACCTCCACCCCCACCTACACCCCACACTTCCATCCCTCCCTACTCTCCACTACTCCCCTCCTTCCTCTCAACAAAATAAAATTTTAAACAATATTTACCTCCAAGATATATATAGTCAACTTAGAATTTTATAAGAGTTACCAAATTAGGAGTTTTACCACTAGGCTAACACCTAATAATCTACAATTCGTAGCAAAATATAGTACAGAGAAATATCTTAGAACATTGAATCATATATAACATTTGACCATTTATGATTTGTTATTGAAGTTGAATCACTATGACTGTTAATGCTTTTTGAATTAGCTGGCATTATTTAGAATACTAAGTTTTTGTTAAAAATTTAATAAGTTTAGCTATATATTTATGGTATATATCTATTATTTGAGATGAATTTTAAAATTTTTTAAATTAATGAAATCCTAGAATTGATTCATTGAGAATGGATTTTCATGATGGAAAAAAAAAATCAAAACAAGTGTTAAATAATTCTTGCCATGGTAACTGTTTAGCCTTAAATTTTGTATTGGTGATTGGTTGTGCCACGTGAAAAAGTTCATCTATTGGGTAACGTTATGGTGATAATTATTTATATATTATTTTATATTATATTTTTAACAATGAGGCATTAGTCTAGTAGTAAAACTCGTGATTTGAAAGCTTCAAGTCATAGGCTTGAATTTGGTAGGCATTGCTAAGTTATAAAGTTCTAATTGGACTATATATCTTGGGGTGTTATGGGTTCAATTCCAATAGGTAGTAGTTCTATTTTAACCAAGCAACACATACATTAGCATCATCCTAGTCTTGTCCCAACAAAATGAGGGAGGCTAAATAATTTCTTTTTTGCCATTTGTCTCTATGAAGAGCTAGATCTTTGGTTACTTGTAGTTTCTTACGATGATCTTTAATTGTTTTTTATTTTCTTGATTTTCTTTTAGTGACTTTTTTGGGAAGAGTGATATAGCAATCTTTTTCTATAAGATTGTTGGTTGTTTGATGTTCTTTTGATATATGAAGCTATAATTTTTGTAACTTATCTAAGCCACTCTAAGTCTGCTTTAAGTCTGCTTTAATATTTGTTTTGCGTTGTTTATCTTATTTTATTAATATTTAACATCCAAGCACTCATTTTTGCCACAATGATTTATTGGTCAAGGCTCTTTCGTGCTCCCCATTAAGTAAACACAAGCCGACGCATTAATTTACTATTTACGTTTCTTGTGTACCGTCCAGCAATCAGAAAACGCCCACATCAAAAATAAAAAATTCTCCCAACAAAGTCTTAGCACACAACATAACTAACACATAGCTTTCAATCACATAGATCTTTATCCTAAACCCTGTTTAGGGGACGCAATTTATGATTGCCCGCTTTGACAAAGGCAAAACAAGGGACGACATCCCAAAACCATAATTCAGAGAAGACGGCAACAGGCAACGCATTCAATAAAATAGAAGTACAACACAACACCAACAACAACAGCAAGAGCGCATTTCGGGGGGGTGGGGGACCGCCAACGCACACGTCCGCAAGCACAAGCGAGACGGAATGGAACGAAGAAAAGGCGCCCCCCCCCCTGCCCCGCTACATGAGCGCCGGATGTTGATCCATTTCGATTTCATGATTTTTCAGTGGCATGACTCTTACTTTGTTAATCTCAGGTTACCGGTTCGATTCAATTCCGCTGAATAGCACTGCATGTTTTAATTATCTCAGGTTCCGATTATAATACCGCAAAACGAAACAGATCAATGGCGAAAAAGCGCAGCAGCGTCCTGAGCGGCGGCGAACGCCCCGATCGGTGGACCGAGAAAAGCGGTGCAATACACACGCACGCACGCACGCCCATCGTAATAATAACAATACAAGAGCAAAAACAGAAGAGAGGAGAGGCAGCAGCAACGGACGCCAGAGTTGGGCAAGCAGCCAAGCTAAGAAGCAAACGAGGACGAGGACGGAGACGGAGACGGAGACGATGAAGAAGAATAGTCTTCTTTGAAAACAAAACGAGGTGGACGGAGCTGCCGCTGATTGAAGAAGAAGCTGCTGCTGTGCTACGGCCAGCGCAAAATAACATAAATACCACCCATTCATTCATTCATTCACTCACTCACGCACACACAAACAGACAGGCACACACGCGCGCTTACACGACGGGGTGTGCGTGTTCGTGCTGTGACCAAGGAACAGCAGAAACGGCGCAACAAGAAGAAGAAAGGCCAGCATCATCGTCATCATCAACGAACAATAACAGATACATACATACGCACAGACATGGACGACGGATAAATAGCCGCGCCGCGATTCCGGAAGCCTCCACTCGCAAGCACAAGCAGAAGCAGAAGCGATACAGTCCAAGTTGACGCCGTCCAACGCCACAACTCCGGACGACGACGCCTGCAAACCCTTTCCTTCATCCGAATCCTCTTCGGTTTCTTGCTTCTTCTTCTTCTCCTTCTTCGTCTGCGTCTGCGTCTGCGTCCGCCGCTGCCGTTGTTTGTCTTGTACGTGTTATTCGGACGCCTCCTCCTTATTCTTCTTCTTGTCGTTGTTGTTTTGTGGAGTTTGATGAGTTAGGTTGTTCGCGTGGTTGCTGAATTTTTGTTGCTGCTGCGTGCGGGGTGGCTGCACAGACGCCTGCTTTATCGCTCCGCCGCGATCTGCCGCTCCAGTGCCCTGCTTTCTGTGCCTGCCGCTTCGGCGGCTGCTTTACGTCGTCCTGAATGCAAGGTATCACGCCCGTCTCTGCTTCTCTTTCTCTTCTCACCACGCCGTCGTGTGTTTTTCCTTCCTTCGGCGTCGTTCTCTTGTGTTCCGTTCTTCTGTGTTTGCACGTAGCGGAAAGGATTTGTTCGAGTTGCTCGCTCGGTGCTCGAATTTCCTGGCGATTCCGCTCCGCGAGATCCTTCCTTCCTTCCGATGTAATGCTGGAGCTCGTCAGGGTTGTTGCTGTTGTCTTCACGTTTACGTCGTCGACTCCGAAGCTTTTTGCGTTTTCGTGTTTGTTTGCCTTGGAGGAATTTGTTTTCGTCCGATGTCGCTATCTCCGCGTTTGTTCGTTCTCCCTCTCCCTTGCTTTCTTTCGCCGTGTGTTTTCGTTAATTTTTTGGTGGCCCTGATTCGTCCGCCGAGCTTGGAGGTTTCATGGCGGCGGCTCCGAAGAGGAGCGCCAGGGCAGTGTATGGAAGAGGCAGCTCTCTTTCTTGCGCTCGCATGGCGGCCCTGCCAGGGCTAAGCTGCGAGTGACGTGTCGGAGGACGAGGAGATTTTGGCGTAGTGTTGTTGTGCATTTCGTCTTGTAAGCTGCGTTGTGCGGATCGCAAACGCGTTTTCGCGTGTAGGTGTACGTGAAAGAGGAAAGACGTTCCATACTCGCAGGTTTCATGTTCGTTCCAAGGCGCATGTTGTTTTAGCTACGTGTCTGATCTCCACACGACTTTTTGCTTTTAGCGCCGCGCAGGGTCAGAAACGTCGTAGTTTTGGAATGGGAATGGTAACAGAGACGAGAGCAGAGCAGAGCAGAGCCAAGGTTCATTTCTGGTCTTCGGTTGCGCTTCGGCGCTGTGACCGACTTCCGTATGTTTTGTTGTGGCCTCTGATGAGGTTAGGAGGTGGAGCGTACATGTAATGTCACCTCAGGAACATCGTCCCAGGGTGTCTATAATTCGCGATAGCTTGAGAACATTTCGGTTCTGCGACACCAGCAGCAGTATTGAACAGTCGTCCACAGTTAGGATTTAAACTGTGAGAACTTCACATTTTTAGAATTGCGATAACCGGAGGATGTGTTTATTTTCTTTTCGGTATCCAGCAGAGAGAGGAAAGTTAATGCATTGAAATTGTTCGTTGTAATAGGGATAGTTGCTGATGCCTAGAACGAACAAATAATGAGATGATTGTTTGATTGCTAAAGGTACAATGAAAGGAAAAGAAATAAAAAAGGTCACGGCCACTGGAATTGTTGTACTTCCTGCAGCCGTGTACAACCAACTTAGAGAAAATTCCTGAACTAAATCAAGGTTTACTGACGTGGATGGAGAGGCAGAATCCTACAAATGAATGGTGGTGTACGGTACCCTATTCCATGGCTGAGCAACGTTTATAGATGCAACGAGAGAATAGCAGAAAATTCAACCCTTTTAGCAGAAGTAGGGCAGTTGTCATTGATAATGATACTGATCAAGCATTGACAAGAGCCTGGTGATGTTCATCGATGTGTGTTGCCACAAGTGTCAATCCAATATGTTTATACAGCTTGAATACGTAATTCTACCAAAGTCGGTGTTGTAATCCATTATGTTTATACAGCTTGAATAATAACCTATATTTATACACACCATACCAAATTAACTAAAGAAATATAGTGCTTTCAGTTTTAAGTTCTTGAAAGTCTGTTTGTGGTCTCACGAAGGTTTGCATCAATGGCAACTCGTAAAGAACCTGAGTATTCCAACCACGATATCTTCTGTATCTATTTTAAGCGTCAAAGCTTAAAAAAGTTAAACTTTTAATACTTTAGTATACAAGAATTAAGACTCTGGATTTTTAACACTGCGCTTACACTAATTTTTTTATGAACATAACAATCCATATGAACATTACATTGGGGATATTGGGGAAAATGTGGAAATTGAGCATGTTCAAGTTGTAAGAATATAGAGCTTTGTTAATGTTAATACAGGCCATTTAGTTTACGACATTATTCTACAAGAATGATGTCACATTGTCACCTTATACCATTTTTTGCAAGAATATAGAATTGTAATCTTTTATTTAGGGTTTCTTATGTATTTTTGGATCTCCGTATTGTTCTCTTTGCTTATAGCAGGTATAATACAACGTCTTCCTTGTTATCTAGGTTGTGAGTGCCTTGCATGACCTTTTATTCTGTTTCTGGATACTGAATATTCATGCTCCTTCATGAAATGGTTTTTCTAAATAGCTTGTTGTTTTCTTAATTACCTTACTTTAAACCTTTTTTTAGCCATGCTAAAAAAACGGTGGCTGCTAGTCATTCTCAAGATTTCAAAGTGCATTGGTTGTGTTTTGTTGGAATAATTTGACAAGCCTACCTGAAGTTAGATTATCCAAAAAAAAAAAAAAAAAAGGCTTGATGATCGTTGTAGATGCATGGAATTGGTTTGCGACAATCAAGCACATTCCTCGAGCATGTATCTATTGGAAGCAGTTATAGAGGCCTTTCATTCCCTAGCAGCAACAAAATAATAGCCATCACCAAGGGAGTAGTAATAGCAGATTGCAAAAGGTGAACCATTGACAAGACAGCCTGCATTATTCCAAGACATGTCATAGTGCAACCAATATCCCAAGAATTAAAAAGCAATATCATCAGGGCATGTTAGGTTGGTGAATTCAAACAATTAATGAAAAATGTTCAATTCAGAAACTGCTTGTCTGTGTAAGTCATTATTATTTCCTCAAATGATTAATTGTCCCTCAAAGAAGCCTATTGATGCATAACATGTGTTATTTTATTCTATGTTTTGTTTTCTTTGCTTCATCATTTTTGGCCAAAGAATAAACAATACTAACAAGCAACAAAATCTTAACTAATGGTCTGAAAAATACATAAAAGTTTAACTCTTCACAAATTAGGATTCTGCATATATCATTGGATTTAGGATTAAGGTGATTCAGCCTGGAACTAGATAACTGGTTGATATTAGCACTTGATTGCATTTTATTTTTGTGGTTATAGAATACATATCCAAATACTTATCTATATGAGATTAGTCTTTGGGATCTTAATGATCAACCGTGATGATAGGATCAAATGTCTAATAAAATAATCATCGCAAGTTACCGATATAATCTTATCTTTAGAAATAATTTTAATAGTGTAAGGCTCAACGACTTGGGCATTCTTGTCCCATTTTAAATATCACATCCCCTTTCCAAATTTTACTGCAGGCCACCACAGTCTATATTAATATGTGTGCATCCATGTGTGTTTATAATTTTTGGTTTGTGATAAATGCAGGTGCCATTTGGTAATGGAACCAATATCTCTATTGATTTTAGCATGGATTCTGGGGAGCAGGTAATCTGGACGGGTCGAGGTTGGTTGCTGGTAGACAACGGTTCACCAAAGGTTGCTTACTTGGGCTTTTTCTTATGAGAATCTGTTTAAGCTTTGCTGTACGTTTTTTTCAGTTTGGTATTTGGTCTCTGATTGCCTCCCTAACTTGTTGATTGATTAGATGTCTCCTGAAGTTGGATCAAAGGGTAGATATAGGCCATATGTTGGCGAAGGTCTGTTGAGCCCAAATAGGGGATTGGTGACAAGCTTTGCAAAAAGCTATTGCACTGAATACCCTTCATTTGCCAGGGCAATACAAAAGAAGTGGCTTGGTCGGAATGGAAAAATGGTACATTCTTCCTCTTTGAAGCTCCAATTTCATGGTATTTAGTTATTAAGATATGTGATTGCCTTAATTCTATGAGCAATCGTTGGTGTGATTGTGACAGCTATACGTTGCATATTCTTGACGCATATGATTCACTTTTTTCTTCTTACAAATGAGAAACACTTTGCTGAGAACTCTGAGTATGTTTTGTGTTTTGTATTGCAGCCCATTCCTGTAATCTTCATGACTGATTATCTCTCAGGAACACAAGGTTTTGTTACATTTGAGGGCACTGATGGAATTTTATGGGACATAGAATGGTGTGCATATTTACAGTCTGGCAGAAGACTTGTTCTTGCCACTGGATGGCCAGAATTTGCTTCACATTATTATGCAAAAGATGGTGATCTTTTACTTCTGGAGGTTGTAAATCCAGATCACTTTAGGGTTCAAATATTACCAAGAGAGAGCATCAGTGTGAACAGGAGAAACAACATTCCTACTTCTTCAGAGGTATTTATTCTATCTAGATTTGTTTTGCATTTGATTTAAGAAGACATGGTCAATGGTTGTTTGAGCTTGTATAATCATAATTGCAAAACACACACACACACACACAGAGATGATGATGATGATAATGATGATGATATGCGTTGTATCTCTCACTGCCGTAGTTACTTGGTCTTTGTGCTTCTCCAGTTCTTTCAAATGGTAAATGTGGTGTTACATGCCCCAAATTTTTTATTTATGAAGCATTTAAGGTCAAAATCCTGGCACTTCAGCCTACAACAGTGGATGTGACAATGAAGTAAATAATTTCTGTAAAACCACTTGTAGGGGTGAAATCAATTGTTAGTAATTTACATTTCGTATTCAGTTTTCATGTAGCTCCTAATTTATTGTAGGTTGAGGGGAAATATTGTCACCTATTTACCAAAAACACACCTTGTGCTGAGCTTTCACATTCCTTTCTAGATAAACAAGAAACAGGATGATAACAGTGTTTCTAAACAGTTGTGAGGTTTTAAGTAAATTTAAAAATGCTTAAAAAAAACTCAACATGTTTTGACAAACTTCTGTGAATGTTTCAAACAAAATTTTAGCCAGTCAAACTTGAAACCATGATATTTCTAACGGTCATCCACCTCCTCTTGAAATATACATTTACAAAAAGGTGCATTGAGTGTTCTGCACAATGTCTCGATGCATACTTCAGGCCTGCCATGTTGGGTGCTGAGGTAGCTCATGCTTAGCAATGTAAATATCAAGATCATTTTTTATAATTTTTTAAATGTTCCTCTTAAATTACCAATTCTTGCTGTAAGACTTTTCAATGGAATCCACTTTGAGTTGTATAAAATAAAAATATACTTCATTTGAATATAGTTTAAGATCTACATTGGCCAAATATTTGGAAATGAGTGTTTTTGAAATAGTTTTCCCATACAGGATGATGTGAACACTGAAGTTGTACAAGTATTGGTTGTTTGTAACTGAGAACTCTTCATGAAAGTTCTCATTGTGTTTGTTGTTATTATTGGTTGGCAATTTTATGGAAATTGAATTTGAAATTGAAGCTTTATTACGTCTAAAAGGATCTATTGGACAGATATTACATTTTCATGAAAAATAAAGATAGACTTTACAAATTGACTGAGCACCATGGGGGTAGCAAAAACAAATCATACAAATTTTTTGCTGTCACAATATAATGCTGTCTCAAATGGGTAGTCACAATACAAGAAAGAAACACATGTGACTCATCTTCAAAGGTTCCTGACCTGCACAACCTACAAATGCACTCTTCTTGGGGGAGTTGAGTCCATCTTCCACATTCAATTTTAAGATGATGAGAACTTAAGCAAAGCTTGTTGATAGCAATCTGATACTTGATTGGAATAGTAGTTGAAAGATAATGAGCTTTTGCAACTAGTTTATTAGATCTAATGTGATGTAAATGAAATTGTCTTTTGCCTTATATATTAGACCACATCTATGTTAAAACATTTTTCTTGAATAGTTGGCGAATATGCTTAGGATTTTGCTGCATGTCTTTCCAAGAGATATTCCATTATGTCAACTATTGCACTCCCTGCACCATGGCCTCGTGAATCCTAAAGAATTGCTTCCGAGAATTTCTTGCCTTGAGATATGCAAGCTATGAGTGTATGTAATAAATTGATACAAGGCTTTTACTTCTAAAGCTAATAAATCACATTCATATAATAATATTGAGTAAGGTGTTTGCATTTTTTACCTATAACTCATTGAGAAGAAATTTTTTTTGCCCTCTTTCAATATTTTTCCAAAGTTTAGAAAAGAATACTATAGTCTAATTGGATCCATTTTTACTACAAATCGACCAATTTTAGGTAAATTCTAATTATTGTAGCTAGTACATAATTTAGTAATAGCATGTTTGTTTATAACATTTTATTTTAAAATTATTATTTATATTTCCTCAATGCATAACCCTTTTTGTATATGCAACTGTTCACAATAATACTTAGTGAGGCATTTCTCTTTTGGTTAAAGCATGTGCCAAGGGGGCTTCTTGAGACATGTGCCAACCTGGGGACATGGTAAAAGCATACACTCAGGCTATGGTGTCAAGTAGACAACTGGCCATAGAAATTGATGGAACAAGCCACCATGATGATGACATGTTCACAATAATGTTTTGAGTAATGTTTGGTTTGTTGGTTGCATTTCTGGTTTCTTTGGTTTGCTAAAACTCCATTTTTGCAATTGAAGAAACTCTCGGTTCAATGGAGTTTCCTTAAAGGGAATTGAAGTGTAATACCTGTTCATTGCAATCTTGATCATTTGATAATTGCAGGGCAGTTGAGACCTATTTTGGTTTGAAAAACAGTTGGATCCCCATTTAAGTTTTTTCATTGGAGGGACCAATGATTTGATCACAGGCTTTTAGAGAGGTATCTCACTATTGAGGTTGAATTGCTGTTGAGGGAGTCTACTGTATTTATGGAAACAGTCTCTCTCTCTCTCTCTCTCTTTTATTTTGAGGCAACACAAGCATATACAAGAAGCTCGTAGGGAAGAGGTGATGTTTTTCTAGGAAAAAAAATAATAAAGATTTCCCTCTTTATGATCGGCAACATAATATCATGTTAATATTGGTAGAGTTTTATGAATAGTATTTCATTAGAGATGAGGTCATTAGGTTTGCATGCATTTTTTAAAAATGCTTCGAGATTTATTGCATATATAATGAATACTTGATCATTTTTCTCAGTTGATGTCTGAGATCTCAAGGAATTTGTGTTAGGTACTTTAAATCTTACGTTATTAATAGTCAAGGTGTCTTTGTATGCTTGCTGCTTGGCGGTCTTGCTTACAGAAAAAAGGTTACTTTTTCCCTTGTTTAAAAAAGGAAGGTTACAACCGATTTTTTTTTTCACTTTAGATGGAAATAAAATATAAAAAGTTTATGCTAATTTGAATTCAGCATAGATGCAATTTAAAAGAAAAATCTAAGTTTTTTAGGATTATGACAATGACAGTGTACAAACAACAGAGCACTTTGTACCTCCAGTTGTCAATAACACACATGCATCCAAGCAAGCCCACAAATTCTAGCAGTTTGCAATGGCTGCTGCCTCACAAATTATTCACTGCATTCAGGAAGTTGAAGCGTATGAAGAATTTTGCAGAGTGTAGCATTATTTGAGAAGATACATTTTCAATTCTTGTTTTTGAATCATCTCTTAAAATAGCCATTTTTAGGGTGTTATCATTTCCGTTACACTAACTTAAGTGCTATTTTAATCAAAACTTATGGAAGAATGCTAAATTTTTGCTACGTACAAATTCTATCAAGAGTGCTTCCAGCTCTAATGATTGTTGAAGTTAGGATGTGGCAGTAATGAACGGACTTGTCAAATGTAGTTTGTTTAGAAAGACATGTGACTAGCATCCTGCAGGCCAGAAGTATGTTTTGAAATGTTTATACCAAAAATGTGAAGGAATGATACTGAAATAGAATTCTGTTCAGTAGATACAAAAAGGTCTTTATTGTTAAGGTTTCCTTAAAATACTTAATCAAGGAGTGATTGGGAGATCTTTCTCAGTTTGCAGCAGATATATTTATATTTAACCAAGGAGATGACTATTATATTCATCACGTGAACGGGGTTCTATAATGAGAAATATATTGGGATTCCTTTGTTTACAGAAGCATTACAAAAGATATGTGGTATGTAATAATAAATAAAGCAACCATGTTTAAGAGTTCCATACATCTAATAATCCATGGTGCAATACTTGAACATACCTCATGAAATGTTTTAAGACATACAAAAGCAACATATGTCAGATTGGAAAAATGGAAATAGAATCTCCTTTTGTCCTCAGAGGGAAAAATAAAGATCTATACTATTAGCTGGAAAGGGTTATGTATATTTAGGAGGAAGGTAGATAGGGTTTAAAATGCTTGCTTTGTTTTAGTTTTGGCAGTTATACGTTGTTCCTAAGCCAATGATGCTATAGTGTAATGGCAACTCATTTTGCTTGTCAACCAATAGGTTTTCAGTAATAGCTTCACTTGCAGCATATCCTTAGATTAAATTTGTAGATTCCTTTTCTGGAGGGAGCTTTACCAAACAATACCTTACCATTAGCTTGTCAAAATAAACGCAAGCCACCAAGCAGCTTGTCAAAATAAACACAAGCCACCAAGCAGCTTTGAAGGATAAAAATTCTTTGAAGAATCTTTGAAAAACAATGAGTAACTAAACCATGACTTGTTCATTTGACATCAAAGAATTTCCCTTTATTAAGATGCGGGAAGGTGATGTAAATACAACATATAGAGGCCAGATAAAAGTGGTCCAGAGAATTAAATGCACGAACGTCAAGCTCCAGTTAATAAATTTCATGTCTCTATCCATCAGCGTGGTTCTCACATGGCTGGCATGCAGAATTTTGGAGCAAATGAGTTTACTTATTCTTGGTCTTGCAATAAAGTACTTCTTGCTGTATGGAAAATATAAACATTGTTGATTATTGTATACTTAAACTTGCAGATGAAATGAAATGAAATGATGCAATTAATGTTTTCTGATGTAACTGATGGAGAGCTTTTCAAGTCAGAGAGATGGGGTTTAATTTGTTAAAAGATTACAGAAATGTTGTACGTCTAGGATTCAAAACACAGAAACTCCTTTGGTTTAAAATGTTCAAGGGCCATGGTAACTACTATGATTAATAGAAAATGTTTAGAGGTTTGCGGTTCAAAATGAGTAAATATAATATCAAAACATTGATAATGTGGGCTATCTCGTGATGGGGTAGTATGCATGCTCTCAGCCTGTATAGGCATCCATAAATGAAAGTATTACTTGTGAATATTTTTGGTGTTATGATTGTCCTTCCAGGAGGTGGCATGTGTAACATATATTGATGTGTGTTTATCTTTCTTTCCATTGGCTTTTATGCTGGCTACACTAGGTGCGGTAAGATATTCGTTTGGAACTAAGTGCTAGTCCATATGTGTGGAAGCTAGTTATAGATGTACAGCTTGTGTGCTGGGAATGGTGTCTACGATCTGCATAGTTCATAGTACTTCTGATGATTGCATATTTCATAGTACTTCTGAATGATTATTCAGAGCTTTAGCGGAATTTTTTTAATCAAAGTAACTTACCCACTTTTAAGAATAAATGTTTAAATACCACTACAAGGGAGTCTCGGACTTCCATGACTGGTTAAATTGTTCTGGCAGTAAAGCATACATGGTTGTTTACAAATACTCTTTTAGGACCTGCATCGAATGGTTTATTCTTTTTCTAAGCCTTGCAAAAGTGATCTATTTTGGTCGTGTCTCATCAATAGAACGTTTGTCAGTTTCTTGTGCTCTTTGCTATAGTTAAATGTACAATTAAATCAATTACGTATGCAGTGACGATATTTTGTTGCTGTCGCTAACTAGCTGTAGCAAGACAAATGAAAACAGCGTATTCTGTAATAGTTGACTGTTTAGAAAATGAATTTTGTAATTTAAGTTCTGTAAGCCCTAGCATTGTGATTAGAACTTATCTTTGAAATACAAAGTTTTTTTTATTGATCTCATATTTTCATTTAATGCTAGTAATGAAGATGAAAGAGCTATGTAACTATTTGTAAAGGCAGAGATTTTGTATTCTCGTATGTTTGCCTAACTTTCATCCATCATTTTTCAAGCTGCAGAATACTACTGAAAGGAGATACTATGCTGCTGTTTTCTGTCAATCTAAAAAGGAAAAGTGTTTTCACTATGCACTAGGAGGCTATCAATTTTGCATGCTTCATGTGCTGGAGGATCCATCAGCTCCATACAAGCAATGCGATTTTATTCCTAGCAATGGGGAAAGATGCACATTTGCTGTATCGCTTAGCATTTCAGACTGCAGGTATTACTTATACCAGTACTGAGTACTGCTTAGTTGCTTTTCTATTTTTATCTTTTTTCTTTCTTTTTATACAGATAGCCACGTTTTTTTAACTCATTAAACAAGATGTTTCCTGGTTGGAGGCATAATAATTCTCTTGTTTTCAGGTTTTGTCATATTCATAGTAGCACGGGGATGTCAGAATCAATATTCAAAGAGTTTGTTACTGAAGGAAATTCTGGGAATGGGAGTATGTCTAAGCTTTTGTTGTCAGCCATTGTTGCACACAAGGATTCTCGGGTCTTTGAAAGTTTGAATAGTCAGACACCTTTAGCAACTATAGTAGGAGATGATTCCAAAGAGCCACTTCAAAACGTTGGTGCATGTGCACCTATACCGTTTTCTAAGGATGTGTTGGTGAAAGAAAAGCATGACACAGATCATGCTATGTTGGATTTTTCAGTCGGCAAACAATCTATCAAAAAGGATTCTACAAACAAAAAACATTCAGATTTTTTAAATCCCATTAAGATTAACAAGAAGAACAGGATACTGGGAAAGTGCAATGCTAATTTTCCGAAAGATGTGAAATTTTCTCTTCTCAAAGGCACATCCAAACTAAAGTGCAGAAGCAATAAGAGTGCACATACAAAATATGCAGATAAAAAGTGGCATATATTTTCCAAGAGGAAACATTGTAAGAAGATGTATTTCGAAAAGAAGGGCGACAAATCTTTTGCCAAATACAAAAATTCAGATAGTTCATGTATGAGGGACTCACTTACTGATGCAGATGTGTCTGATAAAGGTAAGATTCTTTCACATACTAGAATTTCTCATGTTAAAAGTCACATAGAAGTGTGTGTAAAGGAATTTCATTGCCTGAATTGTTTTCTGTACTGGAGATAGGGCCAGTAGATTCAACAAGGACTGATCTAGCCTTGATTCCAAGTGAGGTCTTGGAGTCCTCCATTGAAGATTTTTTGTGTGTAAAAGTTAATAATCTTCATTTAACCTCTCCTACAGATGTAGGAGACCCAGATCCTGTAAGAACTGGCATTGAATTGCCTCTGATGGAACCAGAAAGAATGGACATTACGTTGAAAACAAAGGAGAGATCTGAATCCTGGAGTTTAAGAGAAGGTACTGAACTAATATTATTATGCTATCAAACAAAGAAGAAGGTTTTTCGATGACCGTTGTCTGATAGTAACTTATTAGAAGGAATTCATTATTTCATAAAATTTGATATTTGAACAAAGACTTGTTGAATGGAAACGTCATAAATGTTTTTTTTTTGGCAGGGAAAATTGATTCAATGTTGAATGGTAGATCCTCTGGATGTTGTGATCATGTTGATCATAACAACATTGTTACAAATAGCACAAGTTGTGGTAGTCATTCTAGCCCTGTTTCAAAGGATTGCAGTATTTCATTAGGATGTGAAGTGGCGACACAGCCTTCAACTCCAGATGATGGTGGGAAGGAAACAGTGCAGAGTCCCAACATTCAGGACGAGACCTGCTTTGATAGTTCAAATCCACATGAGAAATATGCAATAGTATACAAGAAGAAGCAAAAGCCCAGCAAAAATGCTGAGGTCACCGGATCTGCTTTAGGTACTTCAATGGTGCAAGACGTCTTACAAGAGAGAGGCAAAAAGTTCAATCAGAAAATCGATCAAGGAGGAAAGACTACGTGTAAGACAACAGCGGCAACAAAAAGTGAGTGCATGGGGAGAACATCTGAGCATGTACCCTGTATAGATATTCAGCAATCTTCAAAAATTGAAACAGATTCTTTTACAAGCAGTGTAGATGCAGGGGATCCTTTAGAAGAGAAACTTTTTCAGGTCACCAAACCATCAGATGGTGATGACTTGTCCAAGCCGATGGGAAGTTCAGGAAATAATGGAACTGAACCGCATTACTTAGGGGTAAGGAAAAAATCTTCGGGCCGATATGAAGCAACCATTTATGATAGACATGCAAAGAAAAAAGTTTATGTTGGGGTGTTTGACAGCATGGTTGAGGCTGCACTTGCCAGGAGAGAGAAAGCTATTGCATTAGCGTCGTCTTCACCTAACACACCAGGAGTGCATAGACGGCGAAGGGCTCGAGGAGTTCCTAATCAATGCAGTTCTGAGTTCAGCAGAGCACAGCTTGCGACTGACGGTAGCATGAAACAAGATTTGGAAAACATAGACACACATGGAGATGATGGCTCCCATAATCAGATAAGGAGGAAGAGACGAAATTTCAAGAAATTGCCATCAGGAAAACAAAACAGCATTGATTCTATTAATTGCCATCAAGAGAGTTCTGAACCAGATGTAATGCAGAACGGGTTGCCCGAAACCAAAAATCCTGAGCTGCATTTTTCTGAGAAGCAGCCAATTACTGGTTATGAAGAGGGTAAAAATGAAAATCCGAGTACATCCATAAAGAAAAAGAAAACTACAGTTTCCGAAGACTTCAAAATGCCTCAAAGCAAAAAGACTAGGATAACTAGGAAAACTTTTGACCATGGTTCAAATACTCGGAAGCAGGACTTTGGCCTTGGTTTTGATGATCTGTACATTGAATCAGAGTATACTCGAGTTTATAGAACAACATCAAAGAGAAGGGCTATGCAGAATAGGAGGAATCTAGCTGAAACTGTTTTGGAGAATGACACAGAAAAGCTAAACACAGATGAAGAGGAATCCAGAGGACCTGAAATCCAGAAAGGAAGTCTTCCATCAAAGAGAAGTGTACAGCATGAGGATAACCATGATCCGACACAGAATAATGATCCAGTCAGATCTTGCCTCCCTGCAGATTTGTCTCAAAATTTATTGGCTGAAGACGCAACCGGAGTACTTAAAAAGGGTGAACTTGATTCTTTGGTCAATGCTGTTCAACAACCAGAAACGGCCAATTAAAGTAGAAAAGTTCGCAAGGGACGGGAACCACTATCCAGAAGATAATGACTGGCTATCACATTTTGGAGGTCCCTAGATGCGGCTCACTTTTTAAAATTTAGTATGAGAACCTGCTTATTAAAGACGAAAGTCTAAGTCATCTTATGATTGTTTTTTTGTTAGAAGTTTTGATTTGTTACCATGCTGTTGTATTGAATCTCACCTCAAACAACTGCGTAGTGGAATTTTTTAATACCGTTTGTTGATGCCAACACTTTGTTCAGATGTTTAGGCATTCAAAAACAATCTGGGGGATTTGTAAGCTTAATCCCTAAATTTTATTTACATACACAAAATAATTGTATAATGAAGAGAACAAGGATTTCTTAGCTTGATTTTTGTTGCATTCACAATTGTTGGAAAACTTTTACCAAGATATGGAACCAGTTCTAGCAGACCTTTAATCGTTAGGAATGTTTTAAGGGATATTACGTGGCACCTTGTTTCTCATGACTTGGGTTTGAGTTTGGGCATATTCACTCAAAAAAGTTAGATTTGCATTCATCTACGAACCTTCATATTCATCTACGAACTTTCTCAGGATTTCTCAGCACTTTCTCAGGATCCTGCTCAGCATCCTGCTCAGCAGGAAGAGCATTTTGGCCCCAGATGATACCTTTTGTGGGACTAAAGAATTGTACCTGAAAATTTCAAAGTTAAATAAAATTGAATCCTCACAAATCAAATCCTAATAATGTTTATGTTTTTTTACAGTAGGAAAACTAGTACAATGCGCAATAGCTTATTTTTTTCAATAGTTTCTCCTTGGAACTCGTAGAGCTAACTTGTCTATCTCTCCATGAATTGNGGTTGGAAGTAAAAATTCAGTTTTCAAGAGGGTGTTGGGTCTTAGTGGTTGGAAGTAAAAATTCAGTTTTCAATGCTCAATGTTTAGATTTTGTGTTTTAGCCTAAAAAAGTATTTGGTTTTGGTAGGGTTTTATGAGATGAATAGTGGGATTTTAGATAGACCCAACAAATGCACTCATTTTTGCTGATTTTTGTGTTCTTTCCAAATTTTAGTTTAACTATGATCTTTTATAGTTCATGAATATTTTTCATGAAAAATCTTTTGCAATTCAACATTTATCTATATTCACTCAACCAAATAGGCCTTATAAGAGTCATTCTTTGAAGGATATGCCCATAAATCCAAGAGGATCTCAGTGCAAGGAAGTAAAAATTTAAAATTTAGTTTTGTTTTCTCTTTTGCGATTCAAAGTTCACAAATTCACTCAACCAAACAGGCCTTATAAGAGTCATTCTTTGAAGATTATGCCTATAAATCCAAGAGGATCTTAGTGGAAGGAAGTAAAAATTTAAAATTTAGTTTTTATTTTCTCTTTTATAAATGTCATCCTAATAATGTTCAATTAGCAATTATGGTAGCGGAAAAGCTAAATGAAATTGAATCCTAATAATGCTTGTGTTATGAATGATTTTTTATATTGAGAGAACTTTTCCAATGCACAGTGACTTTAAATTTTTTTAAGGATTCATCACCTATGTGTTTAATGCTTAGCTTGCTAAGATAGGGTCTATTCATCACTAGGATGTTCATTGCTCATCTTGTTAAGGCTCGTCTCGCTATGATGGTGTTCATTCATCACTATGACATTCAATACTCATCTTGCTACGGTCAGTATTTAAGTGAGTCTAATCTTTTTTTGAGTTGTTGCACCTAGGCTCAAACCTAGGTTGTAGGACTTCAAAAATAAGCACGGTATCATTACCCTAAATGATGACCTCAAATTCTATCTATTATATTTATTATAAATGTATTTTCTTAAAAAAATCATTTTTTCTTTGAGACAAGGGGTTGATAGTATAACCCCTAATTACATAGTAGGGTGGATATGATCCATTGTAAAAGTGTCAAATCATAAATCTCCTCCATGGAAAAGTTTGAACTTTGTATTAACAGGTATTGCAATCATACTTTGTAACTTTACATAAGTAAATACAATTGAGCTTTAAGTTCTAGTCATCCAACTTATATTCAATAAAGCAAAATCCTGAATATGTTTGGTGGATAAATCTTAGTATTGAGTTTATTATTTATTTTTTTGCATTTAACTATATGTACCATTAGAATTAGATGATTATATATAACTTCATGATATATAGCTCACATGAAACATTTGATAAAACATCAAATATAAGTAGAATATAATAATATATCATATTATCACACCTACTATAATCAAATTTGTGACTTGCAAACCACAAATTGTATGCTCTAACTAATAGAGCAATGCCTTATCAATAGTAATACACAGGTAAAGTAAGGTTGTCCTTTTTTACAAACATTGTTCTGTATTTTCATTTGATGAATTAGAAGAATGGATTAAAGAGGTTCTTACAAATCATGCTATTAAGGCAAATCATTCATGGATATGACTTTTAATCTTTGTAGACGATGAAGCACCAATTGCAAATTTAGAAATAGGGTTAACAACATTGTTACATCAACTAGAAAAATTTTGTGAACGTACAAAAATGAAGGTGAATGTTGATAAAGCAAAAGTATTAATTTGTGGAACTAATAAGATAGATTATAGTTTTTATCTAAAGAATAAAAAACTTGAGATTGTAGAGAAATATAGATATTTTGGAGTAGAATGTTCTCCAAATTATAAGTGAAAGCATTGTGTAGCACAATGAGTTGCAGATGGTTGAAAGGCTTTATATACAATGAAGAACATTGTAGCAATCATATTATTTAGATTTAAAAAAATAGTATTGAGGTAGAATGGTCAAAATGAAAATAGACTAGTGATGTTCTATGTGATGAAAGAATCCTAATAAAATTAAAGGGAAAATTTTATAGGACTCATTAAACTTGCTATTTGATATCATGTTGGATATTGGGTAGTACATAAGAGGCATGAATAATAAATTAGTGGGGAAAAATGTAAATGCTTGGATGTTAAAAGTTACAATAAGAGATAAACTTCACAATGTATACATTAGGGAAAGACATGGATTTGTTTCTATTTTAGATAAGTTATAAAAATGATGTCTTAGATTGTTTAGGCATTTGTAAAGAAGATCAAATAATGAGCTTATTAAAAAAGGTTGCTACATCATTGTTTCAAGGAAGGTCACAAAAGTAAAGATTAAAAATACAAAAGAAAAATGATTGAAGATGATTTGAAGAAATTGCTAAGGAATAACAAACTTCTTCATTAGTTATATCATAAATTGTAGATAACCATAGGTAACAGTGGGTCTTAAGGTTGATGGTTATTATAATTAATGGTTATGGAATAATATTCATGGTTGTGGATAACTATAATGATTTACATATAACAATTTTAGTAATTTATTCTTTGTGATTAATTATTGATGAGTGGTAGACTATGCTCAAAGCCCAACAATACAATCTACAAGCATAACGGTAAACCTTGTTGTTATTTGTGGATGGGACTAGCATGGTATTTAGATAGTTAAACATGAGATCATAGGTCATTGTTGTTGGCTAAGTATAGTTGAGGCATATGATAGTGATGTTGGGGCCTTGAACTAAACTAATCAATCATAAAGAAATGAATTGTTTAATTTGATTAATAAAGACATTAAATTCTAGACTAGCCTAGGGGTGACGCGTGTTTGTTCCTAGCTAGTTGTACACATCTTAAACTGGTGTAACCATCATTGGGATTACCAACTAACACATGATTAGGCATACCAAGCAATATCATTATTAGGTTACTAAACGGTTACATGATACGCTCAAAACTAGTCACACTTATTCTGCTAATAATTAATGTGCATGAAAATGTAAATATTAAGCTAATTGCATAAAAAATAAATTGCATTGATAGTAAATTCTATGCTAAGTTAGAATGCTACAAGGAATATGAATCAATCTTAATATTAATGTTAGTCATGGATTGTTTCTAGGTATAATACCATTGGAATAAGACTATAAAATTAACTTAAATTCACACTACAAGCACTTGTTGATTATTATTGGATTACGAAAACAAAATGCTAGTGTTTGGCTACATTAGTGACTAAATGATACATAAACATGGTAGGTGAACTATATTTATAAGCATTTTTTGAGACTATGTCAATGTAGATGCATGTACACCAGAGCAAGTTCAATTTGTTTGTTTTAGTCTTCAATCCCACTAAATTTAGATATTATGAAAAATAATTCAAATTTCTAGAAAACAAAAAAACTAGCTATTTTCAATTAATGTAAAGAAGATTATAATATTGTGGTTCCACAACCCACAAACATAACAAATCCCTCATACACTCAATGACATTGTAGAACATGAGGCTTTACAAATACACAATGATTGTCCTTAATGCAAGGCACAATCAAATGAGATCTATCCCACAAATACAAGACTAAGATCTGAATACACATAAGCACACAAAAGACACAGGCCAAAAACACACATAATTAACCAAAGAATTGCATATGTACTCATGCAATCTCACCATTATGCTCTCATGCCACTCTTAATCTCATCTCATCACACTCTCATGCATCAAAACATGAAACAATGATAATATTTATTAAAAGTCCAAGACAAAAAACCTAGAAACCTTTCCTCAAGCTCAACTTGAAGATTCCTAGCTATTTTTATTCATTTTTCATCTTTTTTGACTATTTTGCAACTTGAAACTACCACCTTAGAAATTTTCCCAACTGTATGGGTTGTCTTCAGGCTTGGAGAGATGTCTTTCTATCAACACTAGCATGTAGGAGAGATGTCTTTAATGAAGGTGAGATGTCTCCTTTAGGGTAGAGATGTCTCACTAGACATATCTTAGTAGAGATGTCTTTAGTTTGGTAGAGACATCTTCACATCTGCCCATATGTCTCTTGTGAAGGCTTAGCTCTTGGCCAAGACATCTTCCTAGCATTCAAAACCTACAACAATCATTTGTTGGGTGGGGGCTGTGTGTGGGGGTGGGCATGGGAGAGAGGGGGGTGGTTGTGGGTGGGTTGTTGTGTGGGAGGTGGGAGAGACAAAGGGAATTAGAAGAGATGTCCCTATATGATACACAACATAGGCTTAGTCGACTAAGTAACGTTGATACATTAGTATCAA
This sequence comes from Gnetum montanum, assembly GCA_015680685.1. Taxonomy (NCBI): domain Eukaryota; kingdom Viridiplantae; phylum Streptophyta; class Gnetopsida; order Gnetales; family Gnetaceae; genus Gnetum; species Gnetum montanum. The sequence continues at coordinate 8,475 of MNCI01012419.1, read as the reverse complement.
TGAAGCTATGTTGATGCATCAACATTGACTAAGCCCTTTTACACTTCTATTGTTTATCATACCCCCACAATTGACTAATAACTTGTCCTTGAATTGTACAAAATGGATAAAGTCTAATTATAAAAAATTTTGGGGTGACTTAGATAGGACTAACCATCATTATAAATACTTGATTGCCATATTACAAAATTTATTTGAGTGGATGTATTACAAAATGATAAAATGATAAAAAGGACAAGATTAACATAAAATTTTATAAAAATTATAAAAGTCTTTAAAAATTTGTTGATGATGAATCTTCATGTTGTCTCCAGTAGTGGTAGTTCTTCCAATCTTAATTGCTTCGTTAACACCTTTCCGTTCATGTAGAATGTTTTGAAGGGTAGATTGAAATTTCTTATCATCAATCCATAGGTTTCTAGATAGTGAATGCATGACATTCAAGCTATAATCTTGATATCTACTACTTGCTCATGGTTATGTCTTCATCTTGGTCTCTTCTCCTTGTCTTGTGAAAGATCCCCTATTTGCATAATTTCTTTTAGTATCATTTACAAATACCAAAGGATCAATATTAGGTTTGATGACTTTCCTTTAGTGTTTGACTTTTTTTAGATCCTAGGTTAGATTAAAATTTGAAAAATTTGGTGTTTAGGCTTAAGATGATGCAAAATAGTATTCCTAAGACTCTAAGATAAGTAGAATTGTTAATTTTTAAAGTTAATCCCGTTATTCTTACTATTAGTTACCTTAATGTTCAAAAATGTGATGTCAGAAAAATTTTTATAAATCACATCCTTAGTCCCCATAATAGACGGGCTTAACTTTGGAAAATCACATGTTTTCAAACATATGAAATTAGAGGACTGGTCCATGAGATATCGCAGAAATGCATCAAAATAATGAAAATCATGAAGATTAGAAATTTTAGATTCTAAAATGATCAAGAAATGTTGAATTAATTAAACTATAAAAACATTAAAATTCAATCAAAATGAATGAGAAATAATTCCAAAATCATGCATGAGTTTGAAAAGTTTCCCATGATGTTCTTGAAGATGCGAGGTTTGTTTAGAGCCATGATTAGCAAAAGTCATAAAAATTGGTCCCTCTCAAAGTAGGCTCACCTCATTTGGTTCTCTAGCACACAAATGATTTTTGTAGGTTTTGGACTCTATGGAGATGTCTTGGAGGTTAAGAAGATGTCTTATCTGAGAGTTGGGACTTCATAGGAGACATTTAGATTAGGCAAAAGATGTCTTGAAATTTATTGAGATGTCTCAAAGGAGATGTCTCCCACACATGATGGAGATGTCTCTCCTGAAAGTGGGACTTTTGTAGGAGATAACCTAGGAAGCCTAGAGATGACCTATATAATTGGGAAAACTTTCAAATTGGCCATTTCAATTTGAAAAATAGCTAAACAAGAGAAGAAAAAAATGGAAATGGCTAGGGATCTTCAACATGAGCTTGAGGAAGGTTTCCTAGTGATGAGACGCGACCTGCATGTGCCGCGATATCGCGTCTTCCCCTGCGATATCGCGTACGCGAGATCACGGTCCGCCGCCATATCTATAAATAAGAGGCGGCACTCCCTTCATTTCCCAATCCTGGCTAGAAGTAGTGAAGCTCTGGCAGATTGATCACTCCAGAGTTAGAATTTTTCCCATGTGCCCGCAGTAGGAGTCCTAGAGTGAACGGCTCTTTATTCGAGCAGCTTGTAACCTGAACCCAAGTTGTGTACG
>MNCI01012417.1:6918-21480 GCA_015680685.1 Gnetum montanum | reverse complement strand
GATGAGAGGGTTGTGCTACCAACCCCAATGTCCATGGAAAAAAAAATTTTAGTTCAATTAAAAAAATCATAAATATCATTACATTATTCAAAATATTCAACCTTAGTAATAGCTAGAACTTAGAAAAGGCCAGTATCTCCATGAACAAAAAGTAGATTTCGAAACCACCGCTTTCGTGCTTTGAGTGCTCTCTTTGAGATGGAGACTAAAAATCGTTGCATAATGTGCTTTCAATTCGAAAATCCTGCAGAACACTTTACGAATGTTGTTTACCTCATCTTGCTTAGCTTGGAAAAACCTATGCATCAAAAGAATCTGATTCATGGAAGCGAGGAATTGAGGATTTGTGATTACCTCATCTTGCTTAGCTTGGAAAAACCTATGCATCAAAAGAATCTGATTCATGGAAGCGAGGAATTGAGGATTTGTGATTCTAAACATGTTTGAGTACGTGTGCTTCAAGAAAAAGTGGGGATGGGTTGTGATAGAGAAAATTTAAATATATTAGTGTTTTTTAAAAAATTAAATCTCATATATCATAAAAATACATTGTAAAATATAAAACAAGTACAATGTAAATCCAAAATATTGTTAATGCTTAAAAATTACACAGAAGATTGCAATATCACCATTAAATTAAATTGAAGCAAGAAATTTGCAAAGGTATGGAGGGCATTGAATCCATTTCCTTAGCCATAATCCGGCCAAACATATAATTTCTGCAACAACCAAAATGACAGCAATAAAATGAAACCCTTTTGTTACTCAATGCAATATTTCCAAAAATGAAATTAAGCCTCAAGCCTCAACCAAATTTATAACAAATCAGGTCTGCTAATACTTTTGTTCAACGCAACCTGTGAGTAGCATTATAAGAAGACACAACTTAACTAAGCTGGGCACAGCACAGTAACTCACCTCACCTACAATGATTGAAAATCTTTCAGGAAAATCTGCACTAGTGATGATGACAGGGAAAATAAAAACAGAGCACCATGAGCTTGCATATGGCCATTGGCCATGTGCTGGTGGGCTTCGTTGCTTTGTAAGCAAACATATTTTTAAAATAGTTGAACAAGCATCCATCCGTCATTATGTTCATGACTCATGACCCATGACGATGACCCTGTTTTGTTTTTTCTTTCTTCAGCAGAAATACGAGAAAAAGAGCAAAAACCAGCAATGAACAATAAACACGCGTGAATGTGTGAGTCATGGCGGAACCTTTGACGCTCCCAAGGCAGGCGAATCCATGCAAATGCAAATGTTTTCCTCCCACGCCCTGTCCAAATCTTGAATCCATGCAAATGCAAATGTTTTCCTCCCACACCCTGTCCAAAACTTGATTTCCGTATGACCCATACTTGCCCCTTCGGCCTTCGGTTACCATCGTAGCCCTTTCGTGATTTCCGTGTGTTTGTTTATTTATTCGTACTCCCTTTTTTCTGTGGTTCGTCTTATGCCGATGCCATGAATCTTGATTGGTTGGTTGCCACTTAACAATGAAATGAAATTTTTGGTATGATTCAGAACAGGAGAAGATACGTAAGATTTTAATGAAAAATGCAGACATGGTAAGAACGAAAAAGGCAAGAACAATAGGAGCCAAGGCAAGGGCACCATTTCAATGTATATGTACAAACCCAGACAAAATTTCATTGGAAATTATGAAATACGTACGTATTGCGAATTTAATGCGCTTCTGTACGCGCTCCCAGCTCCGACGCGAACAGTTTGTCAAAATTTATCCGGAATCGCGAATCTCCGGCGAATAGGGAAAAACTAAAACTTTATCAATGAAAATACCAAAATTGACGTACTAGGGGCTGTAGGACCGGAAATATGCGCAAATCCGAAATCTGAGTTAGGCAGAATCGGGCGTTTGAAGTTTTGCTCGATATTTTGGTATGTCTCGAACTCTCATTTTTGAATTTGATAGATGGGGTTTGCTTTGCTTTTGTCCAATCTTTAAGAGGAAGAAACTGTAAAGACTCGGTAGTCAAAATCCATTTGTTGTGATTCAAAATTGAGATTTGAAGACTCTCATGTTATTTATTTCGACAATAGTTGAGCATCATTCAGAAGATAACAGATGAACATTCCTTTGTATCCCAAAAACACCAATCATTTTCAGATCGTTGATGCGTGAAGAAAAGTATTAAGTAGAGATTATGCCCCGCAGCGATCCGCATGCGGAGCCATAACCAGAAACGCAGTTCCGAGACCAGGTCAGGAAATTTTGTGAATTTCGGGCGATGAGGTACAGATGCATAAAAGATATATACATTTTTATCAATACATGAAACAAATATCACTTTCGATTAAAAGAAATACATTGATTTGACGTTCGGTTGGCTCTGACTTCATTTTTAGTCCAACCATTCGTTTCAAGCTTGCTAGCCATAAAAAATTAAACAACTGGTTAACATTTAGTGAACATAATAATGGACAGTTTACTAAAGACTGCGCGAGAGGAAGTAGATGAAGTTAATCATTGCATATTGACATGCGTATTGTTATTTTAATTAAGTTTAGTGTCTTGCTTGCATCTCGTTTTGACATAACCTGCATAACAGTTACTAGCAAACAACACTTGCCAGCAAGAAACCAAAAATTACAAATCTAAAAAGCTTTCTCCTTCCATGGAAGGAAATGAAAAGTCAGCTTTGAAGCATTTTTGTTTTTGCCATTCTAATAAAAATACTTCAACACTTCATTTGGTACATACCATCAAACAGATATCAGTTATCATGTAAGAGAAATTGAGATGAGACTAATACACTATGATACAGGGACAGGAACTTTCTTATCCATACATGCATAAAAACAAACGTGGTTGTCTCATGATAGCTATGATTCGAATAAGATACGTTAAAAAGAACTGATAAAAGCGATCCCAGTGACAATACAAAACAATTGTCATCCCATATGATATCCCAAACCCTAATCCCAAGGCAACCAGTGAGACATGTTCATCTAGCCATTCCCACCACCCATGGTTGGTCCTGTTGTGAGCCTCTGTGAAGGTTGTTTGAGTTTCTTGATTGCAAGGAATACTTGTAGGAAACCCGCATAGACACTCATTTTCTCCAAAGGAACTTGCATTGAAGGTAGAGAATTGTGTGCTAACTGGAATTCTTCCACACAATTTATTATGTGAAACATTCAAAACATCCAAGAAGTACAAGGACTGCAACTGCATAGGAATTTTTCCTGATAACTCATTGTACCTTAAATCTAGAGCTTCTAGAAGTTGTAATTTCCCCATGGTTTCAGGTATGTGGCCGGTCAACATGTTATGTGATAGATTTAGCAACCTCAATGTGGTGAGATCTCCAATACTAGATGGAATCTCACCTGTGAGATTGTTGCCAGATAAGTCTATCACATTGTTACCAGATATCACAGGCACATCCTCTAGCTCTAGTCCTTTCTCAATCAGCATCACTTCCACATTCTTTGTTCCTGCAAAAACGTTCCATGCATGCACACCCGTGTACGGGTAGTTCACAGGAACTTCGCTAGAAACTCCTCTGCTTTCTTGGGAATCCTGAAATTGCTTGAGCATTTGCAGCTGGGATGGAATCTGGCCATGAAATTTGTTGTTGGATAAGTCCAAGACCTGCAAGTTTGTGAAATTGAAAACCCATGGAGGAATGGTGCCTTTAAACCTGTTATACCCCAGACCCATTACTTCGAGGCCCTGCATTCTCCTTAAAGATTCTGGGAGAAAGCCAGTTAACATATTGCTCCAGAGATCTATCACTATGAGATCCTTAGAATTCACCAAAGAGTGTGATAGAGATCCGGATAAACCATTCATAAAAGCAGATAACACAACCATGGAAGATGGAAATCTTACAGTCAATGCACCTTGAAAGACATTGTTCCCAAGATACAAATATAGAAGTTGCTTACAGTTGCCTAATGAATTGGGTATGCTGCCGGTGAGTCTGTTGTCGGAAACATCTAAAGAAAATAAATTTGCAAGTCCTCCAAAGCTTTCTGGGATTTTTCCGCTTAACTGATTTCTCCTTAAATTTAAGATAGCTAACTGTTCCATATTGCCAATGCACTTTGGTATAGAACCTTGGAGATTCAAACCCACCAGACGTAAGACTTTTAACTTTCTCAAGCTACACAATTCTCTGGGTAAGATCCCTAAATTATGTGACTGTACGTCCAATTCCAGGTGAAGGTAAAGCAGATTGGTGAAATTCCCAATGGTCTTTGGGATTTTTCTACTGGATGCCGCCAACCAAATGAGCTGTGGCAGCAGATCTAGACACTCCGGTAACGCAGCTTGGAATCCAGTATACAACCATAACTGCAATAGCCCTTTCAGCTGGCACAACTCTGACGGAATAACATCTCCTGGAGAATTAACTTCAACTGTTAGAGTGGAGAGCTTAATCAACCTTCCCAATTCAGACGGAATACTTCCAGTCAATCTATCTGACATCAAGTTGAATTCTGTAAGTCTGCTGAGATTTCCTATCTGTCTCGGAATTAAACCTGTGAAATAGTCTCCTGACAAGGATAGAATCTCCAGCTGCAACAGTTTTCCCAGAGATGAGGGAATTGGACCACTTCCATCCTTAAAATTGAAATAAAGACTCTGCAACATGCTGAGATTACCGATGTCATCTGGAATCCTTCCACTGAGCTTCGCTGCGTACACGCGCAATTCTTTGAGTTTGTAGAGATTTCCCAGCTCTCTTGGAATTGGATTTGTGATATAGCCTCCTTGCAACCATAAATTCTCAAGCTGTGACAGTTTCCCCAGAGAGGAGGGAATGGTTCCACTGCCATTCAGTGTGAATAGTTGAAGAGTCTGTAACTGACTTAAATTACCAAGCTCCGCTGGGATGCTTCCGCCTAGCCTTTCTCCCTCCAAACATAGCACAGTGAGTTTGCTGAGATTTCCCAACTCTGCAGGAATTGAGCCTATCAAGTAACCTCCCCACATAACCAGACGCTCAAGTTGTGCTAGTTTCCCTAACCAAGAGGGTATTGGGCCGCTGCCATCGCTGAATTGCAGCCGAAGATATTTCAAATGGCTCAGATTACCCAGCTCTACTGGAATTATAATACCTCCACTAGGCAAGGACAAATATAGGTGAAACAGGCTAGTCAGGTTACCTAACTGGGAAGGGATGCCATCGATAAAATTTGTTCCTGCCAATTCCAGCTGCTGAAGTTGGAACATATCTCCCACCCACGACGGTATGGAGGTCCTCCAACCGTTGCCATACAAGTTCAAATTCAGATGTTGAAGCTTGCTTGCATTTCTCAGTTCTTCTGGAATTGTTCCTCTGAAATTGTAGATAAAGAGTTTCAATGCCTGGAGATCCTTGAAATTTCCTAACCAGGGAGGAATACTTGAAGGCCGATCCCCATACATCTCTACATGCAGTGTTTGAAGAGAGGAGCAATTTCTCAGAGACTCAAGAATAGGCTGGCCTTGAAATGATGTGCCGTAAGAGAGATGTTGGAGGAGGCTGAGTTGGCCAATGTTTGCAGGAACTGGTCCATACAAATAACTGGCAGAGAGATCTAAATAAGACAGAGATGTGAGATTGCATATGAATTGGGAGAACACACCTGATAATTGGAACTCACTTATATCCAGGGATACCACTCTGAGTAGAGCAGAAGCAGAAGATGATGATGAGCACTGGACTCCAGCCCAATCAACGCAGATTGCATCTGAATTTTTGCTACTCCAATTGGAAAGCATGTTAAAAGGATCATCGCTGATACCTGCCTTGAATTTGAGTAGAGCATTCACATCCCCTTGCAAAGGTGAAGCACAGCAAACTGCAAGAAGTAGAGAATAAAGAAGCATCATCAGCACTATCACTGTCCTCAATTTGGATTGCCCTTCCACTGCCATTGCCATTGCTCTGGGATTTTGAGACTCCGTTTGCTCAAATGTAGTTGTGCATGGTAGCATTTTAAAGACCACCGTAAACGTGAAGATGCAGGTATGTCGAGCATCGTAGCTTGGATTTTGGAAGTGTCCTAGAGAGTATTCTGGAGGCACAATGAATGTGAGCCAATTAATTCTGGAGGCACAATTAATGTGAGCTGGTTGGCTGACAGTCGCGTAATTCAATTGCCACAGGGCTGTACCTTTCAATATAAATGTATTGACTGTTTCAGTAATTGGAAATGGTCAATCAGGCCAGAAACCATTCTAGACTGAATATCGGAGTCTTGCTCCTAGACTTTGGGTCAAAAACACTTCAAAAAAGTTCAAAAATGCAATCTAACAGAAAATTAACATATTTACGATGGTATAGAAATTTTACTTTTTTAAAATTTTAAAATAATATATAAGAAAAATTCATTTTATATTATGTTTTATTAGAGAAAATTAATAATTCAATATTAAAATTTACATAAAGCAGGATAAAAGGTCAAAAGTTCAAACTAGAATTACAAAAGATTTTCATTAAAAAGATGCCAAAAAAGCAAAATGCAAGTTAGAATACTTGGAAATTGGCAAATTTATCATGGCAAACAAAGCTTAATTATAACCAAGTAAACAACCCTTTTATATGGATTTTTGTTAAAGGCACATAAGAGTTTGCTATAATACTTTGAATAAAAAATACAAGTTAGAATACTTGAAAATTATGAACCTTCTATTAGTGCGAAAAGTTTAATTATAACCAAGTAAAGAATGATTATAGCTTGATTTTTATCAATGGAAAATAAAAGGTTGCCTTAGATTTTCAATTAAATATGACCAGAGAAAAATTTTGATTAATTAAGATAAAAAGTTTTTTAAAAATGCAAGTTAGAATACTTAAAACTATCAAATCAATCATGAAAACAACTTAGTTATATCTAAGGCTTAATGATAAATTAACCCTATAGAATTAAAATAAGATGAAATTAAAAGTATACTAAATTAATAAATTTGAATCAAACTTTACAAAAATTAAAATGTAATGTTTAAAGTTTATTCAAGCCCATATTTTATAATGTAAAAGATCAAGGATTTCATTTCTTAACCATAAGTTTTCACTAACATAAGTTTCAAAGATGATTCACTATATACTATACATTCGATTTATAGATTATAAAATTTGTTTAAAACACTAAAAAAATATTTGCAGTTTCATACATGCGAATATTACCATAGAGAGTTCTAAAAAAAATTGTTTTGAGCGATTTTATCATTTTATGCAGAGGTTATTTATTTTGGCTTGACTCGTTCAACCATATGACTTTCCAGCGCCGAAGTCGAAACAATAATTGTAAACAGAGGAGAGTGTGTTTAAGATTTTAAAATGGACGTTAATGGCTTTGTTGGTTGCTTGATGGAAAACTGATTGGTTAATGGGATTCGTCATCGTTCTTGTAGTAACATGTTCCTGCAATTAAGTGAGCATTCAACGGAGCAGATTCGGCTGCAGGTAGCCATAAATTTTATCTTATTGCATTCAATTGGAATGAAAAGTACATTCAAAAACTTTTCATGCCATTCAAAGTACATTCAAAGATTTTCTGGAAAAGAAATCTTTTCATGCCATTGTTTCAAACAGCTGAATCAGGTAAAGCTCTTTTTCGAAGATAACAAACAGCTGAGTCGGGTAAGATCCAGACAGAAATGTTGACATCAACGCTATGCGTTGAAGATTCGCGATTGCAGATAAATTTTCACGAACTGTTCACGTTGGATTCGTTGGATTCGGAAGCCTGTACAGAAGCGCATTAAATCCACAATAGGTACGTATTTCATAATTTCCAATGAAATTTTGGTGTGGATGTGGACATATACATTGAAATGGTCGCGTTGCCTTTGTTCTCAATGTCTGCATTGTGCATTAAAATCATATCTGTCTTCTGCTCTGAATCTTCCCAGAAACTTCCGTTCATTGTTAAGTAGCCAGCAAGCAATCAAGATTCATGGCATCAGCATGACACAGACTACAGAAAACAGGGAGTACGAATGAATAAACAAACACATTCATGGCATCAGCATAACACAGACTACAGAAAACAGGGAGTACGAATGAATAAGCAAACACAGGGAAATCACAAAAGGGCTACTTTGGTAACCGAAGGCCGCAGGGCCAAGTTTTGGGTCATACGGAAATCAAGTTTGGAACGGGGCTTGCGAGGTAAACATTGCATTTGCACGGATTGGCCTTTGGGAGCGTCAAAGGTTCCGCCATGGCTCGCGCATTCACGCCTGTTTATTGATCATCGCTGGTTCTTGCTCTTTTTCTCATATCTCTGCTGAAAAAAATAAAAAACAAAACAGAGTCACCGTCATAGGTCTTGAGTCATGAGCACGATGCCAGATAAATGGTTGTGCAAGATGGATGCTTGTTCAACGTTTTTTTTTTTAATCTGTTTGCTTATCGCACATGGCCAATAGCGATATGCAATTTCATGGCGCTCTGTTTGTACTTTCCCCTTCATCATGCCTGGTGCCAATTTTCCCTTGTTCTAAATGTTAGGTTTTCAATCATCACAGGTGAGGTGAGGTGAGGTGAGGTGAGTTACTCGGCTGTGCCTAGTTTAGTTAAGTTGTATCTTCTTATAATGTGGTTGTTTTCAACATGGCCCTATGGCACTACTCACACATTCCATGTTGAACAAAAGTATTAGCAAACATAATTTGTTATAAATTTGGTTGAGGCTTGATGCTTAATTTCATTTTAAAAAAGATTAGATTGAGTAACAAAAGGGTTTTATTTTATTGCTGTCATTTTGGTTGTTGGAAAAATTATATGTTTAGGTAGATTATGGCTCTTGAGTAAGGAAATGGATTCCATGCCCTCCATACCTTTGCAAATTTTCTTGCTTCAGTGTAAGTGTAATGGTGATATTGCAATCTTCTGTGAAATTAAGCATTAACAATATTTTGGATTTACATTGTACTTGTTCTATATTCTACAATGTTTTCTTATGATATATGAAATTTAATTTTTGAAAAAAACTAATATATTTAAATTTTTTCCATCACATCCCTAGCTACGAGATTGTCCCCACTTTTTCTTGAGGCACATGTACCCAACCATGTTCAGAATCGAATCCTCCTCGATTCCTAGCTTCCGCGAATCAGATTCACTTGATGCATAGCATCAACGTCAAGCTTTAATAAATAAAGGAATTTTGAGTAATTGTGATGGACAGATGGTTGAAGTCCGAGAGTTGAACATTGGTGATAAAAGAAATTTCATCCCCTTTAGATGGCACTGGCATACCCGCATCCATGGCCGTGGATGTAAATGCATATGCAATTTGCAAAAAAAAGTGTCAGATTGCACGTATCTAAAATACAAATAATACCGGTTCTCATTAAAAGATTTGTGTATTTAAATATTAAATCTCATGGGTTACGAATCTAGATTTTTTTATAATAACCAAATGATTTGACCATGAAACGAGCGTGCACTTGAACCAACACGGCTATCCATCTTTCTCTAATTAATACGTAATTAATACATTGGGCCATGTACACGACGAGCCTCTTAACCTGTTAGGAGGGACAAATAGCTATGAGTCATTGGACATGGTAGTAGAGAAAGACTTCCATCTGTTTTTAGGGCAAAGGATGGAAAACGACTTTATTCAAGTGGATGGATTTTTGGAACTTTAAAAATATACGATTTTTATACATAATTAATACATTGGACCATGTAAAGCATGAGCCTCTTGATGTTGAAGTATTAAGAAGGACACATAGCTACCAGTAACTTGACCGACCTATTAGCAGAGAAAGACTTCCATCTGTTTTTCATTAGGGTGAAGGATGGAAAATGACCTTATTCAAGTGGATGGACTTTTCGAACTTTAAAAATATTAACAAATATGATTTTTATACGTAATTAATGCATTGGGCCATGTAAAGCATGAGCCTCTTGACGTTGAAATATTAGGAAGGACAAATAGCTACGAGTGACTTGACCTATTAGTAGACGACTTCCATTTTTTTTCATTAGGTGAAGGATGGAAAATCATTAGGTGAAGGATGGAAAATGACCTTATTCAAGTGGATGGACTTTTCAAACTTTAAAAATATTAGCAGATATGATTTTTCTTTCTTTAATTTTTTTCAACATATGATTTCTCTATGATTTTTTAAGAGGGATTTTATATTATTCCCTCTTCAATTTTTCTTCAATACATGATTTCTGTATAATTCCTCTATAAGGGATTATATATTACTTTCATTTGCTTCAATCAAAGTTGAAATTTCTTCATCAACATTGGTTGAAGTAGTTTGCATCTTTTATCAATGCAAAAATTTTAGAAATTTTTATTGATTCTCAAAATGATGTGATGTCTTAGTTGATGCAACTAAGACATTTGATTTTGTTTTTTCTAATGATGTCTATGAGTTATTGGTTGCTGATCTTTCATCACAATATGTGTTGATTCAAATTTTGGGTTACATGCATTGTAATTGAAGTTTCATTTCATAGTTAAATGATGTGATGAAAAAACATAACATCCAAGTTATTCATGTCAACTATTATTCTCATTTTTTTTCTACTTGTTGAGTTAGACAATACTTCAATGGTGTAACATGTCCTATATATAGAGTCTTTTATACATAAGTATGCAGTGTTGATCATTTATAAGCAGGCTCTAAATTTTGATATTCAATCTAAAGAATATACTTAAGTTCTTTGTTTTGTGGAGTTATATAATCTTTTATTGATTTTTCATAAAGCTAACTATGAAATTGTTAGTCTTATGGGTCCCATGAAGCAGATGAAGTCTATTTTTACAACTTTTGGTTTTCGTAGATGTTTTGTAGTTGAAATCAATATTTTCCATTATAAAAAAAAATTGGTATTACAAGCAGGAGGAAAGACTTATATTTAGCCAATTACATATTATTTTGCTAATTCTTATAATTTTTACTATAGTGAAGGGCGTTTGTTTAATGTTTGTCCTTTTCTACTCAAGAGAAAAGATTTTGAAGAAAAAAATGTGTCAAAGTTGAAGATAAAAAAAACTAATATGAAGTTGAATATATAAAAATATCAAGTTAATGTCAATAATAAGAATGATCAGATGACAATAAAGAATCTAGATAAGATAGAAGCTCCTATATATATTTTTATTCGTACTAGAAAAAGTATTAAGTTTCTTGAATAGATAGCTTGCAAAGAAAATTTTTTCCATGTTTGACAAGAATATTATTAACTCAAAGATTAAAACTTGTATAAACAAAAAAGCTATAGTTAATTGTAAGGATTCTCAACATAATATTAATAATAAGTGAAAAGGTGAAGATCTTTCACAAGTGCTACCACATTCTTGCTTAGATACAAATATTGGTATTAAGCCATAACTTTCTATCTTAAATCCTTTTGCTATTTTAAGTTCAAGTATGGATGTTGAAAAGTGATGTGAATTTTGTAAGGATTGGGACCTTCATCCTTACTAACAATTAATTTTATTCACTTATTTTTTCAAAGCGTTAATTGTAAGGTTGTATACTTGAGTAGATAATCCTATAAACAAAAATGTTTTTCTTTTCATATTTTTTTGATGATGTCTATTTAATGTTAATCTTGTGATCTACTTTTAATTTTTCTTTACTATTGATATTTTTTAGGCTCTAACACCCTTCCTCCTCTTTTTTCATTAGGATGCTTCTAAACAAGGGCAAAGTTTGATCCTTTTCCAATGAAGGGAAGGTGTTTTAGGATTAGTTGTAAGAAAGAAAACTTGAGAAGGCATTTCAAAATCACTAAACTTTTTCTTTACATACTCTCTCTTGTATGTTGATAATTTGATGTACTTTGATTTTTTTAATTATTATTTTTTAAGGTTTAACACCACTCCCATTCCCTACCTCTTTTTTTCTTATGATACTTGAAGGAAGAACTATTAACAATATAACTTACCAAGCATATGGTATAATACTTTTAGTCTTAGTTCAAACTCATAATTTAGTAGGTGATAAGGTAATTGATGAGTAGTGGGTATCCCCTATGTCCAACTATACAAATCACAAGAATTCATGTGCAATTCGATTGAATTCTATAGATGGAACTAGTGTGGTATCTAGATTGTTAAGCATTGATCGCAAGTCACTGTCTTCTCACCTGGACTAATGGTACTTTTATCATGTATGGTTTAGTCCAAAGTAAAACATATGATTATTGATGTTGTGTGGCTAATTATATAAAAGTATAAAAATTAATTATTTAATTTAATTAATAATAAAAAGATAAATACTAAACTATTCTAAGGGCAATGAGTGTCTGTTCCTAGCTTGTTGTACACATCCTAATCTCACATACCCACTACTAGGATTACCAAGTGTTATGCTACTGGGCAAACCAAGCAATAACACTGCTGGGATTACACTCATTCTATCGATTAATTAATGTGCATGAAAAATGTAAATATTAACCAAGTACATAGAAACTAAATTGCATTGAAAGTAAATCTATTTTAAGTCAAAGTGTTGCAATGAATATGAATCAATCTCAATCTTATTATTGTTAATGGAATGTGTCTAGGTACAATGCCACTCGAATAAGATGTCGTACAACTAACTCAAATCCACATTGTGGGCACTCACTGACTATTTGCTAAGATTATAGAATAGAATCGCAAGAGTTCAATAACACTATTGACAAAATGGTGTCAAATACATGACAGGTGCTCATATATTTATAGGAAAATACATGCATTGCATCAATGAGGATGCATTAATGCATTTAGTTGCATTGATGGGGATGTGTCGATGAGGTTGCGTTGACGCAACTAAGTTGTAGTAGATGTGATATCACGTCTATGATATATCAAATGTAATATAACATCTACAATATCTCAACCAACTGATACATTTAACAAAATGATGCTTTATGATGTCCCCATGACTCAAATACCTGACATGTTAGGTCTCATCATACTCCCACGACTGACTAAAAACTCATCCTCAAGTTATATATAAATGGACGAAGGTTCATTACAAAAATTGTGGGGTGACCAAGACTAGATTGGCTACCATTACCAAATTGGAGTGCTACATTACAAAATTTTATTTGAGTGGATGCATTACAAAATGACAGAAAGACTGAACAAGCATTAAAGTTTACAAAATTGTAGAGGTCTTCAAAAATCCACCAAAGATGAATCTTCTTATTCTCGCTAATGATGGTAAACTTTCCAACCTTGATTGTTATGTTGGTGCTTCTCTTTTATGCAGAACATTCTTGAAGGATGGACTAAAATTACTCATCAATCCATGAATTTCTAGCTAGTGAACATGTGATGTTTAAGCTTTAATTCTTGTATGTGCTACTATTTGTCCATGGACATATCCTGATCTTGGCCTCCATTCCTTTGCTTCCACAAGACCTTCAACCTTAGGCATTTTGTTTGGCATCATTTGAAATTACCAAAGGATCAACTTTAGTTTTTGATACTGTTTCCTTAATGATTAACCCTTTCTAAATCCTTAGTTAGCTTAAAATTTGAAAAAAATTTAGCATTTAGGCTCAAGGTAATTTCATAATAATGTTTCTCAAAGGGTCTAGGGTAACTAAAATCGTCAATTTGTTCACATTATTTTGATTATGTTTACTATTAGTTACCATAATGTTCAAAAATAGGGTTGATGAGTGGCGAGGTACCCCTACACTCAACCATACGAATGCGAGGGTAACACGCGCGATCTGGTCGAACTCCACAGACTAAGTGCCTACACACCTCATGGAACACTTAAGGTTAATTATTCATTGTCTTCCCAGACTTACTTGTAGTTGTCACGGTGTATGGTTAAGTAAGTCTGAGGTATATGATTTTTATAGCTTTTTCTATTTTATCTCCTATGCTAGTGAGGTGAAGGGTTGAAGAGACTAATTAACTAACTTAACTAACTAACTAAGTCTTAATTACCTAGTGTCAGCATCCGTTCCCACTTACCGTTCACCACCTGAACCAAGCAACCGTGGTTACCAAACGTTAGTCGTTGCTAGGATCACCATGCGTAACGTACGTGCTCGAAGCGGTCGTACTGAGGCACTTAACTAGGAGAGAAGGGTTGAGAAAGATTTAATTCCTAATAAAGCATGTAAATGAAAAATAGTAAATAACAATAAATAAAAGTCTTAATTAGCCTATTCCATGCACTGCAAGGTTTATCCAAGAAGTTCGTCTTTATTGCCGTACACAAACCTGTGTTCAGGTACAATGTTTGCTTGAATAAAGATCCGTTCACTTTGGAGTTCCTACTGTGGGCACATGGAAAATATTCTATCTCTGGAGGGATCAAATTTCCAGAGTTTCACTACGGTCTAAGCCTAGGATGGACAATAAGGGAGAGCTGCCTCTTATTTATAGATATGACGGTGCATTGCGATATCGCGTACGCGTTATCGCAGGGGATGACGCGATATCGCGGCCCATGCGATATCGCATCCCATCATACCCCCATGACTGAATGAAAACTCATCCTCGAGTTCCTTACAAAATATTGGGAAGGTATGGGATTATTGACTCAAAATGAAACTAATGGGATGACATGTGAACGAATCATCATTACAAGACTTGACAAAACTGGTGTTCATG
>MNCI01012414.1:273166-306087 GCA_015680685.1 Gnetum montanum | reverse complement strand
T
This sequence comes from Gnetum montanum, assembly GCA_015680685.1. Lineage (NCBI taxonomy): Eukaryota > Viridiplantae > Streptophyta > Gnetopsida > Gnetales > Gnetaceae > Gnetum > Gnetum montanum. Next base: position 306,086 of record MNCI01012414.1, on the reverse strand, counting down.
GCTTCTTTGGTGAGTGTCCTTGGGAACAACTTGAGTTTCTGCCAGTCAGTGTCTATGTTCTGCAAGGCACAGGCATCGTGGAATGCCTGTAGATGATGTTGAGGATCAGCGTTGTATCCCCCTTCAAAACGTGGGATATTATTTATATCCAAACGCTTGATCCTACTGCCTTTCAAATGCCTTGTGGGAATCCTAACTGCCTCTCTAATATTGAGCATACTTCAGGTTGCGAATCGGGGTTCTGTGATGCCTATGTTGTGGTTCCCTATTCTCCCTAAGTCCTTGCCCTTGTCCTAACTCCTCTTGACCTTCTTGTCGAGGCATTTCATCCCCTTTACCTTTACTCTCCGCGTTATGCCCATGGTGGCTGTGCCCAGATGTGGAAGGAGAGTGTGAATGATGTGATGAAGGGGGAGAAGAAGGGGATCCGTCACCACGGTGATGTTTCTTGCTTTCTCTTCGGCTGCTTCGGTCCCGATCGTTGTGACGATCAACGAGTCCGTCATTAGTGCGAGTGATTGTTCCTGCCGTGAACAGCTGGTGCTCACGGGGATCAGAGCCTGGAATATGTATCGTTGATCTAAGGCCCTGATGCCTAACCTCTTCACTAGAGTGAGGAGGAGGAACATCATTTTCTAAGAAACCCATCGTGAGGGGTTCCTCTTCTCCTATTTCACTAATGACGTGGGGAACCTTGCCCTTCAATAGTGAATGTTGGCTCTCCTGCCTTGCATCCCGAATACGTTGGGCGTTTGTGGGATGATAATCCCTTGTGTCATAATCATCCAAAACGTATTCAGCAAGCAGCTCATGCATGCCATACTGTACCAAAGCACGGGAAAGCATGTTGGGAGCGGATCGATCTGGGGGTAACACGATGTTACCTTGCATGTCTCTCCACCGCAGTTGCTCATCTTGATGGAAAACAAAGGTAAAATCCGGCACATACTCATCGGGATGAGTATATGTGACTTTGGATTGTTGAGGACATGGTTGATTTCGGTTATGCGTATGATCCTGACTTTCTCCTGTATTGTCCTTAGGTGAGTTGATTGCATGAGAAGAAGCCATTTCTAATGGTGTGCTAATTTTCACCGTTATTTATGTTCTTAATTAACTGATTAACCCTAAGGTTCGTTTTAAGCTCACAACGATGTGAGTGATATCCCTTATGTTAAATTGGCGTAAAAACACTTAGTCCCCGGCAACGGCGCCAATGATGAGTGGCGAGGTACCCCTACACTCCACCATACGAATACGAGCGTACACGCGCGATCCGGTCGAACTCCGCAGACTAAATGCCTTAACGCCACAAGAAACACTTGGGGTTAATCGTTCGTTGTCTTCCCAGGCTTGCTTGTATGTGTCACGGTGTATGGTTAAGCAAGTCTGAGGTATGTGATTTTTTTGGTATTTTCGGCTTATCTTCTATGCTACCAGGAGAAAGGGTTGAGAAACTAAGCTAACTCTAACTAAGGTCTAAGTCTAAATTAACTAGCGTCAGCATCCGTTCCCACTTACCGGACACACCCTGAACTATGCAACTGCAGCTTACCAAACGCTAATCGTTACTGGGATCGCCACACGTAACGCAAGTGCTCGAAGTGGTCGTACTGAGGCACCTATTTAGCCTACGTGTGATAAGCAGCCGATTCCTTAGCCAGCCGTACACACCCGTGGGTGCTCGTAACTAAGTCGTACTTATCACACGATCTAGCCTAGCAATGAGCAGCCGATTCCTCAACTAGCCGTACACATTAGACCCGGGAGTTACCAAGCGCAGAATCCTGGAATACGCTACTGGGTTACCAAGCATCCAATGCTCGTAATTGAGTCGTACTCATGCATTGCGTCAAGCAGCCGATTCCTTGACTAGCCGTACACGTCCGTAGACGCTCGTAATCAAGTCGTACTTGAACGCACTAGGAAAGCAGGAAATAAAGCAATAAATGAAACCACGTGCTGCAAGGTTTATCCAAACAAGTTCGTCTTTATTGCCGTACACAACTTGGGTTCAGGTTACAAGCTGCTCGAATAAAGAGCCGTTCACTCTAGGACTCCTACTGCGGGCACATGGGGAAAAATTCTAACTCTGGAGTGATCAATCTGCCAGAGCTTCGCTACACTAGCCAGGATTGGGAGATGAAGGGAGTGCCGCCTCTTATTTATAGATATGGCGGTGGGATGCGATATCGCGTACGCGATATCGCAGGAGAAGACGTAATATCGCGTACGCGATATCGCATGGGATGCGATATCGTGGGAGCCGCGATATCGCGGCCTAGTGCAAGTTGCGTCTCATCACTCTTTAAGCTACAAAATATAGAATACGATCACTCTAGCAATATGAATTATGAATAATGCCAAAAATTAGGTGAGTTTTCTAGGCATTATACTATCATTATAACAATTGCACATCAAAATAATGATTAGCATAATCCATAGGAGCATAAGAATAACATAATCAAAACTATTGAATCACAACATGTATGGGTAAGTAAAAATTAAGGTAGAAATATTTAAATAACTATTAAGGTCATTAAGTACATATCTGAATTGATGCATCTCCCCTATAAATAAGTCACAAGACATCAAGCTTGAACAACATGAATGACGCTAACAAGAAGAATAAAGAAGAAATGTATGTAAGATAATCACTAAAATTCAACCTTTACCAAAACCTTGATAGATTTTTTCTTGTTTGGGACATTAAAGGCAAGAAACATAATCAATAAGAAAGAAAATGATGTGAGAAATGAGTTTGTAGTTACCCCTACTTTATATGGATTTGTTGATACAAGGGGATATGTTGATGCTCCTACACTGATGTAGGCCAATCATTAGTGCTCCATCTATGACAAAAAAATCACCAAAATCATTTACTCACCTCTATTAACCACTAGGGATATAAAAAAAGATAAACACTTGCTCGATATGCCTTAGATTAAATTGACCAAGTCATAAGAAGAGCAAGAAGATAATAACATTAAAACATTAACTTGGATGACATCAAAGCACATTGAATGTGAGTCACATTATAAATTTCATGCATTTCCTTGAAGCAAGGACTAGACAATTAATGTTACATAAATGGAGGAAATTAAAGCATCAAAAAATAAAATAATAGATCTAGGTGATGTAAAGTGAGAAGATTTTTCCATGTTCAAACCTTGAAGATCATAGAGATAATACTCACATAAGTAAAAAATCAATCAAGTGCCTTATGCCATGCAATCATTATCTTCATTAGGAGATTAGCATGAATTCATTTGCTTAGAATGCCAAGCTACCAAGGATTCACAAGTGGATTCTCCTCATAGCAAGCATATATCTTTCTTGCTCTTGTGAAACTCATTTATGGAACACCTATGGACTTTCAAAAACCAGTAAAAAATAAGAATTAAATGTGATTCCATCTCCTTGAATGGACATATCTCATCCATTTCTTACTTGATTAAATTCCTACCATAAATAATAATCAAAAAAGTCAAAATAAAAAAAATAGCTAATGAATGATAAACAAGAGAGAGAAGGTAAGAGTATAACATCATCAAATCTCCAACCAATTATCAAAATAGAGATCAAGAAACAAACTTAGAAGAAAATGGTGATCAAAATACAAGAGGATGAGAAAGAGATTTAGCTACAGTAAGAGGCAAATGGAGTCAATCTAGACGACAAAGACAAGGTTAAGACTTAGTACCATATTACAACTTTTGTTAAAGAAAAGATATCATCATCAAATAGTGCTAGACCATAATAATTTTTGAAACTATATATGGAGAAACTTCAAAATAGAGCAAGAAACTCCCTAATAATCTCAAAAGGATACTCAAGAAGAAGAGAAAAGTAATTATGCATCCTTTAATTCAATTAAAGAAATAAAGCAAGATTCTTGGATTGTAGATAGTGGATGGCCTAACACATGACATCCTACAAAATTTATCTTCTAAATTAAAAAAATAAATAATAGTCTTAGTAACATTAAAATTGGATATGGCAAAAAATTAGTGTTAGAAAGAATAGGATATTTTATAGTTAAATTAAAAAATAGAAAAAAAATTCACTATTTTGGATGTGTATTATGTTCCTACTCTTTCCAACCCTCTCATCTTTATTGGAAAAGTCTCTGCTAGAGGAAGTAGTATTAATTTCAAAAGTAATTTTTACATTATCAACAAATCCAATGATAAAAAAATCATTAAAATTAAAGTCTTGAATAATAGAATATATTGCCTTGAATGTGAGCATATCAATGAAAACAGAGACATCATAAGCAACCATAATACTCAAGAAATGCATGTCCTTATAAAAAAAACTAATCAAATCTCAAAGAAAGATGAACTCAAGGAAAAGAATAATGATATTTTCAGGAATTAAAATTTCAGAAATTCCTCAAGAAAAATGTGATACTTGCATATAAAGAAAGCAAATAAATTCTTCACAACTCTCACATGATAAAGAAGGAAACATCATTTGATATTTTCATATGGATCTTGTTGGGCCAATGTCACTATTTCAATGGTAGGGGCAAATTATTTCATGGTCATAGTATATAACTACTCAAGATACACTTGGACTTACAATCTAAAGAAAAAGGATGAATTCATAGAATACTTTGAAACTTTCCAAGAACTAATTAAAATCTCCATGAATGTCAAGATTAAGGCCATCAAATCAAACAAAGGAGGTGAATTTGTAAATAAAGAATTTGATAAGTTCTATAAAGGAAATGGTAACTTTCATTAGACAAAATGTGGATATAGTGTAAAATCAAATAAAATAGCTGAAGAAAAGAATAGAATAATACAAGACATGATAAGGTACTTACTGAAGCATGTCTCATTACCTAACCAATATTGGAGTATGGTCTTCATAGCTACTTGTTACATTTCTAATTGAATCATCACCAAAAGAAATAAAGATAGATCTCCATATGAAGTTCTTTATAACAAAATTCATGACCTAAGTCATATGAGAATATTTGTGTGTTATTGCTATATAAAGATCCCAAGATAATTCATTAAAAACTTGGGATCCATATTTCTTGGTTATAATTCTCATACTAGTGGATACAAGTACTACAATCCAATGAATTAGAAAGAACATGTTTGAAGAGAAGTTATATTTGATCTTTTCAAACAAGAGAAATCTAACACATATCAAAGTTCAAAACCTTAGGCTCAAAGAGATTATCCTTGCACTCAAATGCTAAACAAAAATTTTGAAAGAAGAATCACAATATCTTATAATATTACAAATATGACATATTCAGTAGTTTCATGTAAACCAACCAATATTAATGAAGCCATGAAATTTAAAGTGTGGAAAGAAGTCATGGAAAAAAAGTACAATACCATCCTAAGACATAACACATGAGAATTAGTAAACCAACCTAAAGATAAAAAGGTTATTGATTGTAAGTGGTTGTATAAAACAAAGTACAATCTAAAATAAGATTTCATAACATACTAAGAAAGACTTGTGGAAAGAGGAATCAACTAAAAGAAACACATTAACTATGAATAAATCTTTGCACGAGTGGCCAAATTTGTAACTATCAAGCTCATTCTTTTCATAGCAGCACATAAAGATCTAAAGCTTTAACAAATGGATGTTAACTTAACATTTGTAAATGGATACATCAAAAAAGAAGCATACATCTACCAACTCAAAGGTTATGTTATTAAAGTAAAAGAGAAAAAAGTATGTAAACTTAGCAAAGCTCTATTTAGCCTAAAGTAAGAACCAAGGGCCTAGTTCCAAAGAAGCAATGACTATCTCACCTAAAAGAAGTATCAAAATTTTATGCTTGAACAAACACTATATTTCAAGAAGGAAGGAGATGAATTTATCATCATATAACTATATGTAGATGATATTATCTTTAATGTCACCAATAAAAAGCTAGTTAAAGATTTTAAAACTGACATGAAAATTGAATTTGAAATGAAGGATCTTTCAGATCTCAAATACTTCCTAGGAATTGAAGTAAACTAGGATAAGGAGGGAATGAACATTTATCAAATCAAATATAAAAATTGCATCATTAAAAAATTAAATCTAACGAATGAGAAGCCAAAAAGTAGTCATTTTTGATACAATTTAAAGTTAACCATAAAATATAAGACTAACCATATACAGAACCATGATTAGATTACTTCGATTTCTTTGCCACACCAAACTAGATTTAGAATATTAAAAATCATACTTATCTAGATTCATGCAAAATACAATACAATCTCACATGCAAGAACTTGTGCATCGCCTCAAGTATGTAAAAGGAACCTACAACTTTAGGATCTAATTCACTAAAGGAGATAATACGATTCATGAATATTTAGATGTTGATTGGGAAAGAGACAATAATGATAGAAAATCCATATTTTGAGCTCTCATTATGCATTGGAAAAACTCCAATACACTAGAAATCAAAGATCATCCATCAACTTATCCACTTATGAAGTAGAATTTATTATCTTTGTCAAATGTCTCCACTGCATACTCTAGGTAAATAAACTTCTCTCACACTTGGGATTCGAAGTTGATCTTTCGACAAATTGTTATTATGATAATAAAATAGAAATTTAATTATCCCAAGACTATGTGCATCACAAAAAATCTAAAAACATTGACATCAAGTACTATTTCATTAGGAAAAAAGTGAAAGAAGGAACTATCAAACTCATTCACATTAATTCAAAAGAGCAACTTACTAACTTACTAATAAAAAATATTTTATCTAATAGGATCAAGTACCTCAATGAATCTATAGGAATTAATAGCATGACAAAAAAAAAGAAAGTAAAGATGAAAAATAAATATTACCTTCAACTCTAAGGAGAGATTATTGATTTTTTTAGAGTGAAAGACAATAATTTTGTATTTTTATTATAAAATAGGAGTTTCTTTTAATAAATTATAGGAAATTTCTAGATTGATGGATATCTGTAATATTATTTTGTCCATAAGATATATATATAATTGTTAAAGGTTTTTTATCATTGAGGTAATATTATATTATTTTTAGTAAACTTTGCCCCACTTGTTACATATATATATCAAAAGCATCTCTTGAAAATTTGTATCATGGAATCATCATTATAATATTATAAAGAATTTGATTATTTCATCATCAATTATTAATCTTTCATTATTTCATTTATTCATCAATGTCACTCATCATTATTTACTTAATCCTAGAAATTGAAGAGTTAGAATTAGAGACATTTACTATTTTGATTATATCTAAGTAATTTCACAACATTTTTTAGTTATTAAAGATTTATTAGAAAGTTAAAAAAAATAGCTACATGTAGCTAAAATTTAATTTCAATATCTATTGCACTTTGAAGGAATTAACTCAATAATTTGGCTGATTTTATGAATCCCAAATTTTTACTAGAGTGAAAGATTGTAAATGATTAGATCATTTCTCCTTCATCACATAATTATTTGATGTGAGATCAGATTTATTTGAAAGAAAATATATGTATAAATATTTATTGAAACTTTTATCATCATAAACTTAAAAAAAATTGAGTTATCATTTCTCAAATTTGCACCACCAAAATTACCATGATTTTTCATAGTTTGGAAAGAACATAACATAAAATCAAGTTCTAGATATTTTTTATAGTAATTCATTTTTTAAAATTGTAGAGTACTTTATGATCTTTTTAAAAATAGAAATTTTATTAGTTTTTTATTTGTGCAATCAACATAACAAAGTAATTCTTTCACTTTCTAAAGTTCCTTAATGGGAAAATAGCTATAGCTTTTGCCAATCATTGATAATCCCTTGTAAATAGTAAGGATTTTCAAATGCCTACATGTGAGGTTGAGAAAAATTGTTGGTAAATCCTCTATATGTTATATCAATCATGTTGATATATTTAATAAAACTATCATAGATATTCTCTCATGGAATATAGATAACCTTATTGCTAGTACTGTTAATAAGCAAGATCCTAAAGAAACAAATTGGTATGATAACATCCTTTCCTATCTACTTACATAGGAGATGTCATAAGAGTTGGATCATAAGAAGAAATAGTAGCTTCTTCATTAAGACAAACACTTTCAGGAAATCAACAATAATGTCTACAAGGTTTGCATAGATGGCCTAGTATGATGGTGTGTCCCTAATGCAGATCAACATCAAGTCCTTCATGATGCACACGAAGGCCCTTGTAGGGGCCACTATGTTGGAAGGAGGATAATAGTTAAGATCCTAATGGTAGGATATTATTTTCCCTTAATCTTCTGGAATTCCTATCACTTCTTTTATTCATGTGATAGGTGCTAATGTGATGGGGGGATGACCACATGCATGGAAGGACCTCAATAGTGAATTCAACCACTAGAGCCTTTTGATATTTAGGGAATTGATTTCATCGAGCCCATCAATCCTATATCAAATGAAAAGGCATACATCATCATGGCTATTGACTATTGTACCAAATGAGTAGAAGCTATAACCATCATTGACTATTCATCATCTACAATGGCCTAGTTTGTACAACAAAATGTTGTAAATAGGTTTGGTATACAACAAGCATTAATTTTAGACAATGGAACACATTTTACTAGTGCCACTTTTTGAAAGCTTATGCAATGCTTAGGGGTTGAACATAAACTAAACACTCCTTACCACCCCCAAGCTAATGGCCAAGCTGAGGTTACTAATAGAAAAACTACCAAAATACTAACACAAAAAATTAGTAATGATAGGAAGAACCAGAGAAACAAACTGAACGATGCTCTTTGGACTTATTTTTCAATGTGGAAACTTCTTTTTGTGTATTCTCCCTATGATATAGTGTACCAAAAACTTCCAACAGTTCCAATCCAAGCTAAACTTTATACACTTTCAACAACTTGTGATGTTGACTTGGACTTAAGTCTAGCCCAACATGCTAGAAAATAATAGATTAATGTTCCTATCATCAAATGAAGTGCACAAGGAACATAACAAACAACATCATGACCTTAATATTTAAAAGGTAAAGTCTCAACTAGGAGATAAGGTGCTCTAATGGAACCCCATGCATGTCCCTCAATGAACAAAATCTCAAATGTTTTGAGAGGAACCTTACATTATATACAAAACCTTTCCATCTGGGTCCATGATGATATACCATCTTGACAGCCCAAGTAAAAGATTGTTGGTCAACACCCAACAACTCAAGCCTTTCTTGAACCAAAAATAATGGTGGAACAACAACTTAAATTGATAGACATGTACATTTAATTTTCTAGATCTCCCCCTTTTAACTTAGTCATGGGGGAGATGCCCATCCATGTTGATACTATATGAGTGGCTTCTTAGTTTTTAACATTTTTTTTACATTTTTTTATACATTTTTCATTTTTTTAAATATTTTAAATTTTCTTTCTATACTTTTCCTTATTTGAACTTTTCTACATGTCTTCCTTTTCTTTATTTCCATCAAGACATTGGTTCCACATACAATTGCTGATTGATGATGGTTTGTAACTTGCATTGTTTACTTGATTTCAAATGATTGGATTTCATCTTAGAATTTTGATGTTAATTAATGGAACATTGATTCTTCTCATGATATTAGGAAATGAGTTCATGTCATCCACAATTACACAACAACTCTATGGTATTTCCTCATTTTGGAAATATGAGGTCCTTTCTTAATAACTTATAATGAATTTATAACCTTGGTACTTTCCCAACTTGGGACACATTAAGTGGATGAACAAGGATATGGCTTCAAGGGAATTTATCATCTAGGGTTGCATGAGTATTTCCATGGATCCCTCACCATTCCTACATTGACCAATAAATAGGAAGTAATGTCTTTGGATGGTGTGGTTTCCATTGGCAAAAAAAAAAAAACAACAATGGAAACTCAAAGAACATCCATTAGATACAACAATGGGCTACAAGCACTAGTTATAGGGTTGGAAAGACATGTTACCAATTCCTGAAGACACCCCTCTAACTAAGGCCCTTTTCACTTCCTATTTTTCTTTTCTTCTTTCTTTGGAATGGCGAGTGGTTTGTGGGGATGTTCCCATATCTTGGAGGATGGAATGATCCAATGTGTTAATGAAAAGTCACTGGAAGTGGATGGTCATAATTCTAACTAAGGATGGAAGCTATTAGATCATATTAATCACATCCTCTACAAGGGACTTCATGTGAGCAAAATGCGGGGCTCCATTCCATACTTACACTCTCTCTCATCCATCTATTCTTTCAATGTACCATTGCACTGCATATTAAGATGATCATTTTTAAGATGATCTTAATTCTTTGAAAATTTCTCCAATGATTCAGTTTTTAACAATCCACAATCATTAATCATCCTTGGGATCCATGGACTCCTTGGTTTGAGGGCATGCAAGGGAATTAAGGGCATGAGCCTACTATAGGAAGGATCCACTTACATATTTCTTGGCTGGGATGGTTAATTTCCTTATCCCTTAGACATTTTTCTTTCAAAACATTTGTTTTCACCTCAGTGCATCTAGTTTTTGCATTCCTTAGTAATTAATCTCTGGTTAAATCTCCTTTCCAAAACATATTTCTAGCCCTTTTTAAGCATTTTCCCTTATTATTAGCTTTTCTAGCTTTCTCTGGATCCCAATTTCATGGCAAAACTCCTCTTTCTTACTTAGTTTTTACATTTTAAATTTTTTTTTAACAATGTCAATGTAGCTTGATGCATCAATGCATCCCCATTGCCACATCCCCATCAACAGAGAATAAAAATAGTATAAATATATGACAATAGTTAGACAATTTTCACATTTTTCTCATAACACTAGGAATTTTTTTGTAATTTTCAGAGCCATAGCCTTCTCGAGCCCATAACTTCCTAACGACTTATCTGAATCAACTTGTTCTTTGACCCTTCATCTACCAGAGGTGAGCTTTATGTCATGGGGCCACAAACCTATGGTTTTTGATGGAAAATTTTTCAAAATATTTCTAACTTCCAAATCATTTAACTAATAAAATAATATTAAACATCACTAATTCACCTAAGCTAAACCTCACCAGCAAACTTGGGTAGCCATTAAAAGAAAATAATCAATCTACCATGATCACAAATTAGCCTAAGTGCAACTAGCCAAATGGGAAAATGTATCAAAGTGTTATAAGTTACACATAAAACCCTAATCCTTAGCTATGTTTGTGATCATAGATGGTACCAAAGAGACTGCAAGAAGAAGGATCATTCCAATCATAGGAGAAGTAGCCATGAGGGAAAAGGGGCCAACAACCACAATAGGTCCAAGAAGGTCAAGTAGAAACACATGTCATGAGACCTCTTTAGGAGGAGCCCAAAGTCGAATCTATTCATCAAATTCCCATCATAGAAATAGGATAATCAAAGAAAGATAAGGTGTCAAGGTCTAGACCAAATTTGGAAGTCACCTTGATTGAGGCCTTCCTAAAATAAATCTGTTCTAAGAAAGTCTAAAGTATTGTTCTTTAGGAACTCAACTTTGGTTCCTTCTTGGAACTAGCACTAGAAGAGGTAAAGATACAATTGCAAGAATCTCCCATGTTATCCATCCTCACTTCTAGTTGGGAGTGGTACATGGGAGAGACTTAGCTCTTCTAGAACAATCAACAGGCAGACACGACCATAAAGATCAAAAACATCAATGTATCCTACTTAGTTAAGGCCATTATAGAGGCCCTCAGGTTTCCTAACACTGGAACAACTTTGGCAAAAATTCCTATCCAAAAGGACCCTGACATCAAAAAGAAATTGGTCCAATGATGCTATGGAGTAGACTATAAGGAGTACAGTGCACTCACTAAGGCAGACATGATCTACTTCAAGATTGTGGCCTACCACCTAAACCTAACAGTGAGGCCAAGTAAAATCATAGGATTCTATGCTCATGCACATTTTTCTCTACACAAAAAATTTCATGTCAACATCCCCCAACACAAAAAAATTTTCTTAGAAATTGAAAAATGAACAAGGAAGGAAGACATTTTCCTTTCCTTTCCCAATCTAAAAACTTTGCAAAAGGGGAGGAATAGCCTATTATGCAAATGACATGCTTCATCATGCTCTTGTCACATCTTGGTAGGAGATGATGAAAGACAAGGCATCCACCACAATGATTAAAGAGGAGTGACCACCACCATCACCACCTATTGAAGAAATAATGCTATAGGCTCATGTGGAAATTAAGCACATGCATAAGCTTTATGAGCAACTCTTATAATAGTAGCAAGAAGGACCAAGTGGTGTAGAGCCCTCAGTCTACTAGCCAATGTTGAGTCACCTCAATGAAGTAACACAAACCATTATCTAGCTAGAAGATATTACCATGCTATTTTTAACACAAAGGATGCAGGCACCCACAAGATTACATTTAAGCATCCAATAAATGATGGTATCCATCCTTGGATAACAAAAATTCCCAAAGATCTTTGGGGATGTTATCACTTTCTTGGTGTGCCTAGAGGAGGGAAAGAGGGTGACTATCCTAGTAATGCAACATCATGGATAGGAAATAATGGTAGAGGTGGTGGTCAACATAATTGTAGAGGTTATGAATGCTCCTACATCTATCATGACAAACATTTTTGTACTCAATGACATGTAGGTGTTCACAAAAGTAGGAAGTGGAAGGCTAAGTACAACTCAACATGAGGAGATGTTGGACCAACTAGTGGAAACTAGACAACCACTTCCAAAGTTCTTCAATATTCTAGAAGAAATCATATCTACCCAGTTAGAGATGATAGAGACCAAGGGTAAGCTCATCATTACAAATGCCCAGCTTGAGATAGTCATGACCAAGAAAATGATGGTTGGATGCTAAGGTTATGGAATTGAGAGCCTACTTAGTCAATCCTACCATTCTAAGCCAAGCCATTACATGGGATGAAGCTTTCTTGCATATTCAAAACAAATTAAAAGGGGTTAAGAATGTGAAGGAGATGATAGTCTTTAACAAGTTCTTATCAGAGGCTCCAGCCTTCAACTCCAGTAACGACTTGTCACGAGTTCACAAGGAGAAGATAACTTTGATCAAAGACATGCATTGATTGTGCAATGTTATGAGGTAGCAACATGAGTAGCTTGCCAAGGTGAACATGGATCTAAGAAGGTTGGTATCCAAGAACAACAATCCTTCAATGGAGAAAGTCCATGCACTTCATCAAAAAATAACCATTAAGGTAGTCATATGAAAGAATAAGGTCCTAAAATTTGAACAAGTGAAGAATCATTACAAGGACCAGGTTGGACTCCGCAAGGAGGTAAATAATAAAGAAATTCAACTGGCCAAGGTGAAGATAAATGAGGTTCTTCAAAAACTCTAGCAAAGAGAAAATTTATGGCAACCAATATTTGATGGATTGAATGCCAAAAAAAAAGCAAAGACTCACCTAAAGGAGTTACAAATTGAGGAGATGATAGAATACATGGATCTTACCAATCTCCATTCCACAAAATTGGTAGTGCTAATAGTCAGAAGGCCATGGTCAAAGTTAGAAAAACATTTTGGTAGTTTGTACCTCCTTTATGAGGCTGAGTTCAAGCATCACAAAGACACCAAGAAAAAGTTAGAAATAGCTAATGTGAAGCTTGAAGTTCTAAGGAGCTAATTTATATAGCAATGATTGATTATTAAGAACCTGTTTAGAATAATGAATGACTACCATGAGCTACAAAGCCTTATCAAGACATTCAATGTTGAACGTAAATAATTCATAGCCTAGTTCATCAATGTCAAAGAACTGTTCTTGACAATGCCCTGTCCATGGAACATCCCAATACCAGCCCACATTGGTGATGCCACACAGACTATGTACAACCCATGGATCAAGGAGAAGAAGATGAAGGCATTGTTGGATGCTTTTCACCTTCCACCTCAAGCAACAGTAGTAGTAAGATTGCTACAACAACAACCTCAACCTTAATTGGCACTACCATGAATGCTAGAGGTTAGAGAAGGTTCTTCAATACCCTTGGATCCTCCACTTCTTGGCACTATTTGATCTTCTCTTCATCTTTGAATACCAAAGGATTCCAGCTATTTAATTTTGTAAGGATGTTCAATTTTATCCTCCTGAACACCCATGTTTTGTAATTTTTGTAATTCTATACAATTTAGCACTTAAAGTTAGTTAGTTAGTCTATGATTTCATACTTTCCCAATTTTGTAAAAATCTCAATCCTACTTTCGTTCACTTGATGACAAGTTTTCAGCCAATCATGGGGTATGATAAATCACTCGATGAACTATGTCAACAGGCATGCATCAATACATAACCATTGATGCATGGTTAGTTGCATTAATGTGTTGTTTATCTCTATGTACCCATCACATTTAGGATAATGTTAAGTCGATAGTATAGCCAATTTCTTGCAATTTTCTTCCACCAAAGTTAGAATATTTTCTAAGTGTTCATAGTAGGACTTCAAGGATTGTATAGATCCTTATTCAAACATCAATATACCTGAACACTTTGATGTGTCAACAATAAAGACCAAATTCTTGGAACTCCTTGTAGCACTTAAGACTAGCTTAATGTTTTCATTCATGCACTTTATCATTAGGAATTTTATGTTCATGTTATTTATTAATTAATATGCTTACTACTACTTGGTATTAAACATAGTAGTGATGGCACTTTATTGGAGCCTTCATTAAACATAGTGTTAATGCTTGGTAATCCTAGCAGTGTTATCACTTGGTTTGCTCAGTAGCCTAACACTTGGTAAACCTAGTAGCATTCCTAATGAGTTCAAGATGTGCATAGAAGGTGGGCCCATATACTTATGCTAAGATAATTAGATTAAGGCATTAGATAGATAATTAGTGAATTCAAAATTAATTACTTTTGTTTCACATTTAGACTAAATAAAATAAAATATAAAATAAATAAAAATCATTTTCCTTGGCTTACACTTAACCATACACTTGCACTTACAAAAGTGAAACCAAGAAGACAATGATCATGTCTTTAAGTTACTACCTTTCCTATTATGCATTTAGGAGTTAAAGTCCAGGGAATTTGATTGGCTCGCTAATGTAATACTTGTGATTTGTATGGTTGGGCATAGGGACTACAAGCCACTCATCATATGGGAACCCTAGGAAAATGATGAATTGATATCAGACCAATTTCCTAATGAAAATTTATTCAAAAAGATAGAAATGATAATAGATAAAATAATAAAGTCACGGACTATTGATTACATTACATATCTCACCAAATGATAGCTTCCTATTGAATGGGATAAGAAATAGTTCCTTCACAAAGTAAAAAGGTATATGGAAATTAATGGAAATATGTATAAAATATATGCTAATTTGTTAATAAGATATTGTGTTCTAAAAGAAAATCAACAAAGAGTCTTGCAATATGTGCATGAAGAATCATATGGTGGTCATTATGCAAGATGGAGGACAACACTAAAATTAACAATGGTAGGCTACTTTTGGCCTACCATATTTAGGGATGCACATCAGTTTGCATAATCTTGTGAGATATGCCAAAGAGATCAAGGATTAAAAATAAGAAATGAAGGGCCAAAATAGTGGATAAAACCATTAGAGATTTTTGAAATTTAAAGAAGTTACTTTATAAGATCCATTACACCGATGTCAAATTTAAAGTACTACATCATCGTAACTATTTATTATTGCATGAAATGGGTAGAAGCAGTTGTAGTTAAAGATTGTATAGCCAAAATTGCTACCAAGTTCTTTTAACAACATGTGGCAAATAGATTTGAAATACCACACATGTTCATATTGAATAATAGGACCCACTTTACAAGAACTACATTCAAGAAACTAATGTAACAACTTAGAGTTAATCACAAACTAACTACATCTTATCACCCCCAAGCAAATGGTCAAGCTAAAGTGACTACTAGAGAAATCATAAGAATATTAACTAGAATAGTTATTCATTATAATAAGGACTAGAGCAATAAACTTAACAATGCTTTATGAACATATTGATCAACTTACAAAGTTACTATAGGGTATTTTCCATACGATTTTTTATGGAAAATTACCTACGCTACTCATTCAAGTAGAACTAAATACCCTTTCAACTACCAGTACACTTAACCTAAATCTCAATTTAGCTCATAAAGAACACCTAATGAATTTAAATATCCTAGAAAAGAATTGACTAGTAGCTCAAATATGTAATGAGATCTATAAGAAGTACTCCAAATGTGGACATGATAGCAAAAAAAGACAAGTATCTATCAAGCCTGGCAATAAAGTTATTTACTATAATTCCAACCATGTTCCACAAAAGAAAAAGTTTCAAACTTTATGGGAGGGACCTTATATCATCTATGCTACATATTAGTAAGGCACTATGTAAATTTATCACCCAATGAGCCCAAAAAATCTTATTCTTGTTAAAATTCAACAAGTAAAACAATACCATGACTTTTCTTATTCCTCTAAGGACTCTACTGTGTTCACAAATCTATTTACCATCCATTCAATTTTTCAAATCTCCACTCTTAACAATAGTCATGGGGATAACAAGTTTGATACTTAGGCACCAATTCTTCCTTTTGTTCTTCTTCTTTTTATATTCTTCTTATACCTTTCACTTTTCTTGCTAAATTTTACATTCTTTGATATCTATACCATTCTTACGTTTTAAGTTATTTATATATTCTTTTATTCTTATCATTTTTCTATAATTTTCACTATATTTCACATACATATTTTATTAATTTTTCTAATAAAATGTAAAGGAATAAAACATGATGTAGCCATAATAATGAGAACATCACCCTATGTTATCAAATCATTAAAAAGTTGATTCTATATAGAGTGAGACTTCATCATCCATCCACTCATTTCTAATAAGAGGTTCATAATATGGACATAATGACATTCTTTCCACAATAAGAATAAAATAAAATTATGATCATTATGTCTAGAGAGAAAAGTGAAGAACCAAGTGGGAATGAAAAGGGTGTGACATCATGGAAATTTGTGGATTGTTTGAGATTGCTACTATAAGTCTTATCCTACTGTTAAGTTGTATTATTGACCTGAGTTCTAATGAAAAATGAAAGTATGTCTAAAACAATTGCTACCTTACCATGTTAGTGGAAAGAAATGTTACCCATTCCTAAAGGAGTCCTCTTGTAAGGTTAACGTAGTAGTAACATAATAAATACACAAAATAAAAATTTCTCAAGGTTCCACTAGAAAGACATGTTATCCATGCCTGAAGGTAGGTAATTTCTTAGAAATTTCAAAGTTTCTTAAAATCACATTGGTTATGGGGCATAAAAAAATATTACCCATGCCTAAAGTCACTCCTCTATCTAATGGTCAAGTCTCGTTTAAAATAAATTGTGTTAATAATAAACTACTTTCTTGAACTTCATTACCAAGTGGTAATGCTTCTTGTAGTTTTGATAGCCTTGTAGTTGTTGGTTTTGAGTTAATACAATGCAATGTCACTAGTAAGAGGTATAGACTTGGTTTGGATCTTAAAAAAATGCTAGATGATCACTTTAACCATGTATCACATGTAGAATTCATTATGCCTATGGTAAGACATCTCACATCCCATTATCTATAATCCTTGCTATTCCCATTCCACCACACTATTATATAAATTATAATTTAATGATTTTGTATAATATAGTACTATTTTCTCATAAAGGTAATACTAATATGTGTGTTTTGGAAGATAGGTATGTTTTACATTCAACTCCTTGAGTTCCTATGGACAATTGTAGGTAGGGTTACATAAGGAAACTAAGAGTAGAAGCCTACTTTAAGGAGGATCCACTTGTATAACTCTTGTGCTTGATACCTGATGACCAATTCCACATCATCTTGTGCATCCAAAAATACTTACATAATTATTATTACTTTTCTATATCATCTTCCTTTAAACATTTGGTAGTTTTGATAAACCATCTCCTATAGGACTTAATTAACTTACCTTGCCCAAATTTGTTCTTTCACATATTTTCAAAAATAAATTCTTACATTCTGATCATTAATCATCACCAAGAACCCTTTGGACCATCTTGATATATTCTAGACTATCCATTTTGCTCAAAATATAGAAACTTTTTAAGGTGATAATGTAAATATGATGTATTAGCCCCTATGATATCACAACTATGATGTTGCACATATAAAATCTATATATACACACAAGGAGTTAGAAAATTTTTTCATTTCTTCTTTCTATACATAGAAAGTTCATGCTATTTTCTTTGTCTTCTTACACCTAAACTTTGAAGCATCATATCTTCCTCATCACAACTCTAATTTAAGTGATTCTTAAAGCCTATTATTTAGGAGTTCCCAACTTGTTCATGGTGGAGAGTGCTATGCATAGTTTGTATGATTTGCATTAAATTTTCTAACACTTGGAAGAACATATTAAGGATAATAATAAGGGTTGATTATATTTGTACTAAATAAACATATAAAAGCTAATAAACTTAATAATTACTTCCAAATAACAATTATAAGATACCATAAATAAGAAAAAATGATTGTGCTAGGTCATAAAAGATAAAATTTTCACAAAATATAAGAAAATTTAATGATTAAGTGCTTATTATAAATTTTTTTCTAACTCTACAGTCTTACTAAAGCTAAAAAGTAACATTGAGGATTGATTTTGATCAACATGCAAGAACTCAAGAAGCATTATAAATTATTAGAAATTTTGCAAAACCTTAGGTGATCTTACAAGATTTTTTATGATTAAAAATGCCTCTTGAGAGACCCATAGAAGAAGGACTATCACAACAAAGCATCAAGAAACCTAGAGAAAGAGGACAAGCTAGAGAAAAAACTCTACAAGTAGAGCAAGAGGCCTAATCCTACAACATTCATCAACCTACACCTATAACGAGGCATTCTACATAAGCTGAAGCTAATGTACCACCTCATCAAGAGTAGGGATAGCATCTCATGCTATCAAATGAATGTCTTCAAGCTATTTAGGAAATGTTCATAATGTCCATAGTCATTGTGGAACTTAACTTTGGATCATTCATAGAGTTTGCACGTAGTAAAGTTCAAGAACAACTTCAACCCTCTCCTCTTTGATCCACACTCTCATGTAATGATGAATGGTATTTGGCAAAAGTATACAAATTTTGAAAAAATAGGCAAGATGATGCCATGGTAAAGATAGAAGGAATCACAATACCCTATTCAATTGAAGTAATAGCCAAGGCACTAAATATTCTCAATGTTGGAGCCAACATAGCACAAATATCTGCAAGGTCTAACATAGATGTAAGGAAGCTATGACTACAAAGAGTCTATGGGACACTTGAGAAAGAACATAATAGATTGTACACTACAAAGAAGATTTATTTCAACATATGGACTTATCATATTTTCCCAACAAAAATATTAAACAAAATTTTCACCTATGCTACTAGAGGAAGCACCACCCTCATCGGGAAATTCCAAGCCAATATGGCTCATCTATTATATTTGGCAATCCAAAGGAGATTCAAGGAGAAAAAGGTATAGAAACTTACCCTACCATTTTCTTTCTTGATTAGAAGATTTTAGTACCAAGTAATAATTATAGGATACACTAATAATGTTCTTTGAAGAGCCCAAAATGCCTCTCACATAGAGATTTCAAAACCAGTGCCACCAAAGAAGGATCAAGATAAAAAAAATAAGCACTGAAGGAGAAACTAAATCTACACTGGAAAGTAAAGTTCCATCCACAAGAACTGAGCAACAAAGACCCAGTGGATCAACACCAATCACAGATAGACTAGTACCAAGTGCTTCATTGACATAGCAAGACTACAGATCCTCAATTAGACATTTGCAACAAATTGCTAAAACAATAAGTTGGGGAAATAAAGGTACCTCTACCATGTATAAAGTAAGAGATAATCCAAGTAGGTCTACAATATCAATAGGACCAATCAATGGTTAAATCTCATTACAAGGAGGAAAAAATGAAGATTGGGCACAACAAATATCAGGGAATGCTACATCTTTTCATCTTATGCTAGAAATAAGAGAAGAAGCCACATTAGTGGTTATGAAACATTAATATGCAGATGGAGACATAGAATTAATTACAAATCATATCAAGAAAACTTATAATGTTCTTGTTGTGCCATCGACTAATATCACTAGAACAAAAGATGTTGAAACTATGGCTGGAACATCCATGACCTTAGAAGAGTATAAAGAAATTATAAATTGACTACTATAGATTGGGCAAGTGATGTAGAACCTATTTGATATCTCAAGTGATATCACTATAGTGCAGTTGAAGTTAATTTCAACTAAGGACAAGCTAGTCATGGTAGAAACTAGATTAGAACACATAGAAAATGAGATGTAGTTGCTACAAGTAGAATAAGATGCACTAAGAGCAGAAAGGAAAAACCCTACATAGTACATTATGCCTAACTAGTGGAAACAATTTAGAACTAAGTAGATAGGTCAATTAATAGCCAGAATTGTCCAAATGTAAATGGAGAAAGAAAAGGCAACACAAAATGTCTTAATGGTAGAAGCACAAACTTACACACATGCTAAAGCCTTAACTACCTTAGAAGAATAAAATAAGAAACTTACTATAGAGAATATGATGTTTATTGACATTGAAAAATAAAATATCATATTATAAAAAAGCATCCATCAACTACTAAAGTGGTTTATTAGAGTCAACCTTAACATGAGGAAATTGGCCAAAGAAAAAAAGACCCTATCAATGAAAGACATTTGCATAGTGCTATAGAAGTCCATTATTAAAATTAGTGATGGTAGAATGAGGGAGAGAAATGTGAGTGACTAAAGGATCACTTCAAGAATCAAGTGGGCATGTACAAGAAAATTAATAAGCAGAAAATCTATATGGCTAAGGCCAAAATAAGGTTCATCATAATGCAAACACCTGATTGTTAGCCAATCTTGTATATTATTAACCATGTAAACTAAGCCAAAATCAAGAATAAAGACATGCAAATAGAGGACTTGATAGAATACATGGGATTAGCAAATCTTTGATATGCGAATCTAGTCATGTTAATAGTATATAGGCCTAGAATAGAACTGAAGTAGCAAGTTATTATAGTATATGCACTATATGAGGAGTTTGAAGACAAAAAAGATGCATAACAAAATATTTACATTGCAAACTCTAAACTACAGGTGGTTAAATCTAGCTACCAAGATCAAAAGAATGTAGTAGCAAATCTAGTTAGGAGAATGATAGATTACCAAAAGTTGAGAAAGATAGCAAGAGCATTCGAAGAAGAAAGGAGGCAGTTCATGGCTTGGTATGTCAAAGTTAACAAATTGTTTCCATACATACCATGTTCATGGGAAGTAGCAACTCTAGCAAATATTATAGAATTTTCTTGGATGGTACATGATCTAAGATCAGAGGAAGAGAAAGTTTAGCCACTTCTAAATAGATACCAATTCTAGAAGCATGACGATAAAGTAAGAAGTCGATGGAGGAGTCAACATCCCCTAGAACATAAGGACTACATCAAACCTAGTTTTATATTTCTTTGTGTTGTTTTGTTGAATGTGTTAATCATGTAATGCATGATAATTTTGTAAACACCACTTGAATCACAATGTCACATTCATAGTAGAGTTGGTCATATATATAATTCATCATGTTGAGGTCTATATATGATCCCAAAATTTTGTAAAAAACTCTATCCTTATCTTGTTTAACTCAAGGATGAGTTTTTAGTTGGTCATGGGGGTATGATAAAATCTTTCTACAACCAAGCTACAATATAAATATCTATGATATCGTAGCTTTGCATATGTCATCGAAAATGTGATGTAGTGGGCCATGGTTATGCCTATAAATATGAATCCATCATCAACTCAAAACAAATAACTTTCACCAACACTTAGCTAGATTCTTGTAGTTTTTTTCCATGACTTAGACTTAGAATTATAAGTGAATGCATGTAGTGTAGTGTTTAAAAGTTGTATGAAGTCTTTATTCAAGTGGAATATTTGTGGGCATAACTCATGACCAGAAATAAAGATTGAGATTATTTCTCACCATTGCAGCATCTCACTTAGTTTAATTTTATTTTCAACATGTTTACTTTGATTAAGTCATTTGCATTTTCTAAGTACTTTACTTTTCCAACGTATTTTAGTAAGGCAATATTAGTACAACTAGTTTCAAGTGTAAAGTGTAATCAATTGGTAACCTAGTAGTAACTGTGCTTGATTCACTTAGTAGTAAAGTTACTTAGTAATTCTAGTGATAATTACATGAGCCGAGGATGTACAATAGGCTAGGAATGGATGCTTATCATCATAGGCTAGAATAGATTTACATTTCTATCATACCTAGACATAGATTTTATCTTCATTTTCACTATGTTGGCACTTAGTATAATTAAAGTTGAACAACATCAACATATTATATACCTCATTGAGAGTTAAACCATATAAGTTGAACTTCACTAACTCTATATGAGAATATAACGATCATGAACTTAACGTTAACTGCTATCATACTTACATTGTCCATCTATAGATTACAATTAGGTCACACGTGTACACTTGTGAATTGTATGGTTGAGTGTTGGAACACCTAATTGCTCATCAACTATGTTGTGCTACTCATCTAGTAATTAGTTTATTAGTAAATACAATATTTTTTACTTAATCTTTTGTGCATTACCATATACACATACTATTGGAATCTATTCTACTTGTCCTTCTTTTGTTTCGTTGATTGATGCCACAAAGAAACTATGTCCCTTCTTTTGCAATTGTCTAAAGATTTTAACTAATGCTATATTCATCTTTGCCTTTCTTTATTTCATCTAAACTTTTACTTCATCTCTAGCAAAAGACCAAAATTTTAAATATTTTTAATGATAATCCAATCTCCTACTAAGCTATGATAACTGATCCATATCAAATATGACATCATATCCACTTGAACTTTTTATGAACAAGTTGCTAGAATACATTTACAAAGTTACAATTCATATCTCTATCTCAGGGCATTTATTAACTGAACTAACAAAGGTAATTGTAATGATTCATTACTCAATTGTATTTGACTCAACATACCATGACTTATAAATGAATGACTTACTCTTAGGTCAAATGGAATCAAATGAGGATGGTCTTGAATGATGTTATCTAACTCAATCACCAAGTGATGCTACTTATCTATTGTTGAGTTTATTAGTAAATACAATCTTTCTTGGGTTTTCTACTCTACACCTTTACTTCGATCAACTAATGTCATTATGCTTTCTTGAATACTTTAAGATGAAGCCTCAAGTTATTTGGTAGACTTGCTACTTACAAACCTCATTGGGCATGCTCTCTTTAGATGCTGTCATTTGCCCATAGTTGTATCATGTCTATGCTTTCTAAGAAGAAGAATTATTGAATTACCACTATTTTTGCTACTCTTGACCATGATATCCCTTGGCTTGCTTGGAGCTTTCCTATCTACATAATGGAGACAAATCAAAGAGCTCATAATCCTATGAGGGTGCCCACCAAACATAACTTAAAGCTCCCAAACATGTTGTAAAGCTCTTGTAAAGACTATCAACTTTTAGACTAATGCCAAATTTTTTCATTGTTTCCATTCTCAAATTCCAAGATAAGAAAGTTAAAAATCAAAGTTGTACACAAAGGAAAATTGATAAAATTCAAATATATGATTAAAACATAACAAAGAAAATGGGATAAAATTCACATGAAGAAGGGGCCAAGGCTCTATCCCCTACTACAAATAAAGGTCAAGAACCTCCAAATAAATTCAAGAAGGTAAAGAGAGTGATGGAGCAACTAGTGAGAAAGTGTTGATTGAGCAACCATAAGTGTTGTAATTTTCTTTTTCTATCTCTTACCCTTTGATCAATCCATATAAAGATTTTCTCCATTATGTGCATTGAAATTTCTCAAGAAGATAAGCAATTCTAATAGTAATGATTCCTGAATTCTTATGTTTGCTCAAGAAATTTCATATCTACAACCCTCCTTTCATGAATAATGAAGCTTTAAAGTTTTATTCATTCTCATAAGTCCTCCATATCAACTTTAGTCTCACAATCCTTTACACATCCTCTCATAATGATTTCACATACTCACAACCCTTAATTATCTTATAATTTCTTAATTTATTAGCTTTCACATTTCAAAAAAGGGTTAAAGATAATTAAATGATTCAAGAAATAAAGATTTAAAATGAAGAAGATCAAGGTTAATCACATTTGATCTTGTAACATTTCAAGTTATATTTTGATGTTACGATCAACATTTGATTCATTTTCATTATATTCATAATGATTTAAAATTATTCAAGTCATTTCTTAGTCATTATGAAGATTAGAATTCATTCAAAATTAGATCTTAGTTTAAATGATGCATTTACTAGAATTACAATTGTCATTTTATAGGAAAGTTCAAATTTCTCCTCTATTTCACTTCTTTTGTCTTAACTTTATGTTAAATCAATCATTCTCTATCAAATTTGTATTTCTTGATAAAAATGTGCAAATTAAAATTATGTTTGGAGTAAAATTGATTGAAATTGATCTCAACTGAGTAAAATTTCAGATTTTTTGCCAATGGATTTGCATCAATTTTAGACCACTTTAATCAATATGATAGAGTTTACAAAAAAGTTTTATTGAGAATGTATGGATATGAGTTCAACTCTTCTATGATATTCACATGTGTGTATATAACTAATAATTAGGTGTTGTCTAAACCCTCTTTGGAATATTTTGTAAAGGGTTTTAAATAATGAAGTGGTAGCCTAGTAGTACAAGTCCTAGCATGGTAACCCCACGTCAGAAGTTTGATTCTACGAGGTAGCACTAAGTTATTATCTTCTTTAAATCTTGGGATGTACCTATGTTTCGATTATTTCACATTCTAACACCTTGTCTAAACCCTCTTTCACATAGACACCTTTCATCTTCTTTGACATTTTAAATTTATTTTTATTTTTTATTTTGATTCATTAAATTTTTTCCATTTTTCATGTTTGGTTTTTTGATTTTATTTCTCTTAGTTTTGATTTTTTGACTTTATTTTGTCATGGTTTTTATTTTTGATTTTTTTTATTTAAGAGTGCTCACCAAATATGCTTGAAAGCATTTATTACAATGAAAGGATATGAGCTCAACCCTAGGTGATGTGTAATATATATATATATTAAAAAATGCTAATCCTTAGTGGTATAAACCCCTTCCATTTTCTTTGACTTTTCAAATTTTTTGGATAACACCTTTTCTTAGATGAAAAAGGTTTTAAGTTTGATATTTTTAGGTTTTTAATTTCACTTGCTGTTTTCATTTTGGTTTTTTAATTCCAATTCACAAATTTTTTCGTGTTTTTATTTTCAATTTTTTTATTTTGTTTTATCCGGATTTTAATTTCATTTTTTATTCGTGGTTTTTTTATTTTCTTTTCACTCAGTTTTATATTTTATATTTTTTAATTTCATTATCTTTTAGTTTTGATTTTTGGTTTCTGATTCCGTTTCCCTTGATGTCAATTTTTATTTTCACTAATAATTTTTTCTGTTTTAATTTCAAAAATTTTATTTTTATTTTCACTAACTTTTCCACTTTCTATTTTTAAAGTTTCAATTTTAACTGTTTTTCTCCCGGTTCTAGTTTTGATTTTCAATTTTAAATTTCGTTTTTGATTTTTGCTGACGTTTTTTGTTTTCAATTTGTTACAATTTCATTTTTTATTTTCACTAACCTTTTTGGTTTTTGATTTTAAAATTTTAATTCTGATTATTTAATTTCATTTTCCCGGGATTTTGGTTTGGTCTCTTTTTTAATTTTGTTATTTTGACACTATTTTATTTTCTCTTAGTTTCAATTTGGTTTCATTTTCTTTTTATTTCTAGGTTTTAATTTCTGATTATTTGATTTCACTTTTTTCCATTTTTAAAATATCTATTTCTAAGTTTTAAATCTCATTTCCTCTACTTTAGATTTGTTTTTATTTTGTTTTCTTTACATTTTAATTTCTTTCTCGATTCTTTTATTTTACTTGTTTCTTACCATTTCAGGTTTTTTTTTTAAGTTGATATTTTCCTTTCCGTTTTGATTTCGTTTTTTTTCTTTAATTTTTATAAACTTTTCCTTATTTTGATTTTTAATTTTTCAATTTTATTTTATTGGTTTTGTACTAGCATTTTTCCCAATAGTTCTTATGTTTCTACTCACTATGAACATGGCAAGGTGGGGGCGGGTGGGGGGAGGGTGGCAGCTCCATAATAAGTGGCAGGAGTCTATTCTTGATCACGGTTGTGATAATTTAGGGCATTATAGTTGGGTTCAATTATGGTACGCTAATGAAATTTTAGGGATTGTCTCCATTTATGCTCCTTGTCACTCAACTCATCGAAAGCTTTTGTGGAATTGGATCACGCACAACTTACCCAAAGCTAAGTGGATTATTGCAGGGGACTTCAACATGACTTAGCATCCAAAGGATAAATTTGGAGGGCAAATAGGTGGTTTAGATAATAGGGAGCTTTCTGAGTGGCTCTCATTGAAACGTCAATTAAAGTTGCAAGAAGCTAATGAAAACTACTCCTCTTCTAGTACTTCTAACTGGTTTACTTGGAGTAACGCTAGGCATGGTGCTTCCTACATCTCTTTTCGATTGGATCGGGTTTATCTATCTACGAATTCTCTTATTCATTTTACTTCTACCAAGGGTGCCCCTGTCCAAGCATATTATACCCAAGTTTTTTCAAATCATTCTCTTATTCATTGCTCTCTTTTCCACTCTGGTAACTCCTACTTTTCTAACGATCTTTATATTTTTAACACTACCTTTCTTCATAGTAACTCCCTTTTCTCTCTATTGAGGCAAATATGGAATTTGCATCATAAACCCTTTGGTGAATATGGTTGGATTGATTGGTGGACTAATGCTTCTACCCGCCTCCAACGGTTTTCCAAACATGCGGGTAAATTGATGGCTTCATGAGTAAGTTCTATCAAGTCCAACCTTCATAAGGAAATCTCCTTACTTCAAAATACCATTAATAAAGATGAAGCTACTGAGGCTCACTTTAGTCCTTTGAAACTTGGCAAGGAGAACCTACGTATAATGGATCACTATGAAGCTAGAGGTGCTCACCTTCGTGCTCGTCTCTCTTAGCTCTGCATGGGTGACTAGGCTACTAATGGCTTTTTTCGTCTCCTCAAAGGGGGGAACCCGTCCCATAAAATTCTAGCTATTCAAGTCGAAGATAATATCTTCACCTCCAAGGATGACATTTTACAAGCCTTCTTTGAGTTCTACTCTCGAACTTTTCGAAAAGAGGCGATTGACCCCACTGCAGTTAATACTTGCTTAGGAGCTATTACTCCTTTTAATTGCTCCATCTTTGGTGATGCTTCTCTTGTTTCCAAACAGGATCTTGGTAATGCTCTTCAACAACTCCATGATGGTAAAGCCCCTAGTATGGATGGCCTTCCCATAGAATTTTTTAAGAAATTCTGGCCTACTCTTCAAGATATTGTTTATAGTGTGTATAAGGAAGCTCTTAGGGAAGGATCCTTTAGTAAGCAGATTAGTCCTAGTATTATTAAGCTTCTCCCCAAGTCAGGAAATCATATGAGCATAAGTAATTAGCGCCATATCACTCTTTTAAATGTTATCTATAAAATAGTTTCCAAAGCTATAGCTAATAAACTTAAACCTTTTCTTCCTCATCTTATAAGCAAAGAGCAAACTAGTTTTGTTCAAGGTAGGTATATTTTAGACAATGTTGTTACTGCTATTGAGGGCTTGCACTGGGCTTCTTCCACTAATCAAAACATCATTCTTCATAAGCTTGATTTTGCTAAAGCTTACGACATGCTTGATTGGTCCTTTTTAAAAAGTATAGTCAAACACCATAACTTTGGTAATGTTTTTTAGAGACATATTGATCTTGTTTTTTCAGAGGCCTCTTCAATCATTTTCATTAACGAAACCTTTTCTAAGGTCATTGAGCTTCAAAAATTAGTCTGATAGGGGTGCCCTTTAGCCCCTTATCTTTTCATCCTAGCTGCTGATGCTTTTGGAGTTGTTCTTAGATCTCATAATGAATCTATGAGGCTAAGAGGTATCTCTCTTCGACAACAAGGAAAGGATCTTGTTTACAGCTAGTTTGCAGATGATACTTTTATCACTTTCATTGAGGACCATAATAATTTTAACACTACATTGCACTGCATAAATATCTACTATAGAGCCTCAGGAGCTAAGATCAATTGGAACAAAATGCAAGCCATCTGATCTAGCTTCTCTCCTAGGCCTCCTTGAACTTATCATTTTAATATCAAGTGGCTATCTCCTACTAATATTTTCACCCTCTTGGGAATCCCTATTGCTTTATTTGCTACTCCCACTATCATATGGAACAATGTAGTGGAAAAGGTGAAACATAAAGCTTTAAAATGGGCTTTTAAACCCTTATCTCTTGCAGCTATATTTATCATAGTTAATCATATTTTGAGCTCCACTCATGTCTATTACTCTTCCTTTATGGCTCCTTCGAAATCTTCCTTTCAATGCATTAACAACATTCTTAGGAATTTTCTTTGGGGGGATAAGGATGATCACAAAGCTTTTCATCGAGTAGCTTGGGATACTTGCAGTTTAAGTAAAGAACACAGGGGCTTAGGCCTTGCCTCTATTGAGAACTAGAGTATTTCATTGGCTTCCAAATGAGTGACTTGGTGTATTGAAGGAGATGAAGCTTGGAAGATCCTTTTTAGGCATAACATCTCTTGTCTTGGTATTCACCATAGATGGCAAAATACTCATTGGAGCAATTGGATCATTAGTGAAGGCTCTCAGAAGATCAAAGGTTCTTTCTTGTTTAAGAAAATTTGGAAGTGTTGGAGCCAACTTAGAGGTTTGTTGCAATGGAAACCTTCCCAGATAAGCTTGCACTCTCTATCGACACACTCGATGTGGTGGTCTCCTATTTTTAAAAAGAATGTAGGTTGTCTTTATGATGAATTCTCTCATAGAGCCAATTGTTTTGCTGACCACAATCTCCACCATATTGATCAATTATATATTGTTAGAAATGATTCTCCTACCCTCTCTTGGACACATGCGAAAGTAAAATGGGGTTTCAAAGACAAGATATTATCATTTACGAACACATTGAGCAAGTTCTCTCCAACTTTGTTGTGGATAAGTTGCATACTAATGCCCCTTGGTATGATGAGTGGTTTTGGCCTGACTGTTCCCCTTTTCACTCTTTACACATCTCTAAAGCCAAATCTTGGTTTCATGTGCAAGATTTTCAATTCTCCACTCTAAATAGATGTTGGAGTTTACATCTTGAGGACCACTAGTGGAAAACTATTTTTCGTCGGATTTGGACTTCCAAGGCCCAACCTAAGCACCATTTCTTTTTTTGGTCCTTGGTTCGTCAAGGTCTTCCCATTGAACATAGGCTTCATTTCTTAGGAATTGATCATCCTAAATGCCCCATTTGTAAAACAGATGACTCTTTTCAACATGTCTTTTGGGATTGCTCATTCTCTCAACACATTTGTAAATGGTGTCAATCTCTCCAAGTCTTCCTTCCTAACCATTCTATTGGTTTTCCTCAATGTATCTTTCAAGATGATTGTGTTAAGTGTCACCTTCAAAAAGCGTGGAAAATCCTCTTATTTGAGATTATCTTCTTTATTTGGAAATGTTGCCTAGATGCTTGGTATCAAAACACAAACTACAATGAATTTGAATATGGTATGAAATGTTCTATTGCTAGTATTGTTCAACTTCAACATCGAGAACTAGGCTTTATCAATAATATTACCTTTTTCTAAATGGTTTCTCTTTGATTTAGTTGTATTGGTATCTTTTTTCAATTGTCATCCCAGGAGGTGTGATAAGCTTATGTCTTGTTGCAGGTGACTGGGGGTCATCTTGCAACATTGGGCTCTGTTAAGGTTTTGGTTTTAATTTTTCTTCTCTAGCTTGTAGCTCACCTTAAAAACGCAATGAATTACTATTGATGTAACAGTTTTTCCTAGTTATGGGTCTTAGGCATTTTTAAACATCAATGGTTGACAAAGTTTATCTCAGTTCCCATTTTAGGTCTTTGTTACATATTCTAATGTTAGCATAATATTGTGGTGCCCATTTTTTACCCTTGGTATACAGACAATTTTTACGCTGCTTACATTTCAGTTATAGACATTCTTAAGGTCATCCCATTAAATCACAATAAAATATATTGTATTGATCTCGATGTTTGGAGTAGTACAGGATGTTGTTGGCCACAATCTATTAGGAACACATCCATTGAAAGAGTATGATGAGAAGCATCTAAACATTTATACTTGTTAATGAGATGGTATCCATGAATTTATCTATTTTTGAAGAGGTGCTTGTTTGTTGCTTGTATCATAACTAGCTATTTTGTTAACAAATAAGATACATGTTTGAGTTGTTCTTTCATAGATAACCATAGAAGAAGTATCCGTTTAATCGGAGTTAGATATTCATTCAGACGTAAGTTTTTAGTGGGTAACTATTAATTAAGTTAATTATTATGATTTTTTTATCACTTGGTGGTTTAGGAAATGCTTCAACCCAAGAAGCTTTTCAATCTTTGTGAACAAAGAATGATAAAACAGAATTTTTTAGTTATTATGATTATAATTTTTTATTTTATTTTGCAAAGGTAATGTTACTAGATAGAACACAATTATTGTAATTTCTTTTAGAGAATTTATAAATATCTTAAAGTTAATAGTTGAAACAAATTTGTGATATAAAAATTCTGCTTCAGTGATACAAATGAGTGGTTTAAAATAGGTTTATTAAGCTTTTAAGAATTATTTAATAATACCAATACATGGCTCTATATTTCTATTTTTCCATAAATTACCTAAATAGAAAATATTTTATATTAATAGTTTCAAAATTACTCTTGGTAACTAGGTACTATGGCTCTTATTTAGCAAGAATCTTAATAGTTTCTTTGATGCATGTTTAAGTTTTCATAGTTGAAAGTGGAGGGAAAATTTTATAAGTTAGCAACCTAGAGGTACTCTAATCAAACATTTGATTCTATGAATACTAATAGTTGATGTAAAATAAGATACTCATTGGCAAGTGATGAGACGCGAATTGCACAAGCCACGATATCGCGTCCTTCCCTGCGAGATCGCGTACACGATATCGTGGTCCGCTGCCATATCTATAAATAAGAGGTGGCACTCCCCTCATTTCTCATCCTGGCTAGAAGTAGTGAAGCTCTCGTAGTTTGAACACTCTAGAGTTAGATTAATTCCCCATGTGCCTGCAGTAGGAGTCCTAGAGTGAACGGCTCTTTATTCGAGCAACTTTGTAACCTAAACACAAGTTGTGTACAACAATAAAGATGAACTTGATTGGATAAAACTTGCAGTACATAGTTTTATTTATTGTTATTTGTTACTTGTTGTTAGTGTGCACGAGTACGACTTGATTACGAGCATTGTGACTACTTGGTAACCCAGTAGCGTATTCCAAGATCTGTGCTTGGTAATCCCAGTGGTAGTCCAATGTGTACGGCTAGTCAAGGAATCGACTACTCATCGCATTAGGCTAGAACATGGGATAAGTATGACTTGGCTACGAGCGCCCAAAGGTGTGTATGGCTAGCCAAGGAATTGGCTACTTATCACACTTAGGCTAACTAGGTGCCTCAGCATGACCACTTCGAGCACGTGTGTTACGTGGTGATCCTAGTAACGATTAGCATTTGGTAGCCACAGTTGCACAGTTCAGGGTGTGTACGGTAAGTGGGAACGGATGCTAATGCTAGTTAATTTAAACTTAGGTCCTTAGTTAGAGTTAGTTAGTTTCTCAACCCTTCACCCTCATAGCATAGGAAATAAACCTGAAAATACCAAAAAAATCATATACCTCAGACTTACTTAACCATACACCGTGACAACAACAAGTAAGTCTGGGAAGACAACGAACGATTAACCCCAAGTGTTCCATGGGGCGTTTTGGCATTTAGTCTACGGAATTCGACTGGATCGTGCGTGCTACGCTCGTTTCGTATGGTTGAGTGTAGGGGTAACTCGACACTCATCATTGGCGTCGTTGCCGGGGACTAAGTGTTTTTTTTACGCCAATTTAACATAAGGGATATCACTCACATCGTTGTGAGCTTTAACGAACCTTCGGGTTAATCAGTAAATTAAGAACATAAATAACGGTAAACAACACACCATTAAGATGGCTTCTTCTCATAAAA
The DNA here is from genome assembly GCA_015680685.1 of Gnetum montanum. Lineage (NCBI taxonomy): Eukaryota > Viridiplantae > Streptophyta > Gnetopsida > Gnetales > Gnetaceae > Gnetum > Gnetum montanum. The sequence continues at coordinate 273,811 of MNCI01012414.1, read as the reverse complement.
TGAACTCACCTAAGGACAACACAGAAGACAGTTGGCATCATACACATAACCAAAATCAGCCATGTCCTAAACAATCTAAGGTCACATATACTCATCCTAATGAGTATGTACCTGACTTTACTTTTATTCTCCATCAAAATGAACAGCTGCGGTGGAGAGATCTGCAAGGTAACATTATGTTACCCCCAGATCGAGCAACCCCTAACATGCTTTTCCATGCCTGAGCACAGATTGGCATGCAAAAACTGTTTGCGGAATACGTTCTAGATGACCATGACATAAGGGATTATCATCCCACAAATGCACAACGTATTCGGGATGAAAGGCAGGAGAGCCAACATTTATTGTCGAAGGGCAAGGTCCCCCATGTCATTAGTGAACTAGGAGACGAGGAACCCCTTAGAATGGGTTTCTTAGAAAATGATGTTCCTCCTCCTCACTCTGGTGAAGAGATAAGGCATCAGGGCCTTCGATCAACTATACATGCTACAGGTTCTGATCCCTATGAGCACCAATTGTTCACAGCAGGAACAACTACTCACACTAAGGACAGACACTTAGATCGTTACAACGATCGGGGCCAAAGCAGCTGAAGAGAAGGTGAGAAACATCGCCACGGTAATGGATCCCCTTCCTCTTCTCCTT
>MNCI01012414.1:260172-270498 GCA_015680685.1 Gnetum montanum | reverse complement strand
TCACCCAATAAGTGTTCAGGCCGATGGGATGAACTGTTTTTTATTAATTGCTAATGTTTGGTTTTTACCTTTAAGTTACATTGTTGATATTGAGGTATGTTTCTTTTGATATGGCAGACAATGAGATCACTTCATCCATCCATCCACCAGAGTCTATGGTTTCTCTTGGCTTGGAAGTGTACAGTTCCCTTCCAATAAGAACTTTAATGAACCAGTGACTGGGCATTTCTCAAACTAAGGAAGGACTCAAGGATTGCAAAGGGTGTGACTTCAAGGGAACTTGATTATTTTGGTGTTGATCATTCTCTTGGGTGCTTGGATGTTTTCTTCTTGAGTTTTCTTACCGTTCCTATGTTACCCATTCTTCAGAAGCTAAGACAATAAAAATAAGAAGTCTTTGCATGGTGTGGTCCCCACGCATAAAAACACAAAACACAAAAAAAAAACCCCCAAAGTGAGGATTCAAAGCACACCCCTTAGACGAAATAAAATTTGGGCTATAAGCACTAGTTATGGAACCAAAGTGTTCCCTCTAACTAAGGCGCTTCTCGCTTCCCATTCTCTCCTTTGTTTCATCAGAATGGTAGTGGCTCTTTGAAGATGCATCCTTGTTATCCAAGTGGATGGTTTAACCAAATGCATTGATGCGAAGTCACTGGAAGTGGTTGGCTTGAGCCAGAGTTGGAATGAGATTGCCAAGTTGCATTAATCATAAAACACACAAGGGGTTGTACACTACCTTGTTCTTGGGATTCCATTCCACTTCTCTTCTTTCCATCCTTCTCTCCATTGTTCACCTCATTGCCGGTTGTATCATTAGTATATATTTTGGTTGATGCATTATTTTCTTTTTGGTAAATTCTAGCACTTAAGACTTTAACTCTTGTTCCAATGGACATTCCCAGAGCCTACGGACTCTTTGAATGTGGGATTGTCAGGGCATTAAGGGCATGAACCTGCTTTGGGGAGGACCCACTGACATTCCTATTTGAAACATTAGTTAACTTCTTTTCCTTAACATTTTGTAATTTATTTTATTTTATTTATTTCCATCTTGACATCCATTTCACTAATGCCATAGTTGTCCCTTTTTACCTATCTTTCTTACTCTTTTTTCTTTCTCCATTCTAACGCTACCGAAGGTTCGCGATTAGTCATAGGGGTATGAGGCCTGATTTTTCGATTTTTCTCCTAAGCCCCGGATTTTTTCGTTTCTCTTCCTAACCCCTACACCTTCGGTAGTCATCATCTATATCTTCCCAGGTCCATATCAGCCATACCACAACCTAGCCAATGGATTTACACCGAAGCAAGGTATTATTTACTTAATGATTCAATTACCCTTGCTAATATATGATTGTGTTGTGTGTGTAGATGGCAATCATACAACAACGTAATGGATCTGGAGCAACCACTTGGAATAGAGGAGCATTGAAGTAGCTATGCAAGGAGCAAGATTGATAATGCGCTTACGGATGGACAACGGAAGGCGCAATCTAGGCATTGGCAGCAACAAGACTCTTCTCTCTTCTTCTCTTCTATTCTCTCTCCTCTTTTCTCTCAGCTGCCAAGTGTGGCCTGATGTCATTGTAATAAGATGTTCACCCTTGTTGTCATGAACACTAGTTGTAATAATGAACCGTTCACATGTGATTCCATTAGTCCCATTTTCTCTAATAATTCCATACCTACCTGATATTATTGTAAGGAACTTGAGGATGAGTTTTCATTCAGTCATGGGGGTATGATGAGATAGGAATTGCACAAGCCGCGATATTGCATACGCGATATCGCATCCACCGTGATATTGCATACGCGATATCGCGTCTACCGCGATATCGCGTCCTTCCTTGTGATATCACGCACGCGATATCGTGGTCCGCTGCCATATCTATAAATAAGAGGTGGCACTCCCCTCATTTCTCATCCTGGCTAGAAGTAGGGAAGCTCTGGCAGTTTGAACACTCTAGAGTTAGATTAATTCCCCATGTGCCTGCAGTAGGAGTCCTAGAGTGAACGGCTCTTTATTCGAGCAACTTTATAACCTGAAAACAAATTGTGTATGAAAATAAAGACGAAATTGATTGAATAAACCTTGAAGTACATGGTTTTATTTATTGTTATTTGTTACTTGTTGTTAGTGCGCACGAGTACGACTTGATTACGAGCATCTACGGATGTGTATGGCTAGTCAAGGAATCGGCTGCTCATCGCAACGCGGGAGCACGACTTGATTACGANTTTGGTAGCCACAGTTGCACAGTTCAGGGTGTGTACGGTAAGTGGGAACGGATGCTGACGCTAGTTAATTTAAACTTAGGTCCTTAGTTAGAGTTAGTTAGTTTCTCAACCCTTCACCCTCATAGCATATGAAATAAACCTGAAAATACCAAAAAAATTCATATACCTCAGACTTACTTAACCATACACCATGACAACAACAAGTAAGTCTGGGAAGACAACGAACGATTAACCCCAAGTGTTCCATGGGGCGTTTAGGCATTTAGTTTGCGGAGTTCGACCGGATCGTGCATGCTACGCTCGTTTCATATGGTTGAGTGTAGGGGTACCTCGCCACTCATCAGCAAGGTTATATTGAAAGTAAATGGATTGCATGCAAGCAACGATATTGCAATAAGCTTCTACTACATGACTGAATATTGACAAAATAGTGCTCCATCACATAGTAGAGTATTAGCTTTTTATACACATTTTCTTTTATATCTTTTAAATTTTATGACATTTTAAATCTTGAAGCTTCAGGTTTTACAGACAGTTTCTTTTATATCTTTCAAATTTGATAATATATTAAACCTTAAAGATTTAGATTGCCATTATTAGGCATTACATGCTTATGAAGTTTCAAGATAAGATATATCTAAAAATGAATGAAGTAAATTTTATGTGTTGAAGTGAATTTGTCTTTATTCATGAGAAAATAAGTAAGGCAATAGATAATAAATATTCAAGAGAAGTTTATTTAAAGGTAAGAATCCATTTTTAGGTGATGATGAGTGGCGAGGTACCCCTACACTCAACCATACGAATACGAGCGTTTCACACACGATCTAGTCGAACTCCAAGGACTAAGTACTTATGTGCCTTAATGGAACACACAGGGTTAATCAATCATTGTCTTCCCAAACTTACTTGTATTATCACAGTTGTATGGTTAAGTAAGCTTGAGGTATATGATTTTTATAGCTTTTGTATTTTATATGTGTTCTGCTAATAAAGGAGAGGGAGAGAGAACTAAGTGACTAACTTACATTAACTATTCATTAATTAAGTTCTAAATGTTCCTAACACTAGTATCCATTCTTGCTTGTTGTACACATCTTAAACTAGTGCAATGCTATTGGGATTACCAAACGCTAATCATTATTGGGTTACCAAGTGCTACATGCATGCTTGAAGCAGTCATACTGGGTGTATTTAACTAAGGGGGTTGATGGTTCAGAGAGATATTAATTAACTAGGAAGGCGTTAAAAAATCATTAATTACTAATTAGCTTAATTTGTATGTTGCAAGGTTTATCATAAAGTTCATCTTTATTACCATACACAAAATTGTGCTCAGGTACAAATTGCTCAAATAAAGATCCGTTCACTCTATGACTTCTACTACGGGCACATAGAAATAATTATAACTCTAGAATGACAAAACTACAAGAGTCTGGCTAAGGGTCTAAGTCTAACTGCCTTGGGACCAAGGGCACCACCTCTTATTTATAGAAGATGAGGCAGGACACAATATTTCATATGCGATATCACGTGGTGGCCGTGATATCGTGTACGCGATATCGCGGTTCATCATACGCCCATGACTGAACGAAAACTCGTCCTTGAGTTCCTTACAAAATATTGGGAAGGTATGAGATTATTGACTTGAATAACACTAATGGTGAATGGGATGACATTTGAACGGATCAACATTATAATACATGACAACACTAGTGTTCATGACTATAAGAGTCAACACTATACACAACTGACATCCAGCCTTATTTGGCAGCTGGGAGAGAAGAGAGATAGAGAGAAAAGGAGAAGACGTGTTGCTGCTGATGCCAAGATTCACCTTCTGTTGTCCATCCATAGCCGCACCATCAATCTTGTTCCTTTCACAATCATTCCAGCACTAGTCCATCCTGAGTGTTTCCTCCAGGTCCAGTCCATTGTTGTATAATTGCCATCTGCACACACAACACAATCACATATGAGTAAAGATAAGTAAATCACAATATAGTTGATACCTGTTTTCGGTGTAAGATCCATTTGCTGAGTTGTGATATGGCCAATATGGATTCTAGGGATATAACACTGGTGACTACCCAAAGTGTAGGGGTTAGGAAAATTTGAAAAAATTGGACCAGGGCCCCCATGACTAAGAGAGATGCTCCAGTAGCGATAGAATGGAAAAGATAAGGAATAAGAAAGATGGAGAAAAAGAAACAATGACAACATTGATAAAATGGATGTTAGATATGGGAATGAACAAAACAAAAAAAATGTTGATTGCGGAAATGATTTAAGGAAAAGAAGTTAACTGATGCACCAAATAGGAATGCCAATGGGTCCTCCCCAAAGCAGGCTCATGCCCTTTATGCCCTGACAAACCCACATTTAAAGAGTCCGTAGGTTCTGGAAATGTCATTTGGAAGTAAGAGTTAAAGACTTACCTACAAGAATTCACCAAAGAGAAAACAATGCATCAACCAAAATATAGACTAATGATACAACCGACAATGAAGTGGAAAATGGAGAAAGAATGATGAGCAGAAGAGAATGGAATGGAGTCCTAAGAACAAGGTGGTGTACAACCCCTTGTGTATTTATGGTTAATGGAACTGAGTAGATCTCATTCCAAATCCAGCCTCAAACAATCCACATCTAGTAACTTCACATTAATACACATGGCCAACCCATCCACCTAAAGTAACAAGAATGCTTCTGCCAAAGAGTGAACACCATTCTAAGGAAAATGAGAAAGAGAGAAGTAGGAAGCAAGAAAGGGCCTTAGTTAGAGGGAACATGTTTGTTTAGTTCTATAATGAGTGCTCATAGCCTAGATGATTATTTTTTCTAAGGGGTTTGCTTTGAATTACCACTATTTTTTTTGCATCAGAACCACACCATGCAAAGAATTATTTTTATTGGCTCAGCTTCTCGATAATGGAGCAATGTCGGAATGGTAAGGAAAACTCAAGAAGAAAACATCCAAGCACCCAAGAGAATAGCTAGCAAAAATGCATCAAATCCCTTTGAAGTCACATGCTTTTCAGTCCTTGAGTGCTTCCTTAGTTTGAGAAATGCCCAGTCACCAATTTGTTAATAGTTTTATCATTAAGAAGGAGACTGTACAGTTCTAAGCCAAGAGAGACCATAGAAATTCATGGATGCATGGATGACGTGGACTCATTGCCTGTTATATCAAAAGGACCATACCTTAGTGTCAACATTATAACTCAAAGGCAAAAATCAAACAATAACAATCAATAGAATACAGTTCATATCACCATTAGGAGCACTTATTAGGTGACGAATCTAACAAAACAAAAACAACAAACAAAGAAAAAAATAAAACATTGCTCTTTAACATGTATACATAATACTCTTTTCTAGGTATCTTCTTTATGAGACATCTTATCATTTTCTTCAACCTACTGACACTATTACTTTTAGGCTCATTCAATTCTCATGCAACTTGGGTCCTAAATTAATCTTTACAAGGATGGTGTCTTATGTGTTCTCTCCCATACATAGTAATACTTTACTTTACTTCATATTGAGTATACTCGATTATATATTTCCATCCCCTTCACACTTTTATTAATGTGTTCACACATTGTTATATCATACCTTAACAATTACGACTTTCTATAATTGATGTTTCTTCATAATTGGTTACATTATTTATTAATGTACATAAATGTCATCTCATAAGATTGGTTGACTGTTGATGCCCTTAGTTATCATCTAATATTAAGAAAATTAGGATAATGATTTATACATCTTTCATTAGAGTGCATAATGGAAGGTTTAATTTCTTAACTCTTATTTGACATGATGCTAGTCAATCCTTTATTGATTCTAGGATGATTCATTGTTTTGGCATTGTGGTAAAACCCATACATATGTCTTTAGTTATTTGTACTATGGATTCCCAAAGGAAAGATTGTAAGTAGTTAAACCTTATAGCTTAGAATGTTTCTTGGTCTTGTGATATTCTAATAATGAATTTGGAAACCATGACATGATTCTTACCATAGTTGATTGACTAAGCCTAGGAAAAATGTAGATTGTAAATTTAAAGGTATCTATTGATTATCAAGGAAGATAAGAGAAAAGGAAGAGATAACAAAAAAAAAAAAACATATAGTACAATAGAATCAGTATAGTTTTGAAGAAAAATAAAATGAATGATAAAATTCTAGATATATTGGTTGTTTTATGTTAGCATTTCTTATGAAATAGAAATTTATTAACTCTATCTTCTATGAATCTATTGGAAAATAAAAATATATATTCTATGAGTTTTAAAAACATCATTAAGAACATTACCAAGGGTTTTTGGTAACATTTAGAATAAATCATTCAAACTTGCAACTATAACATCCCATATTTTTCTAATGTGCTTCAATGTAGGACATTATATAATTCATCATGCTCAATGCTATCTATATTGCAGAGTTGACATATTAATTCTTCACGATGAATTTTAAGTCAACTACCTAATATTAATTCTTCACGATGAATTTTAAGTCAACTACCTAATCCAACTCTTTGATGATAAGATCCCATTCATTCTTTGCTAATTGTATATCATAAATGATGAGAAATATGAGTACATAAATAATTTTCCTTTTAATTATTATTCAAATATAAATTTTTTTCCTTCTATATCTTTCTAAAGTTTTTGAAATACTTCTTTTGTTTATCAAATTGTGAACTTGGTTATGATCAAAATAGATAATGTACTCTTAAGTATTCCATTAATTACCCATAAAAATCTCTATAAAGCCATCATTTATCATAGGTTTTCATTATCACTTTTTTGGAATATTTATCTAATGCAAATGTAGAAAGATTAAGAGTGTAGGCTATAAATTGACACATAGCTTTAAACTCTAATGATGTCATCTCTACTTCAAGAAGCATAATATCGTATTTTATTTGTCTCTTCACTTTAAATTCATCAAGCACAAGAAGCTTTCAAATTTTTTCTATCTTTTTCCAATATTTATTTGATAGTGTAGGCAATGGAATTAAATTAGGGAAATAACTTGTAAAGGAATAGTATGAAAATAAAAGTGCCAATGTAATATAGCAAAGTAATTGTATTCCCTAATTTAATTGCTTCGTTTAATAACCATAAAATTAAGTTCAAAGATATATGGAATAATTGTTTTTAGTAACTCACATGATAAGTGAATATTTTGAGATAATTCTTGGTTAATGGTCTTAGTTTTAGAACCTTAATCCCTATTACTAAACAAAAGACATAATAAGTAGATCAGAAAAAGTGTTGTCTACTAGAATAATAACAAGCATAAGCATTACTTATATCTAGGATAATACAAATACTACTTTTTTATTTCTAGAAAAGTACAACAAAGTCTCAATACACTATCTATTCCTATATAATGCAAAGTTTCTTTCTTTAAAGAAAAGTAAATAGAAATATTTTATTTTCAAAATAGAAAATAAAATGAACTTATCCATATCTAGACTAAGTTTAATACTAAAAGACATCCTTCATAGAAACACTTCCACCATATGTCTTGAACCAAGCTTGAATGCTAAAATTGGGATGTGATTTGGAACACCAAAACTTAACTTGTTTTTATTAGTCAATAAATTGTGTATATAAGAGTATAAAGCCATAACTAGTTTGGTTATTAGACCTAACCACCTTAAACCACTTTGAAAGTTATGACTGATTTAATTAGATATAAGGACTACCCAAACAATTACAACTCTTTGGTGGTTAAACCACATGATAAATAAAGTAAATATTAAGTGATATTAACTAAAGTATTTTTAACTCCATAGCACCACATTGACAAATGTTGACTAGCATTATCCTATGTTGACTAGCGTTGGCTAACATCTGACATAAGAAAAATTAAATTAGGAAATCATTATAAAATAGGATAATGTTTATAAACTTATTCAACATTTTTCAGCCCTATTATCACTCCTACACTAAGATTTTATTGACCTTACCAAATATTTATTAAGTTCACTGTAATTTCAATTAACCTTTTAATTTAAAAAAACAATCAAATCAAGAATTTAGACTACTTTACCACTATGTTTATTTTTTACTTTCTTTTGAAAGTTAATGTATAAATAAGATACTAATGTTAAATATGTGCCTTACATTTTACAACCTAGAGACATGATGGCTAGAATTAATCCTTATGAAAAGGTTCCAAGGTTCTACTTAATTATGATTACAACATGAGTTCTCCATCAAGGATTCTAAAGGTGAAATATTTTTATAAAGTTGTTACTTATATTCATGAAAATGCTAAAGGAAATTTTATTGATAGAATTTGTTAAAGATTATTATATAATAACTTGAAATATTATTCTCTTTATATAATGTTTCAATGAAAGCAACCATAACATATATTGGGAAATGATTCAAGACACAAAGCAAAATTATTATTATTACTAACTAGAATATATTGTTTTAGAGTTCCAATATTTATAAGTATAAGAAACTAAAAAAATTCATTACTATATTTTATTATAAAAGAGGGAGTGTTGGAACCTAAAATAAGTAAAACATAGGTACACCCCAAAATACGTAGTCCAATTCGAACATTATATATCTCAGCATTGCCCACCTGAATTGAACCCATCACCTATAGCTTCCAAATCAAGTGTCTTAGGCTAACACATCATTGTGGAGCATTCCTATAACTTTATTGAAATCTGTAAACTTGAATTAGAATTGCCTCCTCATAGACTAGGCTTTGGAAACTTCTAACTTGACTTATTATTGAACTAAACCTAAGCAGATTACCCTTATTCCCGTGTAGCCTTGCGTCTTTAAAACAAGTTAGAGGTGCCTACTTCTGCTTGTGTTAGCACATGAATAATTACGAGTTAAAGGTTCCGTTTGAGTATTCATTTTGTCTTTGATTCCGGATTCTGGAGACCCATCCTCGAGAGGGTCTTCAGCTTGGTGCAGCATCAGGTAATTTTTTTGTAAAAACTCGTTGCACCAACAAATACGTTTGGTGCTTCACCAGCTATTTTCACTGATGAATTTTCTAGTTCATGGTGTAGCACTGATATGCTTTTCTTTTTTTACCTTTTCTTTTTTCTCAATTTTTTTGGTTACATTTTTCTTTTTCTTATGCACGATGCATAGCAGCAGGTATTATCCGATATAACGTTGAAAGCGGTTAGTTTTTCTTCTTTATCTTTTTATATTATATTTTTTTAAAGTTTTGTATCTTTCTTTTCGTTTTTCATGCGGACTTTTTCAATGAGCACTAAATCACATTAATGCAGCAGCCGTAGCAAAGCATTACACTATAGAGTGATAATGATTCATCATTTGTGTATGTATATCTGTACATATATTAAATGTGTATTTTTGATTAATTTGCTTGTCAATCNTTCTCTATTAATTAAATTTATTTTTTGGGGTCCGACACCCCCCCCCCATACATAGTTGCTAAAGTTTATGGATCTAGATTTACATTTGTTTGTCGTCATTATGTAGTCCTTTATTTTTTTTTTCTTTTTACGCATAATTTTATATAAGTCAGAGGTATAAGTTGGTTGTTGGTAGTCCTATATGTTGATTACACTATCCATGATTTGTCTATGCTTTTCTTTCTTTTTCTTTTCTTTTCTTCTTTTATTTTAAAGTGTTAGTTAACCATATGATTTTGTTAATGGTATTTATGCATAATAAACATTAGTCAATATTTATGAATGTGATAANTAAACGCATACAGCTTGGGAAGCCCAAAGGTAGTAATTATTGGAACAATACTCATTTCCTTAACTGGATTCTTTTTCCCACTGGTATTACCATTTCCGGTTCTGTTGTCATCAAACACATTTGGAAGGCATGGTGTTATATCAGTCAGTTTTGGAACTTTAACACTATCACTATCTCTTCCTCTACACTTGATAAGCTTTCTCCATGGTGGATTCCCATTCACAATGAACCTTGGGCCATTAAGCGTCCTCGTCTTTGTAGCACTTGGGATAAGCTTGGCATCTCCTCCCTCTCCTCTCTTCGCATTCATAATCGTTGGATTACTTGGACTGAATGTCACCTTATTTACGGTATTAATG
>MNCI01012414.1:222700-259952 GCA_015680685.1 Gnetum montanum | reverse complement strand
ATTCTTGTAGCTTATTTGAAATAGAAGCTACTCTAAGTTTCCTCTGATGTCTATATTATGTAGTTTATCTCTTCTAGTAACATTCAACATCTATCTAAGCACTCGTATTTTTACTACACTAATTTGTTATTCGTGCCTCTTTTGTTCTACTCAACATTTTGCACTACATAAGATAGCAACATTATTATTGCCCCATAAAATTTTCTCTTTGAGTTTATTGGTATTCTTTTATTACATAGAACACCACTAGCCTATCCCCATTTTGACCATATGCCTCGATTCTATTTCTAATATCTTTACTAATCTCACCATCTGATTAGAGGGTTGATCCTAGTTAGCAAAACTATTTATAGTGAGGGATTTTCCCCTTGAATTGTTACTTCTATTTTACCACTATTTATGTTATTATTAAAATTAAATTCCATATAATCTATCTTACTTTTGCTAATTTTTAAGCCTTTTAATTGATCTTTAAATATTTAGATTGATCACATCCCTTATGTGATAGATGTTATTATTCTATTTTATTTTGCATGGATTAATACGTGTTAGTGTACTATTTTATTTTGCATGGGTCAACATCTGTCAATCTCTTTACTCATGTATCTTTAGTTTAAAGACATGGTTAATTACTCTTTAAATCAATTAGTTCTAGTTAGATAGGGATCATCATTTAGAGTGATGGTAAGATGCTCACTTATTAAGTTGAAGGCCTAGGTTCAAGCTTCGATGCAACCACTCAAAGAGGTTAGGCTATCATTCATCTACCAATCCTCCTAGGAGTCCCCTTAGTGAATATGCATTGGGGCTCTAGGTGATAATTCTAATCAATTCTAGTTAGATATTTGAAGGTTTAGGAAGTTTGAGGAGGTCTTAGAAACTTAGTTGTCCTACCAAGAAATATTTAAATTTAATTCACTAAAAGGATGTCAAGGATAACCATAAAAAGAAACATGAATAAGGGAATCTTGGTATAATACTACTTTAAGGGATGCTTGAATGATGAATTTTATAGGGATTCTTAGGTTAATCTTCTATCCCTAGTAATCATAGGTTTGAAAGCTAGAAAATGATATTATTTATATCATTAAAAATTCTCAACTTATTAAGATCTCAAGGATGAGGAGATCTACTGCAGAATTCTTGATGCTCTTGTAGTTTTTTTATTTGAGAGTTAGAATTTAATTATTATTAGAAAATATTTTTTAATAATTAAGTTGATGAAGTAATTAAATAAGATAAGTTAAATAGATTAAACACATAAGTACGACTAGTTTGAGCATATTTGCTTGGTAATCCTAACAATGTTATTGCTTAGTAAACCCAATAGCATAGTGCTTGGTTACCTAGTAGTGGATATGTGGGTTCAAGATGTGTATAGAAGGTGGGACTGGATCCTTATGTTAGGATTATTTAGATACTAGTTAATTAGTTAAATTAAATCAATTAATCCAATTACTTTATCTTCTTTTTAAACACCAAACCATAAAATACAAAATGATAAAAATCAAATGCCTGAATTACACTTAATCATATCAGTGTATGTCACAAGTGTAATTGGGAAGACAATAATTGACCCTAAGGTAAGATTCACTTTCTAGAAGACTAGTGCATTGGATACTATTAAGTACACGAAATTCGATTGGATTGCGCTTGAACGCTTTGTGATTTGTATGGTTGGATGTACGGGTACCTCACTGCTCATCATTGGCATCATTGCCAAGGACTTTGTTTGTTGAAACGTGAGCTATTTAGGTTAATTGAATACGACTAATATCATTGTATGAACCTCAAGGTCAATATCATTCCCATTATACATGGAATGATAAAAGAACACTGACATTTGATTTCATATTACAAAATGTTTTCTTCTTCTCACAAGTGTGAACATGTTAAACTGCCAGTTCCATAGGAGCACAAAGTGGTATATACTCATTTATATGAGTATGTAACAAACTTCACCTTCATCATACATCAGGATGAACAACTATGATGGCATGATGTGGAGGGAAACATCATCTTGATCCTTGATCAATCTATGCCTAGGATGTTGTTTCAAACCCTCAAAATATTGGGCATCACCAATATTCACGAGGAATATGTTATGAATGGTTATGACACTCGAAACTACTATCCCACTAAAATACAACGAAATCAAGATCGACATCAGGAGAAGCACCATGAGGCTACGAAGGGGACACATTTCACTAAACCCTTGCTCTTGCTAGATCAAGATGATAATGAGGATCCTCTCCTTGAGGGCTCTCGACATGAAGATTCTCCAACCCCTATCATTATCAATGAGGATGTGACCCTAAACTTGCAATTCACTATTCTTAAACTAGATTTAGAAAAAAGTGATAGTCAAGGTAGGGACTTAAGCAAGCATCACAATAGTAAGGGATCTAAGGATGGTGGTTCTAATGACTAAAGAAGTGATGGTAGACACCGCAATGGTGATGGCGGTCTAGCCTCCTCTCCATCTATCTCTAAACATTCCTTTTTATCTACCAATTCTCATAGAAGCCATTGTCGAAATAATCATGATGAAGGTGATCAATGAGATAACAATGACTATGAAGGCCATCAAGATCGAAGGGGTGGCCAAAACCATCATCTATGTCATTGATGTAGTGATTATGATGAACATCTGTTGGTGACTCAAAGTATGCTCAACATTGTAGAGGAAGTTAGAATCTCAACTAGGCATATGAAAGATAGCCAGATCAAGTGCTTAAACATGAATAATATCTCAAGATTTGAGGGGGGATACATCTCTAATCCACAAATACATCTACAAACTTTCCATAATTCCTATGCCTTACAGAACATAGAAAATGAGTTGTAGAAACTCAAGCTCTTCCTTAGGATACTCATCAAAAAAGCTAAAAGCTGGTACTGGTCCTTAGAGTTAGAATCCATTTGCCAATGGAGTACCATGTTAGAGCTATTTAATGACAAATACCAAACATACTCTAGAGTATCTAATCTGAGAACAAAAATCCAAGGCTAGAAGCAGGGAACACATGAACCCTTAGATGCCACCATGAGTAGGTACTATTCACTCTTCAATCAATGTCCTAGTCATAGTTATTCTCAGAGGGAACAACTTTGCCACATCATAGATGGGCCTAGAGCAGAAACTAAAAGAACCCTTGGGGTGTATGCCTAAGGAAGACTATTTGAAGTAAGAGCTCATCAAATCCAAACATTGATTAAGTAGGAAGCAAAAAAAGAAGGTGATCTATGAAAATGGAAAAGTACAGAAGAGTATAATAAAGATCCGTCCATCAAAAAATGGGAGGTTCGATTTTGTGATAAAGAAGAGTCACCACTTGATGAAGTGGTGAATAGAAAAACCTTGTCCATCCAAAATCCTCTTTCTAATATTTTGGTAAAGGTTGATAAATTATGGGACTCTTTGGATGAAAATTTTTAAATTACTATGTGTTGGCACATTTTGGCCATTTCATGGAACAGTAGCCAAGTCATGTTTATACAACATCATCACCAATTCTCTAAAACACCAGGAGCAGTAGAATTCTGAAAATTGTGCTCATTAACAGCTTTTTCATTGGTTTTCTTTTGTTGGCGAACGGATATCAGCGAAAGGAGATGTTTACAGGTTCGGGGTGGTTACTTTGGAGGTCATGACCAGAATGAAACCCACTGATGAGATGTTTTCTGGTTATCTAAATTTATCAAAGTGGATCTCCATGTCTTTGGAGCAAAATTTGGCATAGGAAAGAAGAGAAAAAGTGAAGGATATAATGGCCAAAAGCAGAGAAACTTACTCTGTTGAATCATGAGATGGCTATATTTGAACTAAGATATGTGGCTGTTATGGAAGTAGTTGCAGAAATGCAATAGTAAATGGAGGAGTGCTCAAGGGATTTTGTTTAGGGTTCCAACAACTGCATGGGGACCTGCATTAGCAGCGGCAGGATTAGCCAACCATTCTAGTGCTAGGTCATCCTATGACTACCCCAACAAAAATCAATGTTGAATGCCGGTGTGGCTAGTGAGCACACCTCCATGGCAGTCCTGCAGCACAGTAACCGCCTACGAAAATGTGGGCGCGATTTCAATTTTTATTGGTGTACAATCAGCTTTAGCACATCTGTTAATTAGCATTTTTTGAACACCATCAGAAACACCTACGGAATGGATTCCGTCTAGAGAGTTATTAAGGGGTATCCATTCTCTTATTTGTTCTGTCGAGAGCACCTATGTAGAGGAAGATGTTTTGAATTATTCTAGAAATAGAAGCCAAAGATTCACATCAAATCATGTCACCAGTGAGCTACCTCATGTAGTTGCAGATGAAAACCCTTACAAATCATTTGCTGCTTCAGTGCTCTTGTCTGGGTGATTCTGGGCTCCTTGCAGATCCTACAGAAGCAACAACATTGAATCGTGGCATGTATCCACTTGAATCACGTGGCTCCTACATGTGAATGCTGACACCTGCTCTATTGGTTTGTTATACAGAAATTGGATGTTGAAATCGTTGTCCCTTCTGCCGGTTATCAGGCTTCTTTTGTTGTTTTTTCTGACCAACAATTTTTGAGTATTAGGCCATCCAAGAAGCTATGCTGCAACTTCCTCCATCACAGCTGCAACACGATCTTGATGTTGATCTGAAATTCAAGTTATTAACGATGGCAACAAGCAAGTTACAACAATAATAGAGCCTCATTCTTTGGAGAATTCCCCGTTTCTTGCTCAAGAAGTTTCCATCAAGGGTTATCAGGACATCTCAGGTCTTGCTGCAATCTAGAAACAATAAGAGATCTGGCCACCAAAAAGTTTGCCAAGGCAAGAATGTGATAGCAGAAAAGAAAAAGTAGGAACCTGGACTCACCATTGGTGTCTTCATGCTGAATCTGGACTGCGATAACTACCACACAAATTACATAACAGCAAGCAATGCTATGTGTTGACACTATAAACTATATACTATCTACATGATTAAACTATAATTAAATTATATAATATCTACATAACGTGACACTCACTTTGTGTTGAAAACGTGAGAGTGCCACTCCATTTATGCATTCGGTTGTACACACTTAAATATATATTTATATATTAACCCATCCATGTATGCATCAACTCCATGGTTATTATCTCTACTACTATGATGTAAATAACAATAAAATATTTTATGATTTAAAAAGGAAATTTGTGCAAAAATTGTTCAAAGTCCCATGTGAATTGAACACTTGTCAATTGAAATGGTGGTTATAACCACCACCAAGGCCACTTGTCAATTATAACCTTTTTATCTCCATGATGACCACTTGGCGACTGAAGGGCCACTTGTCAATTGCATGGGACACTTGTCAACTGCAACCTTTTTATCTCCATGGTGACCACTTGGCAATTAAATGAGGCCACTTGGCAACTGAATGAAGATACTTGGCAATTGAATAGGACACTTTTCCATTGTAGCTTTTTAATCTCTATGGTGGTTATGGCCACCCAAGATATTTTGTAACTTACCTAACTACCTTATCACTTATCACACTTTTGGAGAAGACACTTGATACATCACACTTTGGAAGGCTACTAGCTAGCACTTGGGCTCTCACTTGGAGACATACTTTGGGTCTTGGGAGAAGAGCATTTGTAAAGAAGAAAGTGTGAATGATTGCTTATAAGATGACTTGCTAGAGTAAAGATTTCAGCCTCTTTGTCATAGTCCTGTGAGTTATGTTTTATTTTTATTTTGTTTAAATTATTTAGCTAGTGGTTTAGATAGTATCATCCTTGGCAAATAATTTTTGGATTTTTAGATTGCTCTTATTGTTCTTGTTGCCCGATAGAAATTTTTGTTAAAATTTTTCCATAGAAGCGCTTGTGTTTAAAAGCTTGGAGAGCATTTTAGTAGTAAATTTTATTATTTTCCAACCTATAAGAACCACTATTGGAATTGTTGTAAGAGAGCCTCTGCTTGTAGTCATGCCGTTGAACGATTCAATAGTCAAGAGGGTTCAGAAAATATTTGGTATTTTGATGGGACTAGAATAACTTCTTTTTATCTTTAAAGTGAATCTCTGTGGTATTTCAATTAGAAATTGTCAAGTCTTTTGAAGGTTTTGTTGAATGCAATTTTTGACATCCATTATCTAGCCAAAATGGAGTCTCGTACGTGGTAGTTTACACAACAATTTTTTGGTAGCATAGTAGGATTGTCTTGAAGAAATTGCTTATTTGAGCCTTGGAAGTTTGAACAATTCGTAGATATTGAATTTGGGATAGCTTTATTGCAAAGTGTTTACTCGTGTCATTTTACCTTGTTTAAATATTTGAGGTCTACACAAATCTGCTTTCTTTTCTTTTCTGCTTATTTCCATCGAATCTTGCTCTATTTCTAGTTTTCTTGTGGAACTATCTCTTTCTCTGGGGAAAATTAGGAGTAGATTGCGGAGTTGTGCTCAAATGTTTTTGCAAAATTTTATTTGTTACAAGTAGGTATTATAAGGACCGCGTAGACTAGGCAGTTGAACAAAATAGGAAATTTTCAAGAACTCACAGTACTTGGCAAAGTTGGCTGAATCTCTTTAAAGTAAGTCATTTGTAGTTTACACACAACGCAATCGTTACATTTCTCACAACCGCACGCCGCAACAGCACACACACATACTCACATTAACTACTGAGTTTATTTGGAGGTATCTGGGCCTTGGTGTTGCTAGAGACCAGCAGGCACCTAAATCTTGTTCGAGGACACTCATTGATGGTCGCGTCCCAAATGGTCGCCAACACTATGAAGATCACTCAAGAATCCAAAGAGAAAAATAGTGATTGTAACCACAAGAAGTAAAAAAAAACTAAACATGCCTACTAAAAAATTGATGAGTGATGAGGTACCCCTACACTCAACCATACGAATACAAGCGTTACATGCATGATCTGGTTGAACTCCGTAGATAGACTGGTTGTGGCACCTAGACAGTTAGCCTTAGGTCGCAGTTCATTGTCTTCCCACATGGACTAGTATTAGCTTTGTCACATATGTTTTAGTCTAGAGTGAGGTGTATGATGTGTTTCTAACCTAATGCTACTCTTGTAGGCAATGGAAAGTAATGTTAACTAAGCTAAGAGGGAAAGGGTGAGAAGGAATCTAATCTAGCCTAAGTACGATGAGCATCTGTTCCTTAATCATCCGTATACATCTTGGACCTTGTGCATGACTAACACTGGGATTACCAAGCACATGGCCCAGGTACGCTACTGGGTTACCAAGTAGTCACACTTAAATGCTCGTGATTAAGTTGTACTCATTCTGCATTACTAGGAGATAAGGGTGAGAAAGATTAACTAAGAAAGTAGTAAATAATAATTAAATAAATAAATAATTAAACTAAGTGAATGCTACAATGATGAAGTAATCTTGATCTTTATTTTTGATCATATGCATGTCCAAGTACGTCACACTCGAATAAGGATGCCCTATAATTACAATCACCACACTACGGGCATACACTAGAAAATAATTCTAACTCTAAGAAGGGAAAACTGCAAGAGTTTAGCTAAGGGACTAAAAACTGGATGTGAAATAAGGGAAAACTACCTCTTATTTATAGAACTGGTGACCGGCTGCAATATCGCATACGCGATATCGCGGTCACCCAAAACACAACTCATCATACCCCCATGATTGAATGAAAACTTGTCCTCGAGTTACAATTATTACACAGTGGATAGATATGGGATTATTGGATGGTGAAAATGGGACTAGGCCGTAGTGTGAAATGAAATAAAACTAAAGACACAACACAAATTTTCTACATCTACAAAAATGGATGGAACTCATGTAGTTCTAGGTGGTAGTGGCTCCTCCATTGGTGCCTTCCCTTTGTCTTGTGCTCCAGGTTTTGAGGCTTGATGACGTTGAAGTATGGCCTGGAGCTTTTCCTCTTTGGTCCAAGGGTCTTGTGCCATCCATGCTAATGTTCCAATGTTTGATCAAGTTGGCACTTCCCATGGACAGGGTAGTTGTGGAAACATTTGATTGGCTTTGACATACCAATCCGTGAACACCCGTTGTTCCTCCTCATAGGCTCTAGCTTTATCCTTGTACTCCTAAAAATCTGTTAGCCATCAAGCCAAGTTGGTTGTGACACCTTTTTGGCCTTGGTAGCTAACTTTCACCACCTCAAGTTTAGAATTTTCTACTTCCAATTTCTCCACCAGCTTCTTGCGCTCTGCAAATTCTGCTTCATATTTGATGTGGGTGGTTGCTACCTACTACTCGAGCTCTATCCTTGGGCACCCTACTATTAACATGGCATGGTTAGCATATCTTAGGTTTGCCAACTCCATGTATTACATCAAATCCTAAATCTGCAGGTCTTGGCTCTTAACTTTTGCTTGGTGGGTGAAGGCATATGTGTCCAATACAGCCCGCTAGTCAGTGTGTTGAGCACTGATAGCATTGATCTGGGCCTTGGCCATATGGATCTCCTTCTCAAGGATCTGTTTGTACATCCCCACCTAATCTTGAAAGTGCTCCTTTGGCTTTTCATGTCATTTAGCCTCATTTTTCCACGCGCTTATCTCAATAGCTGACTTTTGACGAATGGCATGTACCTCCTCCATCGAGATGGTTCGATTCTCTCTGGCTAAATGGCTTACATCTCGATTGACCCAAATGAATTGTTCTTGCAATTGATGAAAGTTTTCCTCGAGAATGTTCTTTTAATTTTCTGTAGTGGTCAACCAAAGGTTGTCTACAACGAGTTGCTTGTTTTCTTCTTGTAAGGCCTTGAGTGCCTTAAAATACACATTAGTTTGTGCTTGTGTTATGGAGGCATCCCAAACAGCCTTCTCCTTTTCATCAGCCACCTTTTTATTCTTTGTGATTAACTTGGTTAGTTTCTTAGTTCTAAAGTTATCTAGCTAGTCTACGGGAACAAATTATAGAGGGTCCCGTTGTGCTGCTTGTAAGGCCACGAGATGATCCTGTAGTTTCTTCACTTCTGCATCCGCATGCTCAGCCCTTACTTCTGTTAAGACTAGCTTCCCCTTTGTGGAAATGAGGCCTGACTGAATTGCCATAACATCCTGAGGGATGTCAAACAGGGACGTCATTACTTGCCCTGTTTGGAGCAATCGATCAAGCACATCCTCATGTTTCGTAGGAGTCATTGAGGTTTTGACCAAAGTTTGAGCATCCCGTGCTCCTGTGAGATCTACCGGTGGCACAATAGGTACGTTGAAGGATTCTTTGATGTGGTCAAAAACCACTTCTGAAGCTCTCGTGACATCTTGGTGTTGCATGACCACCACAATGGCCCCTTCACTAGTTTCTAATTGCACCTAGAAAGATGCCACGTTTCCTGAGATCTGTTGTGACCATCTACTCTCCCCTCCTCTTGTGTGAATGGATACTTCTCCCCTTGTGCGATCCAATGAAAAAGTAGGCTGAATGGAATCATCGATGACGCGGAAGAGGTTTGCATCATCATGACTTCCCCAACTGACTATCTCAACGATGGCCCTAAGATGGCTCATCGATGGTTTGTAGTCTTGTGGCGATGGCGGTTGATCCTAGCCTATGCTAGGCCCTGCTTCCTATTGTTGGCTAGGACCCATGCCTAGAGGTTGACTGGGTCTTGCAAGTTGAGTTGCAGTTGGTCTAACCATTTGTTCTTCTTCTTGTTCTAGTCCCAGCTCTTCGCCAGTGCTTTTCCTTGGAGTTGGCACCTTTAGCAATTCAGCATATGAAGTATTCTAGGCTTTTTGGAGGACATCATTGGTATACCCCCGAATACTAGCACGTCGAAATTTCTTTTTGAAAAGGCAAGGGAAAGGTAATGCCATCTTCCCTGTCTTCCGTTCCTCGAACCGCATCAAGATCTCCATTAAATATAGATGGGGAAGGTTAGCGTTAACCTTTCCCATCAACACTGCACATCCCCTAGCCACATATGTTGATATTCTTTTCAAGCCCTTTGTAGGGAAGAGGTGATATGTTCCAATTTTAAAGTAAATCCTCTCTTTCATCGTTAATTAACCAAATGTTGTAAACGAGGACATTGGGCTATTATGAAGGAGTTCTAGGGTAATTCCATTAATTCGAAAGGCACAATTAATGATGATGGTGTGGATTTTATCAATAAAACCTTGGGTGGTAAAAAAAAGGTATGTAATGGTACATCAGAATGTTGAAATTTAGAGGAATAATAGTAGGGAAAGAGTGTTATGAAAAATTATGCTGAGGGTAAGAAATGGTGTGTGTGAGTTATAGCATAAGTGAAGATTATAAAAAATTACACAAGTGGGTCCTCTCCAAAGCGGGTTCCAACCTATAATTCCCTTGTGTAACCACACTTAAAGTGTCCGTGGGCACTAAAAGGGTTAAATGTAATCCACACTAACTCCACAAAACACACACATGTAATTACCACTGGAATGAGATGAAAATACTATGCTACATGGGACACGAGCTACAATTACATGAACAGTAAGATGAGATGAGCTACAGAAAGGGATCGTAGAGATTGGGAAATGAGGAAAAATGACCCATGGCACAGTGAATCCTGCGTGTAAAGCATGATTAAGATGTCATTAACCCGTTGTTCCAAGATCAAGACCAAGTCCATCCTCTAATTAGTGACATCGCATTTTTTCATCCCATGATGAGCAACTATGAGAGTACCATAATAACAAGCCATACGATCACTTGGCGTTTTATTCAAGGGAGGAGTGATTTTTGTTTTATGGCACTTTGTTTTTCTTCTTTTCTTTCTATTTTTTTGAATACTAAATCTAGAGAAGCCGCCAACCTTTAGGCATGGGTGCATGTCTTTCCAGTGGAACCCCCTAGAACAACATTGAATTTTTGAGTTCCCATTTGATTACTGTTACTCCCATTTTTTGTTAGATCTTCAAGAATCTTAGTAAAACCACATTGCATGATAACTCCCACAGATGTCACCAAAGAGAATCCACAAGTCCCCTTGATGTCACACTCTAATCATTCCCTCTTAGTCCAACCTTCTTCATTCTGGGTACAATGAACACAAAATTAATTTTAAGTTTTAAGAATGTCAAGAATATCACTGTACTCTCGAATAGATTCTCTTATTTGTAGAGTGGATGAGTGGGTGTAATGGACTCATTGTCCAAATAATTGCTCACTCACAACTTAATAAGATAGAACACACCTCAACCAACGATCCACATGAGTGTTTTATTTATAGACAAGATTACTTATAAAAAACATAAAAAGACAAAAAGACAAAAAGACAAAAAGATAAAAAGATAAAACAAGAAATTGAAAAATGAAAAATTGGAAAACAAAAAGTTGTAAAATTAAAGAAAATGAAAAGTATTTATTAATCCTACTTGATATTAGAATGGGGGATATCCCTCATAGCTAAATGGTTGAGGATGGCAAGGATTAATAAATGATGAAGGGGATCCTTGCATGTTAGAAATATTGGAACTTGGCTGTACTTACCCCATTGGGTTTCACACACTTGATTATAGTAAGCATAGTGAGGCAATTTATATGATGTAGTTCTCAGATAACGAGTTGACCCACTATGATATTTAGAACTGTTATATGGTATGCAAGGATTGGGATGTTGCCTTCCATGATTGTGTTCATTGGGCTGTATGGTTGTTGGAGTGTTAGTTGCTAGCCTTGATGAAGTGACATGAGGCGTTGGGTTTGAAGGTAAGGGTCCACCATAGGGTTGAGCTTATGCTGAGTTAGAGGATGCAATGGCCTTGGAATTGTGTTGTCCCTTTCTATGGTCATGTTTAAAGAAGGGACACCTTCGATGTTGCGGAGGTTTCTCACTGCTGTTGGAAGTAGTAGCACAAGTAATGTTCATGGGTTGTTGCTGTGGTGCAAACACCTTAGGAACAGTTGGTGGCAATGTAGAAGGAGGAAAAAATTGAGAATGTTGAAAGTTAGGAGGAGTATAAGATGCACAAGGTGGTGGTTTTGTTGAAGATATGGGCTGGTAGTATTGAGGAGAATGGTATTGTGTTGAGATAAAGTACGTTGGCCTAGTTGGAGAAACAAGATGTTGAACAAGATAAGCATTTGGGCTCGGATGATACGAAGGGTGTCTCTAGTTTAGGGGTGGATTCCCCCACAACTGGGATTGTTTCCACTATGATTGAACACCGTATCTCTATACGAACTCTGGACGTAACGTGTTTTCTGAATGCTCATATAAATGTAACAATATTGGGCATTGGCCCTTGGGGTGATCGTACAAGCATATGTTGCATTCATACGTATGATTGGCAGTTGAGCACTTATTTCCTTCATCCCTTCTTTCTGATTGTCTAATGTTTTGTCCTGCTTCTTGGGTTGTCAAAAGTCTATCTCCAATAATATTGATAAATTCTCCACACTTTTTATACGTTCATTCCAACATCTTGTTGATCTTTGCCTCAACTTCTAATGATTGTTGTGTTGGCAAAGATGATGTTTCCACATTGAGAATAGTTGATTTCTCTTTTTTATGATCATGGACCTTTGTTAAGTTAAGATTCTATTCCCGTTGATGTTTTTCAACACTCTCCCATCTAGCCATTTCTCCTTCTTCTTTTGCTACCTACTTAATAAGCTCTTGGACTTGATGGATTCACAGTTCATATAGTTGACCTTGGGCATACATTCCTAAGGTCTCTCTTGTTGCATCACGAAGCCCATCAATAATATGATACATTAGCCTTTCCTCGGAGAACCCATGGCCTGGATCGTTGTTTAATAGTGCATACTATCTTTCTAAGGCCATGACCAAGGGTTCATGTAGTGCTTGTTTCCATCCTTGGATTTTTTTCCTCAAGGCTGACACTCTTGTGTAGGTTTGATATTTTTCATTAAATACTTCTACCATTGTTGACCAACATTGTATTGAATTTGGCTTTAACAATCTATACCATACTTTTGCTTAGTCAATGAGTGTCATCAGGAAGAGCTTAAGTTTTTTCCAACCATTATCAATGTTGTTCCATATGCAGGCATCGTAGAAGGCTAGTAAATGTTGTTGCGGATCTAAGTCAGAGCCTCCTGAGAAAGTAGGGAAGTTGTTTAAATTGCGCCTAGGTAGACGACTCTCTTTACGATGCCTATGTGAGATTCGAACAGCCTCCTGTATTTGCATTAGGTTTGTAGTGGCCAGTAGGGGTTCATCTTCATCGGGTAAGTTATGCTTTCATGCGTTGGGATGACGTTGCTTTTGTTGATGTTTATAAGAAACCCCACTTCAGGTTGTGTACTCCAATATTCATTGCCATATAGTTCATTGGTTCTCCAATGAACTTCCTCACTAAGTGTGGCATTATTGTAATCTTGTAGGAGAGGCATTGTTGTGAAGTTGTGTGTGAATTTACATGTGACTTTTTAATAATTATTTCTTTCTAAAAGATATATCGTTAAGTCCTATACAGCAACCTTTTATGATATAACTAATCTAGATAACTAGCATCATCCTCGACAATGGCGCCAATGATGAGTGGCAAGGTACCCCTACACTCAACCATACGAATATGAGCGTTACACGCACGATCTGGTTGAACTCCGCAGATAGACTAGTCGTGGCACCTAGACAGTTAGCCTTAGGTTGTAGTTCATTGTCTTCTCACTTGGACTAGTATTAGCTGTGTCACGTATGGTTTAGTCCAGAGTGAGGTGAATGATGGGTTTCTAACCTAATGCTACTCCTGAAGGCAATGAAAAGTAATGTTAACTAAGCAAAGAGGGAAAGGGTGAGAAGGAATTTAAGCTAGCCTAAGTGTGATGAGCATCTGTTTCTTAATCATCCATACACATCTTGGACCTTGTGCATGACTACCATTGGGATTACCAAGCGCATGGCCTAGGTATGCTACTGGGTTACCAAGTAGTCACACTTAAATGCTCATGATTAAGTTGTACTCATTATGCGTTACTAGGAGATAAGGGTGAGAGAGATGAACTAAGAAAGTAGTAAATAACAATTAAATAAATAAATAATTAAACTAAGTGAATGCTGTAATGATGAAGTAATCTTGATCTTTATTTTTAGTCATATGCATGTCCAAGTATGTCACACTCGAATAAGGATGCCATACAATTATAATCACCACACTGCAGGCATACACTAGAAAATAATTCTAACTCTAAGAAGGGAAAATTGCAAGAGTTTAGCTAAGGTGCTAAAAACTAGATGTGAAACAAGGGAGAGCCACCTCTTATTTATAGAACTGACAGTGGGCTGCGATATCATGTACGCAATATCGCGACTTAGTTGCGATATCACATACGCAATATCGCGGTCACCCAAAATGCAACTCATCAAAAACTAGCACATAGGCAAGAAACTCTAATGATGAAACTAATTATGAAAATTTTCAATACAAATGTCAAAAGGATTTTTGCCTTGTGGTGTCACACTTTCAAGATTATGGGGTGTATGCATTGAATCCTTAACTAGCACATAGGTAAGAAGTTAAACAATTGCCTTATCCTCAAGGCAATCCAAGGTAGTTCCACAAAAAACAACAAGCTTACTACCCAAGTGGAGCATCTTCACAACCTTATGAACAATACCAATAATTTGTACTAACCATAATCATGGGAAATTCCACTATTAAGGAAATAGTACCCTTATAGAAAACTAGATCCATATGGGTACTATGTTTAGCAACTCATCTCTCTAAGAAGTTTTACAAGTCATACCACATTTCAACATCACTATTACCCTCTAGAGAACCATCAAACACATTCACCATTAACTTGAGGAGAGAACAAATATCCATATCACCCTCCATATCCATCTACACATACACCTCTACCTTCAACCTAGTTACCTCCTACTCCATCCATGCAGGGTGAGATTCCTCCACAGCCACAACAACAAAATGTTACGAAGGTTGTACATTCACAATCGACCTTCTAGTTGAGTGATTTGGATAATCAATCTAGGAAAAGGCCCTTCTTTTGACACAACACTCCTCTCTAACCCTCACAACATAGTTCAGCTAATTTTCCTACATCTCTAATACCCTGATCCTCTATATCAAATACCTTTGAGTGCCCTTCAAACCAACTACCACCTTAGATTTGCAGTATGATGCTAACTTATGTTTTTTTTTACTAGATCAAGGCTAGCAATCTTTCCATGAAAATATCTAACCCAAGAAGTCCACTTATTTACTTATAGATTGTTAGACATGATCCATGCTAACTCTCTTTCTAGAGTTAATCTCATCTCCAATGACATGTACAAGGCCTGGAACTTACCACCTCTTAAGAAGATAAATATCCATCTAGAACTGATAGATCAGTCAATTACTATCCTTCTACAATTAGTAGAGGACATTGCGACCATAGTTTTTGGGTGGTCCTATCTTGCTAATTTTCTAGTGATCAAGGTTGAAAATTGCAAAAGTGACTTCCCCATCATTATGGAAAGAGCTTGTTTAAGCATGGTTGATGCACGTATGGGCAAAGAGAATGAATTTGGAAAGATAGAGAAGAAGCATATTCCATGCATCGCATATAGTGATAATGGGTGCAACTGCATGCAAAAATTTGGTCCATCAAAAGTACATACATTAAAGCATATAGTCAATGTGCACAAGAAATTAATATTCAAAGGTGACTGTATGTAGCAGCCGCAAAATAAGAGGGCACCCAATGGTTGATAGTTGACTGAGAAAGTAGAGCATTATGCATGGAGCCAACTAAGAGCCTAACATGTGCTTATGTTGAAGGCATGGATAAACTTGAATAAGTTCATCCCAAACTCTCTAATGAAGATGATGATACCTATTCGAGAGAGTTGAAAACCATTGAAAAATTTAAGTAGGAGCCCCTAGAGCTAAAAAATTTAATGGCTAGCATGGAATATGCATTTTTAAACAATGGTAAATTTGTCATACTTAATGCCAAACTTTCTCTTAAACAAAAAGAAAATCTATTGAAGGTGGTTAACAAATGCCTAACAACATTTTCTTGGTCATATCTTGAGCTAACAGGAATCGATCTAAGGATATGCTAACATCGTATTTACACCAAGTCAACCATGAAGCCTAGAAGGTAGCCATAGAGGTGGCTAAACCTAAATTGAAATAGATCATCAAAGAGGAAATTGAACAACTCCTCAAGGTGGAGTTCATCTATCTCATCATAGATAGTGAGTGGGTTAGCTAACTTGTAATTATGCCAAAGAAAGATGACAAATGGTAGGTCTACATCGACTTTAGGCTATTGATTATGGAAACATTTAAAGATCATTTTCCATTGTCATTTGTGGATTAGGTGTTGGACACTATATCTAGGCATTGTTATTATAGCTTCTTGGATTATTATAGTGGCTATAACCAAATCCAAATTATGCTAGAAGATCAGGCCAAGACAACATTCATGAGTCCCTAGGGGACTTTTTCATATTGTAAGATGCCATTTAGTCTATGAAATGCCCCTGCAACATTTCAACACTTGGTCCTTAGTATCTTCCAGTAGTAGATCAGTAGTGATGTGGAAGTCTTCATGGATGAATTTTCCACCTATGGAGCTACGTTTGAGCAAGCCTTGGACTACCTTAAGCAAGTACTAAGAGATGTGTAGAAACAAATCTATGGATCAACTGGAAAAAGAGCCATCTCATGGTCCAAGAAGGCACTATGCTAGGGCACCTAATTTTGCAAAAAGGGATTGAGGTAGACCCAGAAAAGATAAGGATCATCCAAGGAATAACATGCCTACCAAAAATAGTTAAAGATGTTCGATCATTTCTTGGACATACTAGCTACTATTGGAAATTCATAGATAATTTCTCTAAGATTGAAAAACTATTGGTAGAGCTTACAAAGAAATTTGCACCTTTCATTTGGATCAAGAAATGTGAACATGCATTCCAATAGTTAAAGGAAAAACTCATAAAAACATGAATTCTACAAGCACCAGACTAGTCTATACCCTTCCACATCATGAAGGATGCATCTAATTATGCCTTGGGAGTAATGCTCATGTAGATGAATAATAAGAAATGCTTATACTATATCCACTGTGCAAGACAAAGCATTATGGGAGCACAATTAAATTACACCATCATAGAAAAATAACTAATGGCCATGGTGTACACTCTAGAAAAGTTTAGGAACTATGTGCTTGGCTACAAGATATTTGTGCACATGGACCATAGTGCAATCTTCTTTCTCATGAATGAGCCAATGGTGAGCCCCATGTCATACGGTGTCTTGTGATCTTGCAAGAATTTTCTCTCATGATGGTAGATCGAAAAGGGATCTAGAATGTGGTCATTGACCACCTCTCTTATTTAAGATGGGATAATAAAGAGGAGAGCCTACTCTTTGATCATTTTCTAGATGAACTCCTTTTTATTGGAGCAATAAATGAACAAACACTCATAGAAATTACATGGTACAATGGCATCCTCACCTATCTTCTCATTCAAGAGATGCCACAAGATTTTGACTTTAGAAAAAAGCAGCAATTTCTTCATCAGGAAAAATAATTCATGAAAATCAATGGACACCTCTACAAGGCGTGTGTAGATGACCTAATTTGTTGGTGTGTCCCTAACAAAGATCATCACACATTCTCTAGGATGCTTACAAAGGGCCTTGCAAAGGCCACTATGTAGGGAGATGCATAGCCATAAAAATCCTAATGGAAGGGTATTATTGGCCTACAATCTTTAGGGATGCCCACTAGTTTGTCAAATATTGTGAACATTGTCAATGAGATGAGGGGATGACCAATTGCATGGATGGTCCTCAATAATGGATTCAACCATTGGAACCTTTTGACATATGGGGCATTGACTCC
Organism: Gnetum montanum; assembly: GCA_015680685.1. Classification (NCBI taxonomy): domain Eukaryota; kingdom Viridiplantae; phylum Streptophyta; class Gnetopsida; order Gnetales; family Gnetaceae; genus Gnetum; species Gnetum montanum. Next base: position 242,140 of record MNCI01012414.1, on the reverse strand, counting down.
ATTGGTTCCATCACACCCATGTCTAATGGAAAGGCATCTATTATCATAGCAGTTGACTACTACACAAAATGGGTAGAAGTAGCAGTTGTTACCAACTATACATCATCCATTACTACTAGATTTATAAAACAAAATATTGTAAATAGGTTTGGGTTGCCACATTCACTAATTTTTGATAATGGAACTCATTTCATAGGTGTTACTTTTAGAAAGTTAATGCAACACTTGGGGGTTGAACATAAATTAACAACATCCTACCACCCCCAAGGCAATGGTTAATTATAGTTAACCAACCAAGAGATTACAAAAATACTAACACAAACCATTAGCAAATATAGGAAATATTTCAGTACAAAATGTAACAATGCCCTCTAGGCTTATTGTTCAATACGGAAACTTCCTATTGGATACTCTCCCTACAAGTTGATGTATGGAAAACTTCCAATACTTCTGATTCAATTCGAGCTCCATACACTCTCAATAGCCTATGATCTAAATCTTGACCTAAGTTTAGCACAAAAAGAAAATTGATTAACCTGAACGTGCTAGATGAAAATTGATTAGTGGCCTTATCTTTAAATAAGATGCACAAGGCATTTAGCAAGCAATGTCATGACCTAAGAATACAAAAGATAAAACTTCAACCAAGAGATAAGATCCTCTATTCAAACCCCACACATGTATCTCAAAAGGCAAAATTTCAAACATTGTGAGAGGCACCTTATATAATTGATCAAACCTTTTCCTCTAGGACCATGCTAATCCTTAAACTTGAACCCCAAATAAAAAGAAGTTGGCCAAAATCCAACAAGTAAAATCTTTCTTAGAGCCAAGACAAGCTAGTGCAACTACCACCTTGATGAATGGATGATCACATTCCATTTTTTGGATCTCCTCCTTCCAACTCAATCATGTGGGAGATGGCCATATATGTTAACAATCCATATGGCTACTCAGTTTTTCTATTTTTTTTTCATATTTTTTGATTTTACATGTTTTTTATTTTACAAATTTTTGATTTTCAAAATTTTCTAAGTTTCCATCATCTTTAATAACTTTTAATCTTTCTTGATTATTTTAAACTTTCTTATATATTTTACCTTGTTTTTTCTTATTCAAGTATGGTATTTTCTCATTTTTGCTAGTAAAATTACTTTATTGCCACAGGACACAGTGCCATTATTGCTATTTACTAATGATGGTTTGTGCTTAATGTTGTGGTTGTTGATGTCTGGTCTCTATTTTTGAATTATGATGTTTGATGACTTTGACATAGTTTATTTTTCATGGAACAAGCAATGAGTCCATGTCATTTTCCCATCCAATAAACTCTATGGTTTTCCTTATTCTGAGAATTTAAGGTCCCTTCCATTAAAGAAACTTTTAATCAATTGATGATCTTAGTAGTTCCAAAATTATGAAGGACTCAAAGGTTTGTAAAGGATGTGACTTCAAGGGGACCTAATACTCTTTTTACTCTTCTATTTTCTTGAGTGCTAGAGTATTTTTATGGACTTATTACTATTCCATTCCAACCACTAACAAGAAGTCAAATAGAGTCTTTGCATAGTGTGGTTCCCATCCAAAATTCCAAAAAAATGATGGAAATTCAAGGCACACCTCTTGAATAAATAAATGGGCTACAATCATTGGTTATGGAACTATAAATACATGCACCTATGCCTGAAGGTCCCCTCTAACTAAGTCCCTCTCTCTCACTTCCTATTTCTCTCTTTATTCTCCCTATGAAATGGTAGTTGTCTTGTGGAAGCACTCTCATGTCTTGTGTGGGTGGACCGGTCTTAGAGTGGCAATGCAAAGTCATTGAAAGTGTTTGGTTTTGGTCTAGACTAAGGATGGATATTCCCAGCTCGTTTTAAACACAAATTTCAGAAGGGACTTCTTATGGCCTTAATTCAGAATTCCATTCCACCTTCTTCATCATCCATCCATCCTACCATAACTCATCTCATTTCCGAGTTCTATGTTATGCTCTATTTCTTGGTTTGATGTGTTTAAATTCTTGGATAGATTCTTTTTGGTTGGTCCTTAACTTTTTATGACCATTAAATCAGCTATAGGGCCCACAAACTCATTAGTTGAGGTTATGCAAGGGCAACAAGGGCATGAGCCTACTATGGGAAGGACCCACTTGTATAGCTCTTGCATTGGTTAGTTAAGGTTCCTTACTTTAGAAATTGCTACAATACTATCTTTCACATGTTCCATTGTGTATTCTACTCAATGCTCCTTAACCTTTTTGTTTCATTCATCTATCGAATCATCTTTTCTCCTTTTTTCAAATCTATGAGCCTCAATACCCTCTTCTCATGTTTTCATATTGTTCTTGGCCTTTTGAACTTTCATTTGATTCCACTTTAATTCAAAAACTCTATGTATTTTGTAAGTTTGACCACAGTCAATGGTCATCTATGGTGGTCAACAGCTACATCGACGAGGCCTCATCGACACAACCAACCATGTTGATGAGGCCCTTTCAACGAGGCCTCGTTGATGTAGTGCAAAAATCCTATATATACCACTGTGCACTTAGAAATGTTTTGTCATTTGCCTCATAACACATGGGGATTCTACATGTTTCAAAGCCCAAAACCTTCCAAAGCCCTTAACTTCTCAACCATTTGTCCAAATCACTCTATTCTTCAACCCTACAGTTACCAGAGGTAAGCTCTTTATCATGGGGACTGCAAACCTTAAGGTTTTTGATGAAATTTTTTGAAAATTTTTCTAATTCCCCCAAAGGGTTAATAAACTTAACAATATACAAGTATCAATGTTTCAAGATTTAACCCTTTCAACAACCTCCAAGATGATTTATTAATGATAACACATAAGTAAAATAATGATTGAAGTAATTAAATTAGCCATAATTAGAACTTAGCCAAGTGTAACTATCCTTAAGAGATAAAGGTATCCCAATTGCTTCATCTTACACAATAATTACTAACCTATGGTCTCATTGTGATTATAGATGACACAAAAACCAAAACACCCATAGGAAGGAGAACCCTCTCAACCAAGAGAGAAGTGGCCTAGAGCTAGAAGGGGCCAACAAGAATAAGCCCAAGAACCACTAGAGAAAACCCATGTAATAGGACCTCTTCATGAGGAGCCCGAAGTGGGATTTGTTCAATAGATTCTAGAAGAAGAAGTGATGGTTTCCTTATCACAATACCATTTATTCCCAGAAACCTCTAGAAATGTTGCCACCTTCTTGATGCAATTAGAGGAAAGTGAAGGCATAACTATCCTGGTGATGCAGCACCAAGGTAGGACATAGTAGCTAAGGTAGTTGTTGACCATGTCATCAAAGTACTAAATGCACCTATGGCAACTATACCAGATGTATTTGCACTTTGAGACATGCAGACATCCCTAGGAATAGTCAATGGAAAGTTGAATGTAGCCTAGCACGAGGAATTGTTGGATCGACTAGTGGGGACTAGGCAATCTATTATAGATATCTTTAATTTTTTTGAAAAAAATCACTACAACCTAGTCAGAGCTATTAGACGCATGGGGAAAATGCATCATTTTGGAGGGGTAACTAGAAATGGCTCGAGTGCAAAATCAATGCTTGGCTATGAAGGTTATCAAATTATGTGCCCACCTTATTGATCCTGTAATCCTTAGCCCAATAATAACTAGAGATGAAGTTTTCCAATAGCTTCAAGAATGATTTAGGAAGGTTGAGAAGGAATAAATGATGGCCATCTTTAGCCAATCTATAGTAGAGGTGAAAATGTATTCATTTCAAAAGGACTTGGCTCAAATGTGCCAGGAGAATGAGGCTCTAACTGCATAGAATCATTGCCTATGCAATGTTGATTCCTAGAAGGAACAATGGAAGAATTTATTCATGAATAATAGGAGAAATTTGCTAGGATGAACACCAAGTTAAGGATATTGGCCGTAGAGAATAAAAATCTATCAATGGAGGAAGTTCCTGCCTTACATTAGAAGTCTACCATTAAGATCTCCACTTGGAAAAATGAGGCTCTCAAGTTCAAAAAAGTGAAGAATTACTACAGAGACTAGGTTGGCCTACAAAAGGAAGTCAATGATAAGCACATCCAAATGTTGAAAACAAAAATAAATGAAGATCTCCAGCAACTCCAATAAGGAAGAGAAGTTTGGCAACCCATCATTAATGCGATTGATGCCTAAAGCAAAGTAGAGATCCACCAAAAGTAGTTGCAAATAGAAGAAATGATAGAGTACATGGAGTTGGCCAATCTCTGATACGCAAACCTAGCTATGCTGGCTACCAAACACTATGGTCAAAGTTATAGAAACAAGTGGCTAGCTCATATTTTCTATACGAGGTAGAGTTCAATCACCATAAAGACACCAAGTAGAAGCTTGAGATCACAAACACTAAACTTGAAGTTCTCAAAGCATGATTCATAGATCAACAATCCACTATTGAGAACCTAGCTAAAAGGATGAATGATTAGTAGGAGTTGAAGGATACAAACATTGTTGTACTTGAGCAAGACAGTGTGTGCAGCAATAAAGATGAACTTTCTGATAAACCTTGCAGCATTATAGATGGATTAAATATTTTATGTATGCATTCAATGTTTTCAATTAATTATTAAATATTTTCTAGTAATTAAGTTAATGAAGGAATTAAATAAGATAAGCTAGATAGATTAAACACATAAGTACGACCACTTCGTGCGTAACACATATTTTCTTGGTAATTCCAACAATGTTATTGCTTGGTATGCCCAATAGCATAGTGCTTGGTTTCCCAACAATGGATACGTGGGTTTAGGATGTGTATGGAAGGTGGGACTAGATGCTTATATTAGGATTAGTTAGATACTAGTTAATTAGTTAAATTAAATTAGCTAATCCAATTACTTTATCTCCCTTTTAAACACCAAACCATAAAATAAAAAATGATAAAAATTAGATGCCTTAATTACACTTAACCATACCAATGTACATCACAAGTGTAATTGGGAAGACAATGATTGACCTTAAGGTAAGATTCATTTCCTAGAAGGCTAGTGCAGTAGACACTAAAAAGTCAATAGAATTCGACTGGATTGTGCATGAATGCTTTCTGATTTGTAAGGTTGGGCATAGGGGTACCTCACTGCCCATTGGTCTAATTTGATAACTTTTATGATGATATTTATAGATTAAATTGAAAAAATCTTCAAACTTTTTGAATTTTCCATATTTAGGTCTTAAATTATAAGTTCATGTGAATTTGGTATGATCATCCATCATAATAAGAAAATAGTTTGTCCATTCAATTGAGATAATGGACATAGGATCAACTTGATCTAGGTGAAGTAGCTCAAGAGGATTGTTTTTTCCTTTTCATTGGAGTACTATGTCATGAGTTAGTTTATTTTTCTTATATACACACTTCACACTTGTCCTTTAATATCTTCTTTATTTTTACTCCAATGTCTTTTTTTGTATTCTAACTATCTTCTCAATGTTGGAATATGATGTATGACCAAGTCTTTGATATCAAATTTTGGCTTCTTCTACATGGGTTGATTAATTATGCTAATTTTAAATAGTTTAAAAATAGTATTATCTGATTTTTCTTTCTTGTTTCAAGTAATGTCCTAATTTTCTTTTGATTTTGTTAATCAAGTGGTGGATTTTTTGGAGTCTTCAAAAACCTTAGTGGTTGAAATAAGGTTTTAATTTAGGTTAAAATTATTATAATCCAACCAATAAATTATTTTGTTAAAGATCTTAATTATAACAATTTCTTCTTCATTATGTTAGTTACTACACATGAATCATTTTTTGTGCTCACATTAATGCCTATTCTAGCCATCTATTTAACTAAAAGAAGGGGATTGGATAAGTTTAGCACATAGAAAACTTATGTGATAGTGATGATTGTTTTGTTAAGCAATCTCTTATTCTTTCTATAGTGAAAATTTCCTACTCCAATTTTGATGTTTCTAATTTTTTTAGGATTATAATTGAGAAAGAAATTTTAATGAGTCATATGGTTTGGAAATATGATATTTACAATATTTGAATCTTGCTTAGTTTTTATAATGGAATTAAGAGTTGTATGATTACCTTGATTTAGTTCCTTGTTAAACGTGATGTTTTCTTCTTTCTTGACATTTTCTTCCTTCTTATTTTATTTTAATTGGAAGGCTATAAATCATATTCTTGTGTAGTAATCTTCAATGGTATGGCTTCATCTTTTGTAAAACATACAAAAGGAAGTGGTAGAGTTATTCATTTGGTTGTTATTCTAGCTTCCTCTAAATTATTTTGTTCATTTTGTTCTCTCATAATTGAAAACTTCTAAATTTACTTTGATTTTTTTATTTTCTTAAGTGTCTTAATTTTTGTAATGAAATTAATTGAATCTACATCTATCTACTCTTAGCAAACATGCTTAATCAATTGAATCATGATTGTCTTACTTTTATTGTTTGAAGGTTTTGAATTTGTGCAAAATTTTTCATTAATTTTGAGCATATTTAAATCTTTAGAGAGCATGATATTCTCCATTGTGTACTCAAATCTTGGATCAATAGTAAGATCCTAAATAACTTTTTAAACCTTTTTTCTAGAAGAATAACTATAGCCATGTTTATCAATTTTTTAAATACATATACGTATTCTAGAAAAGAAATTTTGCATTATATTTGAATTCAAGAGAGTCAAATTCTTGGTTGTACATATTTTCAAGGTTACCCTTGCATTCTAATTGTAGAGTATCCTACATGTGTTTGATTCTCCAATGAAGAATGAGTTTAGATGAGATGTCATCAAAGACATTATTAAGAATTATATTGGTTACCAAGTTAATTTTCTTTCTCCTATTTTCATAATCTTTGAGTTAAGTTTGTATTAGATCTTCAAGGTTATAGATTATTTCAAATTTATTTTGAATGATGCCTGAACATTCATTAAGTTCAAGAAAGCTAAAGTCTTGAGATCTATTGAATATTCTAGAATATCCTTTAAATTCATATAGATATTGAATAGAAAGAATCTTATCTCACATAACACTAGCACTATTGATGATTTGATGATGGCAATGATGAAGGTGAAAAAAAAATTTATGTGAAATTTTTCTTAATCTATTTGAAATTTGAAATTTTATGAAATCAATGTATCATCATGAATAATGGTCTAGAGACCACAAGTCAACCATGGATCATGTTTAAGATTCTTTTCTTAATTCAAAATATCAAAGTCATGGTTTTATATAATAAATTATGGTTAGGATACTACAACTTAATTATAGGTCATGGTCATAAAAAATAGAAAATAATAAAATATTTAGAAGCACAAATGAGCCACGGTTATCTTACAAGTAATAGGGGATTATATTATTTTATGTGGAGACCATGAGTCATGAAATATTTAGTACAAGTTATGGTTTAGTCAAATTGTTAACTCTATAAATACATCTAAATCATTAGTGTCATAAGATTCATTATGCCTTAATGTAAGCTCAAGATTCATACAAGCTTCTTTAATTTCATATTCTTCTAATGATTTCATCCTACATGGATCAAATTAAAACAAAAATATTTTCAACTTTACTTGAAATGAAAGAAGAAGCTCAATTACTATATATATAAAATGTACTTAATTTTTAAAAGTTTCTTTTTTCTGAAATAATCATTGATGTAAAACTTATTTCTCTATAATTTTGCAAATATTAAATGTGCCCTTCTATTTGCTTATATCTAAATTACAAGAATTTACTTACTAAATTAACAAATAAGATTCTATACAGTTTTTAATAGTGTAGATCATGGTTTTACATAATTTTTTAAAAATATTCTATTAATGGCATGAGGCATCATTTCTAAGCTTTACATTCATTTTTAGTTTAGATAGTTTAGATTTGAACACATGAACTTTTGTCTATTTTTAGTTTGTGATGATGTTATTAGTGACATGTAGCATGATTTTTATTTTTTCATTTGATTTTTAGGTTAGATTTGAACCTACGATCCCTAACCAAAATTCAAAAGAATAGGCCTTAAGCCTTTAGCTCTTAGCCAAAAATCTATTACATCTATAATTTTACTATTGTATGATATCATGATTTTAAGCTTTCTATTGCTTCAGACCCTCATTCTTCCTAAAAGATAACAATTTTTTCTAAAAATTTAACCTTTATTGAAATGTATTTTGGAAATTTTTCAATATGTTTTCTAGCTAAGCCAGCAAGTAAGAAATGAATAAAGTAAATTTACTACAAGGGATATGAATAAAGAAACAAAATTTACTACAAATTACATAAATGTGTTAGCATTTTAATAATGGCAAAACATTTTTTATTATTTTTATCAAGTTTCAAAAGTGAAGTTGATAAGTTAATATTTTTAATTCAAGGATAAGTCTCATAAGCTATAAAAATAACATGAAAATGGGCCAAAAATCATGAAATTTCATATAAAATAATATAGAAAAGTCATTAGTCTAAGCATTCAAGTCTTCATGTTTCTTAGTTTTGGTATGTTAGTTTTTTTTTGTCTTGTGGTCATATGCTAAAATTATTTTATTTTATGATATTTTGCATTATGTTAATCTTGGTTTATCTTCTTATGCTATGTGACAAGAGTAGTGAAGAAGGTGTGTTGAAAAAAAAAAGTAGTAGTCATGATATGATCATTACTATCGTTGCTAGAGTCATGGGACTAGTGGTCTTTATAGCATTAATGTCATTTATGGAGTAAGAAGTATCGTGATTATTATGATGTTAATGGTTAATGACACTAAGAGGAAATTGATATAGTGGTTTATTAATGTTATATATTAGTCACTTCTCTCCTCCTATGAAAGGAAGTTCTCATCTCCATTTGTATGAAGAGGGATTGACAATTGTAGAAGTAATGTGAAAAGATGGATTTTTTAAAGCTCCTCTTTATTCTTTCAAATTTTATTTTTTATACATATGCTACAAATGTTTTTCATAGTTATTCTCTCATTCTAGTAAATAAAGTTTATTACATTCTCTCATTCTTATCATAGCATATCTTAAAATTTTCACATTTTCTCAAATTTATATTATAAGTTTCTAGTCCATATTTAAGGAATTCTACATAAATGTAAGTTTTGAATCCCCAATTTCTTAAAGTTATAATTAAAATGTTTAGGTGAAATCCATGTTTTGAAGTTTTCAGAATAAGGGTGAAGCATTATTTTCTATAAAAAGAAATATTTAGGTGTTACGTGTTTGCATTTTGAATGTTTCCATATGTAGATCACTCTAATGTGATTAGGTCTATTCCTCTCAATATGCTTATCCCCCATTTTAGAAGATTAAAGTGATCATGATCTTAGTAAGACTTGTTGGCTTCTCTCCCTCTTCATGTCAATATCCATTACAAATTTTTAAGCAAATTAGAACTTTCATTTGAATCACACTTTACATGTGGAATAGTCAAGACTTCTAATGTTAGCTAGTATGAACTTACAACCACTCATGCTTGTTAGAAATTTGAAGATTTCAAACTTGCAACCACGTAGCAATCAACTCATGATTACATCATGACTAGCATTAAACCTACTACCTGCTCACAATCCTAAGGAAAATTTAAACCTTGATGCTCGAGCATCAAAGTGAAGTCACCTACAAAATGGTTTGAACCTACAAACCTTTTTTACCATTAATAATCATGAAGATCTCATGTTGAAAATAACAATTATCTATATTAACCTGGGTAACTATCGGACCTCTTGAAGTGTGAGGCTTAAAGTAAAGGTTTCACTTGCTTTGCATTTGAGTTGCCTTTGATAAGGCAACAACCATTAATGGCATTCTATGATCATTGATATGATATACTTTGAATTTTTTAATATTATTACTTAATTTTTGGGATCTAATAACCCCTACACCCCTTCCCCACCCACCTTTATACCACCTCCTTCCTTTCCAAAAAAAAGAAAAAGAAAAAAGAAAACAAAACACAAAACCAATGTAATGGTCATGTTTTTTAAAATGATAACTTGATTTTCAATAGCTTAAAATAGTTATTTGGAATAATGTATGAATTTATTTGACAAATAAATCATTTTTGTATGTTATTACATATAAAGTATGAACATTTTATGCATTAATAGCATGTAGTCATCAAGGCTTACATGATTATTGTTTTGCTTTTGCATCAATTTGTTATGTCTACATGATTTAGGAGTGGCTTTGTTGTGTTGAAACTATATGACAAATAAAATTTCAACATTGGTTACATGCTATTTAAGGATTATTTTAAACCTATAAATTGCACTCTTATGCATTCCACACTATGTGTTTCATGATTACATAACTCATGCTTCACTAGTAACAGAAAGCACATGTACACTTTATATACATAATCATGTATGGAATGAAGTGTCATTAAGGCTATTGGTTGAAATTTTTAAATTGCAAATTATTTATGATATTCTTGATGTTATATTAAGAAATAATTTGACATGACCTAGAATAGCCACAACACCTTAAGTCATAATGATGTTTTAAAATAAGAGTAGGATTGTAATTAGTTCATATGTAAATTACTTGGCCTCACAAGAACATGATTATTCTTATGATCTAATTGGACTAGACTAGGATAATTAATCTATAATAAATATTCCTAGACCTATAAATATGGAATATTTATTTTATATTTATTAGTCTTATGAATAAATTGAACCCGTAAAATCATGCATGATGCAATCCCTAGCCATGGGAAAGTTTGAGTTTATTTGGAGAACTTAGAAATGTTTTTTTGAAAGATTTTGAATTCACTAGGAGGGTTTTTTTTCAAAGTCATAATTTAATGAACCAAAGGAATCCAATGGGTCTCTAAAAGATAAAGAGAAATTAATTATCTCTCAAGAGTCTAGGTTTGATATTGGACCTAAAAATGATCCTATTTCTTTCCCCTTGTCACACCTCCCCCACCCTCACAAGTAGCCATGGTGGAAGAAATTCCCAAGGGATAGACTTTATGAATTAAAATAAAAGTGTATAATCTTATTGAATTACTAAAGGAAACATCAACAATTAATTGTATATGAATCTATAAGACAAAATGGAATTCTTTTGGAAATTTTGAATGATACAAAGATAGAGTTATAGGTAAGGGATTCACTCTAAAGGAGGGCATTGATTATCATAAAACCTTCTCTTCATTACCAAAGAAGGCTTGTTTTTAAAATAATTATGGCTTTGTGCTTTGGTGAATCATTCTAACTTGAAGCTACAACAAATGGATATGAAAATGACAATCTTAAATGAAACACCCTATAGATTTATATTAAGATAGTCACTCAATTTTCAAGCTAAAGAAATCCCTATATGAACTAAAACAAGTTTTTTGTTAATGGTATAGATAGTTTCAATTGGAGTGATGGTGAGGTATTTGTTTTGTAAGGCATAAGACCTAGGTTCATGCTAAGGAATAACTACTCAAAAGAGATTAGGCTTTCCCTTATCCACCAATACTTCTAAGATTCTACCTTGATGGGATTAGTATTGTGCCTATAGGTGATGATTATTTTTAGTATATAAAATTTCCAAAAATTATAATCTCATTTGCTTTTATTGAGACATTATTGATAAATGCATATATATTAAGGACAGTGAAAGAAAATTCATTTTCTTGGACTTATACATCAGTGACCATATACTTGTAAGTGGTGACCATATACTTGTAAGTAGAAGCTATGCTTTTTACATGAGATTACTTACCTATATTAGTACCTCTTCTAAAAATGGGTAATGTTCTTCTAAAATAATGCCCATGGAATTCCTTGAAGGCAAAATTAACTACATGCCATAAAGCTATTTCATAGACATGATAGTTAAAAATACTATTATTGGCCTAAAATTTATTAATTATCTAGCAAGGATAATAAGGATCTAACATATCAATATAAAGTACCTTGCTATTAAAAATAGAGACAAAAAGTAGAAGGTTGATATTTAACATATTAGTAGTAAGTTGATTATTATTGATACATGATTAAGGCATTACCAACAAAACAATATATAGATTATGTGGATTAACTATATGAAATTTATTATTACATTCCAAATATAGTTTGCTTCTTACTTTAATTTGTACACCACTAAAGCAATTCTAAATAATAGATATTTTAAGTAGATATAAAGTTTATTTGGGATAACTAAAGTAGAATTTTGAATGATTTATAAGATGTCATTGATAAAGAAATAGTCCATCATGTGCTTACTTAAAGAATGCTATACATTGTAATACTTATCAAGAAATATTTAAACTTGAGGATATGATTGTTATGATGTATGTAATAAAATCCTTTATTTAAGTAAGAGTTATAGCTAGAGTTAGAAGCATGGCCATCATAAATTCATATATACACAATGTCAAGTATAAATTCTCCACATTTCCATGAGTATCAAGTACAAAATAATCTACTAGCCTACATTTGTTGATGCTTTTATTTCCCTCAATTCTTAAGAGCACTTTAGGGAAGCTTAAATGCTACTATGATATAGGGAATCAAATCACTAACACTATTCTAATGAAACCTCTTAGGGTCCCTTGCTTAGCCTATAAAGAGGTAATTATATCTAATAGGTATGTAATTTAATTTAAGTGAAGAAGATATAGACTTTCAATCAGGCTCTCTTTAAAGATAAATTTTCAGTTTTTTTCTCTTTAATTAAATCTTTAATTTTACATTCAAGTGCTATTCAAAATAATTCAGTTTTGCAGCACTCAATTGCTATTGAAGCTTATTCAATTCTGCAACTTTAGCTTCAATTTAATTTGTTTTGTTGCATTAAGCATTTGCAACTACTGTATCTAATTTTTTAAAAAGCTGCATACTGCATCTCACGTCAATATCCCACCCACTTCCCCACGGCCTTCCAACCCGTTCATGTTAGGAAGACGTCCCGCTGGTTGCCTCAGATATGTGCCAAGACAATTATTTTTGGATGAATTTCAATATTTCCCATGTATATTTCAATAATGATTCACTGGGGCTAGATCCCGTGACGAGCAGAAAGCAAACCATAAGCTTAACCAAACCAAAGCAAAACACAAATGTATGTGTTAAGGCATGCCAAAAAAAAACCTGCCCAGGGTAGGCACCGAACTTCAGCACTTTTATGTCTAATCAACTTTCTCTTTTGTTACGCCTTTAAACAATGCTTGCCACGTGAAGTTTAATCTGGCCCAAGTCCTTTCATTCTTTTGAATTGCAAAGCATATCTTTGGTCGCCAACTTGCACAGAGAAGAGATGAGATGAGAAAGGTTCTGCAACTTCCAACGACGAAGTTACTGAGATTGGCAAGTTGCACACCTTTGGTTGCGGTGCAAATTGCATAGGGAAGAGATGAGATTAAAAAGGTTCTGCAACTTGGCAACGACGAAGTTGCTGAAATTGGAAAGGCTCGGATCTCCTGTGAATTGCTTTAATGAGTGGCCCACCCGTTCCACCGCCATCCCGATACGGTATACCAGAGATGAGTAATCTTAGTAACCGGAAGGGGCAACATTTTACCACAGCTACGCTACATTTGCAGATCCATGAACATTTCAGCAAGAAATCCATGAACACATCACAGGAGATCCAGGCACTTTTATGCTTTCAGACAGCCATGAAACCCTATAAATTACAAACCCCACTGCACGGTGCATGGCACAAGTTGGCATTAACCCAGAAGCAGTAAGTGAAACAAAGAAAGATTGAAAGAGAGAATGAAGATGAACAAGGCAGTGGTGGCATGGATGTTCATTGCAATGCTGGTGGTACCTTCATTTGGGTGTGGCAGTTATGACTGTCCCAAACCCAAACCCAAACCCAAACCACCATCCTGTGGAGGAGGAGGAGGAGGAAGAGGAGGTGGTGGAGGAGGAGGAGGAGGTGGTGGTGGAGGTGGAAGGCAAAAGTGCCCAATTGATGCACTCAAACTCGGAGCATGTGTAGATCTGCTAAATGGACCGGTCAATATTGGAATTGGAGATCCTGCGAAGAACAAGTGCTGTCCTCTGATCCAGGGAGTTGCAGCTCTTGAGGCTGCTCTGTGCCTGTGCACCACCATCAGAGCCAAGCTGCTGAACCTCAACATTCTGCTGCCACTCAGCCTTCAGCTTATTGCTCAGTGTGGCCTCTCTATCCCTGATGGTTTCCAGTGTCCTACTAACTAAGCTTTGTCTTTTTTCCGTTTTTCTTTTTCTCTCTTGTATTATGATATTGTCTCTCTCTCTTCATTCTCCATACTTCATGACTTGGAGTAAGGTTATGGGGATGCTCTATTACATTGTTTCCCCATGTGGACGGCCACAGAGAATTCTCCTTCGGTTGAGATTGGCCTTCCTTCTTAAATAAACCTCCCCCTCGATTGTTTGTCTTGTATGCCCAATACAGTTATGCAACACCCATTATTGGTAATATTGAATAAGCAATATTCTTGCGTGAGATTTATGCTTTGGCAAAAGGCTTCAAGCCTACGCGTCTTCAAATTTGATTGGATTTTCTGAAATGGGTCGTCGTCCTTTCTTAAATCTTCATTTTAATTTTTTACATCATCATTTATTGCATAATATATTACCCCGATATAGACGGAACTAAACTTTAATTTTATTGGAGAATTTGGAAACACCCTAAGCATAGCTCATACGGAAAGTTGAAGCGATAAATATTTATTTTTGTATGTGGTAACATGATTTCCATGACCATCTTCATCACATGTATAGTTGTGTTTCACCATTGGAATGGAAGCAATAATACAATCCGTAACAAATAGATGGATGCTGAAAGCATAATTTCTTGGGTGAACGAAGACTACTTTCTTTTCCCAATCTTCCAGTACATGTACTCCTAGATTGTAGTTAAACTAGTTTAGCTATATATTTAGGATATATATTTATTATTTGGCTGAGAGAATCTTTTATACTTTTCAAATTAATAAAATCTCAAATTGATTTCCTAAAAATTAAAGTTCATATTGAAAAAAAAGTGAAAAGAATGTACGTTCTTCAATAATAATTCTCGAGAAAAAATTCATCTCTTCACCCAACTTTATGACAAAATTTGTTTGTTTTTAGGACAAAATGCTAGTAACAAAGTAGTTGGCCCCTTAGCAAAATTTTCATCAAAAATAATAAGTCATCATGACCAAGAGAACTCCCTCTCACCATTACAAGGTTAAAATTATTTTATTTTGACCAAGGACTCTCTTGGACAAGGTTAATAGTTGGCCAGTTGGCCAAAATTATTGAAGAAATTCATAACCTTTAAAGGGATAGGCATAAGTAATAGTAAGATGCTTATTTCTAAAGGCAAAAGATTTGGGTTTGATCTTGGGTATAGCTATTTGAAAAGATATTGGTAGGGGGAGCTATTGGAACCTTGAAATAATTGTAATATAAGTATACTCCAAGATATATAACTCAGTATTACCCACCAAAATCAAACCCATGACTTGTAGCTTTCAAATCAAGAGTCTTACCACTAGGCTAGCACAACACTATAAAAGATATTCAACTTTTGTTCACCAACCCCATAGAACTTGCATAATGAAATCAACATTATGGCTTTAGGTGATAATTCTTATGTAATCATTACTTGAATTTCTTATTCTATAATTTACATTGAACACACCTTAAATTATAGTTCTCTTGTGATATAATAGAAAGTATAAATATTAAAGTTTATGAAATTGTTTGATAGCATAAATTTTTGGATTATATATATTAACATTTTTATACACCAAACTTGCATCTTGGAAAAGATTCATCTTTTGATCAAGTTATTATGCAATTTCAATGTGATCAACGTCTCTTTGTATTTGCTTTTGATAAATCCTAGAGTGATATTGAACTTAAAGAAACCTTACTTAAAATACACATCACAAGACTAAGAGTTACCTCTCTAGAGGTTTAATTTTGATTCCCTAAAACACATCCTAGAAGCCTAACCTCGCTTTGAGTGGCTATACCTAGGAGTGAAATTAGATAATATAACTTAAAAAATATGCACCTTACTATCACTTCAAATGATGATCCCTGTGTAGGAAAACATGCCTTCTTGATTGATTAAAGATAATTTTCGTTTGGAACAGGGTTGGAAGAGTGTGGAGATCTTTATAGCTTCCATGTTATCACAACCATTACAAGTGAACCGCATGATCCTGATTTCTTTATGCACTATGATGAGTTGTTCCTAGTTGGCTATGTCGATGAGGCCTCATCAATCCATCTTATCCTACATCGACAAGGCCCTATCAATGCAATGTCTATTCATTGCCTATAAATACACACCTGCCAACTACATTTATGGAAATCTAGATTTCAATAGTAGCGAAGCTCTTGCATTTTTTCCATTCAAAAGTTACAATTTTTCCCCTGAGTGCCTGC
Organism: Gnetum montanum; assembly: GCA_015680685.1. Lineage (NCBI taxonomy): Eukaryota > Viridiplantae > Streptophyta > Gnetopsida > Gnetales > Gnetaceae > Gnetum > Gnetum montanum. Next base: position 225,763 of record MNCI01012414.1, on the reverse strand, counting down.
AGCAGGAGTCATTGAGTGTATGGATCTTTATTCAAGCATTGTTGTACTTGAGCACGATAGTGTGTGCAGTAATAAATATGAGCTTTTTGATCAATGTTGTAGCACTTTGGATAGATTAGCTATTTTAATTATTCATTTACTGTTTTCAATTATTTATTAAATATTTTCAATTAATTATCAATTATTTTCTAGTTACTATGTTAGATAAGCAATTAAGCTAGATAGATTACACACATAAGTAGAACTGCTTCAAGCATAACAAGTAGTTGCTTGGTAATCCCAACAACATTATTGCTTGGTATGCTTAGTAGCGTAGTGCTTGGTTGCCCAGTAGCAGATATGTGGGTTTAGGACGTGTACAAAAAGTGGAATTAGATGCTTATGTTAGGATTAGTTAAATCCTAGTTAGTTAATTAATTTAGATTAGTGAATCAAATTTCTTTTATCTACATTTTTAGCACCAAAATATAAAATACAAAATGATAAAAATCGGATGCCTTTGTTACAATTAACCATACCAACGTACATCAAAAGTGTAATTGGGAGGAAAACAATTTACCATACGGTTAGATCCACTTCCTAAAGTACTAGTGCATAGAAAATGATAAAGTCTGCAGATTTCGACTAGATCACATGTGAACACTTTGTGATTTGTATGGTTGAGTACCTCATTGCTCATCATTAGCATTGTTTTCAGGGACTTTGTTTATGGAACATGCACTATTTAGGTCTAAGTGGATACTACTAATATCGTTGTATGAACCTAAGGTCAAGTATCATTTCGACTATACATAACATTATAAAAGCACACTGAAAATTTTATTTTTCTTTGCAACATGTCTTCTTCTTCTTACAAGCCTAAAAATACCAAACCTTTGGTCCCACAAAAGTGCAAAGTGATGTATACTCATCCAGATGAGTTTGTGCCAGATTTCACCTTCATCATACATAAGGATGAACAGATGTGATGGTGTGATATGGAGGGCAACGTCATCATTCCCCATGATAGATCTATTCCTAGGATGCTATTTAAGATCCTTAAGAAGTTAGTCATAGTAGAGCTTCATGAAGAATATGTTATGGATAAATATAACACTTGAAACTACTATCCCAACGAAACACAAAAAAAGTGAGATAGACATTAGAAGAAGCTCCAAGATGCTATGAAGGGGAAACATTATACTAACCCCTTGTTCCTAGTAAATCAAGAGAACAATGAGGATCCTCCTTTGAAAGGTTCTCAACATGAAGATTCTCCACCCCCTACTACTAATGGTGAGGGTGTGAACTTGACCCTACTATCCACTATCCATAAATTGGGTTCAGGAATAAGTGATAGCCAAGGTAGGGACTCAAGCAAGCACCACAATAGTAAGGGATCTCAGGATGGTGATCCTAATAAGCATAAGAGTGGTGGCAGATACCATGATGGTAATGGCGGTCCACCTTCCTCTTCATCCTCTTCATATGATTTCGAACATTCCTATTCATTTGACAGTTCTCATGGAAGCCACTGTCGAAACAACTGTGATGAAGGTGATCACTGAAATGACAATGATCATGAGGGCCACCAAAATCAAAGGGTTGGCTGAAACCATAATAGATTTCATCAACACAGTGATGATGATGAACCTTTATTGGTGACTTGAAGTATGCTCAACATTGCAGAAGTAGTAAAAATTCCAACTAGGGATATGAAGGATAGTTTGATCAAGCATCTAGACATGAACAATATTTCAAGATTTGAAGGGGGGTAAAATTCTAATTCACATATACATCTACAAGCTTTTCAAGATTCTTGTGCCTTACAAAACCTAGATAATGAGTGGTAGAAACTCAAGCTTTTCTTGAGGACACTTATCAAGGAAGCTAAAAGTTGGTACCTGTCCTTGGAGATAGAATATATCCACAGATGGAGAACCATGTTAGAGCTATTTAATGACAAGTATCAAATGTACTCTAGAGTGTCTAATCTGAGAAGCCAAATCCAAGGCTAGAAATAAAGAGCACATGAACCCTTAGATGTCTCCATGGAACACTACTATTCACTCTTACACCGATGCCCTAGCCATGGTTATTCTTAGATGGAACAACTTTGCCACATCATAGATGGGCTTAGAGCATAAACAAGAAGAACCCTTGGGATGTATGCCCAAGGAAGGTTGTATGAAATGAGAGCTCATCAGATCCAAAGGCTAATTGAGTAGGTAGCAAAAGAAGAAGATGAGCTACGAAAAAAGGAAAGTGCTAAAAAGTATAATAGAGACTCATCCATTAGAAAACAGAAGGTTTGATTTTATGAGAAGGAGGAGTCACCATTGGATGAAGTGGTGAACAGAAAGACCTTCCCTATCCAAAAATTTGTTTTTGACATTTTGGAAAAGGTTAATAAGTTATGGGACTCTTTGGATGAAAAATTTCAAACCACTTTGAAAATTGCTAAAGAATCCAAAGAGCAAAATAGTGATCATAATTGCAAGAGGAAAAAAAAGATAAATGTGCCTACCAAAGAGGTAAGGCAAAGCTGCTATAGTAGAGGAAGTTGTGGAGTATAACTTTGATGATGAAATTGAATGTGACATCTATCAATATGAACATCCAAAGAGATGTTGCCCTATGGTGTCACACTTACAAGAGTCTAGAGTGTATGCATTGAATCCTCGCCTAGCACGTAGGCAAGCTCTAAGAAGATTGCCTTATCCTCAAGGCAATCTAAGATAGTTTTGCCAATAGCAACAAGCTTACTACCCAAGTGGAACTCCTCCACAACNGTTTTGTATGGTTGAGTGTAGGGGTACCTCGCCACTCATCAGGTACTATTCATAAGGTTGTGGAGGAGTTCCACTTGGGTAGTAAGCTTGTTGCTATTGGCAAAACTATCTTAGATTGCCTTGAGGATAAGGCAATCTTCTTAGAGCTTGCCTACGTGCTAGGCGAGGATTCAATGCATACACTCTAGACTCTTGTAAGTGTGACACCATAGGGCAACATCTCTTTGAATGTTCATATTGATAGANCAGTGCTAAGTCCTAGCGTCAGCATCCGTTCCCACTTGTCGTACAT
>MNCI01012414.1:194800-216469 GCA_015680685.1 Gnetum montanum | reverse complement strand
GTACTGAGGCACCTAACTAGCCTAAGTGTGACAAGCAGCCGATTCCTTGACTAGCCGTACACATCCGTAGATGCTCGTAACCAAGTCGTACTCATGCTGTGTTACTAGGAAAGCAGTAAATAACATTAATTAAACCTATCCATGCACTACAAGGTTTATCCATAAGGCTTGTCTTTATTTCCATACACAACTTGCGTTCAGGTACAAAGCTTCTCGAATAAAGAACCGTTCACTTGGGGGACTCCTACTGTGGGCACATGGAAAATATTCTATCTCTGGGGTGATCAATCCGCCAGAGCTTCGCTACTTTACGCCTATGATGTTAAATGAGGGGAGTGTCGCCTCTTATTTATATATTTGGTGGCAGACCGTGATATCGTGTATGCGATATCGCAGGGGACGATGCGATATCACGTACACGATATCGCAGGGGATGTAATATCGCGGCAGACACGATATCGCGTATGCGATATCGCAGCCTGTGCATATCGCGTCTCATCAGTACCAATAGTGGTACCAACCACAATCATGGGAAATGCCACTACTAAGGTAGAAGTACCCTTATAGAAAACCAGATCCATACAGGTACTTTGTTTAATAGCCCATCTCCTCTAGAAGCTCTGTAAGTCATGCATCATTTCAACAACACTATTACCCTCTAGAGTATCATCGAACACATTCATCATCTACTCAAGGGAAAAACCCATACCCGTATCCATACCATCCTCTGCACCCATCTGCACATACACCTCCACCTTCAACCTAATTACCTTTTGCTTCATCTATGTAGGATGAGATTTCTTCATAGCTGCAACAATGAAATGCTACAAGGGCTGCACACTTACAACCAATTTTTCAACCAAGTGGTTTGGATAATTGATCAAGAAAATGACCTTTTTTTTGGTCCAACAGTCCTCTCCAACCCTCACAACCTACTCCAACTGAATGTTTTGCATCTTCATTACTCTTGTCCTCTACATCAAATACCTTTGAGTGCCCTTCAAACCAAGTGTCACCTAGGATTTGCACTGTAATGTTAACCCATGTTGTTTCTAATTGGATTAATGCTGGTCATCTTCATATAAAAAGATTTGATCCAAGAAGTCTACTCATCTTTTTATAGATTACTAGACAAAAGCCATGTAAGAATCTTCTTGACTCTGGTTCTAAAGTTAACCTCATCTCCCATAATATGTACAGGGCTTGGAACCTACCAGCTCTTAAGAAGAGCAACATCCATCTAGAATTACTAGATTAGTGGATTACTATCTCTTTGGATTAGTAGAGGACATTTTGACCATAGTTTCTGGGTGGTCCTATCCTACTAATTTCTTCATCATCAAGGTGGAAAATTGTAAAAGTGACTTTCCCATCATCATGGGAAGGGCTTGGTTAAGCACGGTTGATGTGTGAATGGGTATAATGGACCTATATGTAGAAATATCCAAGAAAATGAGCTAGAAAATTTTGAGAAGAAGCATATTCCATGCATCGTGTACAATGATAATGGATGAAATTGTGTGCAAAAGATTTGATCCATTAAGAGAACATACATTAAGGCATGAAATCAGTGTGCACAAGAAATTAATATTCAATAGTGTCTATACGTAGTAGCCATAAAGCAGGAGGGCACCTAGTGGTTGATAGCTAATTCTAATAGTAGCATAATATGCATGGAACCAATTGAGAGTTTAACTTGTGCATATGTTGAAGGCATGGACAAACTTGAAAAAGTTCATTTCCAACTCTTTAATCAAGATGATGATAACTGTTGGGGAGAGTTGAAAATCCGTGCTTACTTTAGGCAGGAGCCCTTAGAACTACAAAGTTTATCAGCTAGTATGGAGTATGTATTTTTAAAGAATGGTAAATTGGTCATCATTAATGCCAAACTTGCTTATAAGCAAAAAGAAAAGTTACTAAAAATTGTGAACAAATGGTCAATAGCCTTTACCTGGTCATATCCAAAGCTAACAGGAATTGATCCAAGGATATGCCAACATTGCATCAACACTAACCTAGCCATGAAGCCTAGAAGGTAGCCACAACGATGGCTAAACGGAAAATTAAAGCAAATCATCAAGGAGGAGATAGAGTAACTCCTCAAGGTGGGGTTTATTTATCCAATAGGAGATAGTGAGTGGGTCATCCCACTTGTAATTATACCAAATAAGAGTGGAAAATGGGGGGTTTGCATTGAATTTAGGTTTTTAAATATGACAACATTTAAGGATTACTTTCCTTTTCCATTTGTGGATCAAGTATTAGACACCATATCTGGGCATTGTTATTATAGCTTTTTGGATGGTTATGGTGACTATAAAAAAATCCAAATTACACTCAAAGATCAAGCCAAGAAAACATTCACAAGTCCCTTGGGGACTTTTGCATATTGTAAGATGCCATTTGGCCTATGCAATACCCTTGCAACATTTTAATGCTTGGTCCTTAGTATCTTTCAACAATAGATTGGTAGTGGTGTTGAAGTCTTCATGGATGACTTCTCCACCTATGGAGCTACTTTTGAGTAAGCCTTGGACTAACTTGAGTAAGTGTTGAAGAGATGTGTTGAGACAAACCTATTACTCAACTAGAAAAAGAGCCATCTTATGGTCCAAAAAGGCATTGTATTAGGACATTGAATTTCACAGAAAGGGATTGAGGTAGACCCAGAAAAGATAAGGGTCATTCAAGGAATAACACATCAACCAGAGAATATTAAAGATGTTTAGTCATTCCCTGGACACAGTAGTTACTACTGGCATTTTATTGAGAATTTTTCTAAGATTGCAAAGCCATTGGTATAACTTACAAAGAATGATGCACCTTCATTTGGACCAAGGAATGTGAACATGCATTCCAACAATTAAAGGAGAAACTCATAGAAGCAACAATTATACGAGCACTAGATTGGTTTAAACCATTCCATATCATGATAGATGCATCAAACTATGCTTTGGGAGCAGTGCTCATGTAAATGAATAATAAGAAATGTCCATATTATATCCACTATGCAAGTTGAAGCATTATGGGAGCACAATTAAATAACACCACCATGGAGAAATAATTAATGGTGGTGGTGTACATGTTAGAAATGTTTAGACATTATGTACATATGGATCACAGTGTAATTTGCTTCCTTATGAATAATTCGATGATGAGCCCTCATGTCATACGATGGCTTGTGATCTTGCAAGAATTTGATCTCACTATGGTAGATAGAAAAGGGACCAAGAATGTGATCATTGACCACCATTCTCACTTAATATGGGATAAGAAAGAGGAGGAGAGCTTGCTTTCTAACCAATTTCTAGATGAACTCCTCTTTATGGGCATAATAAATGAACAAATGCCTATGAAAGAAACATGGTATAATGGCATCCTCACATATATTCTCACTCAAGATATGCCACAAGACTTGGGTTTTAGAAAGAAGCAAAAATTTCTTCATCAAGTCAAATACTTCGTGGAAATTAAAGGACACCTCTACAAGGTGTGTGCCGATGGCCTAATTTGTTAGTGTGTCCCTAACGAAGATCAACTACGCATTCTCCAAGATGCTTCTAAAGGGCCTTGTGGAGGCCACTATGCAAGGATATGCATGGCCATAAAAATCTTAATGGCAGGATATTATTGGCCTACAATCATTAGGGATGGCCACCAGTTCGTCAAGTCTTGTGAGTGTTGTCAACACTATGGGGGAATGATTTCTTGCATGGAAGGTCCTCAAAAGTGGATTCAACCACTAGAGCCTTTTGACATATGGGGCATTAACTTTATGAGTCCCATCACATCCATGTCCAATGGGAAAGCATATATTATAGTAGCAATCGACTACTGCACAAAATGGGCTGAAGCAACAACTGTTATAGATTGTACATCATCTATGACTGCTAGATTTATACAACAATATATTGTAAATAGGTTTGGAACTCACTTCATAGGTGCCACCTTTAGGAAATTAATGTAAGGTTTATGGGTAGAACATAAATTAACAACACCTTATCATCCCCAAGCCAACGGTCAAGCAAAGGTTACCAACCAAGAGATTACAAAAGTATTAATGTGAACCATTAGTAAATATAGGATGGATTGGAGCACAAAACTTAATGATGCTCTCTGGGCTTACTTATTAACTTGGAAACTTGATATTGGCTATTCTCCCTAAGAGTTAGTGTATGACAAACTTCCAATGCTTCTAATTCAATTTGAGCTCTATACACTCTCAATAGTCTATGAATTAAACCTTGACCTAAGTCTAGCATAGAAGGAAAGGTTAATCAATATAAATGTGCTAGATGAAAATTTATTAATGGCCCTATCATTGAATGAGGTGAACAAGGCATTCAACAAGCAACACCATGACCTTAGAATCAAGAAAGTAAGGTTTCAACCAGAAGATAAGGTTCTCTACAGGAATCCCACACATGTACCTCAAAAGGAAAAATTTAAAACATTGTGAGAGGAACTTTATATAATTGATCAAACCTTTCCCTTTAGGGCCATAATAATTTACAAACCTAATAGCCCTAATAAAAAGCAGTTAGTCAACATCCAACAAGTGAAGCTTTTCCCTAAACCTAGACAAGCCAGTGTAATTACCACCTTGAAAAATGAACAACCATGTTCCATTTTTTGGATCTCCTCCTTCCAACTAATTCATGGGAGAGATGGCCATCTATATTGACCATTACCATGGCCTCTCAGTTTTTATACCTTTTTGTTTTTTACATTTTTGATTCTACAAGTTTTTGATTTTTGAATTTTTCTAATTTTACACCATCTATAGTATCTTTAAACATTCTTGATTATTTTACACTTTCTTATATATTTTACTTTATTTTATTCAAGTGTGATATTTTCTCATTTTTGTTAATAAATTTGCTTTATTGTCACAGGACACAATGCTACTGTTGCTATTTACTAATGATGGTTTGTCCTTAATGTGTGATTGTCGGTGTCTAGTTTATATTTTTCAATTCTAATGTCCGATGAATTTGGCATGGTTTATTTTTCATGGAATAGGAAGTGAGTCCACATCATTCACCCATCCAATGAACTCTATGGTTTTCCTTGTTCTAGGAATTTGAAGTCCCTTCCATTAAAGAAAATTTTAATTGATCAATGGCCTTGGTAGTTCTAGAATTAGGAAGGATCCAAAGGTTTGTAAATGATGTGACTTCAAGGGGACTCAATACTCTTTCTACTCTTCTTCTTGCTTAAGTGCTTAAGTTTTTTTCATGGACTTCTTACTGTTCCATACCAACCAATGATAGGAAGACAAATAACATTGTTGCATGGTGTGGTTCCCATTATTTCAAAAAAAAAAATGATGGAAATTCAAAGAACACCCCTTTGACATGAATAAGTCCTTACATGGTGTGGTTTCCATTAAAAAAAACAATGGAAATTCAAAGCACACATCTTGGACCAATAAAAGGGCTACAAGCACTGGTTATGGGACTTGAAAGACATGCACCTATGCTTAAAGGTCCCATCTAACTAAGGCCCTCTCTCTCTCATTTCCTACTTTTCTCTATCCTCTTTGTGGAATGGTGGTTATCTTGCAAGAATACTCTTGTGTCTCAAGTGAATGGATCAGTCTTAGAGTGGTGTTGCGAAGTCACTAAAAGTGGATGGTTTTGGCCTAGACTAAGGATAGATCTTCTTGGATCATTTTAACCACAAATTCCACATGGGACTTCTTATGACCTCAATTTGGAACTCCATTCCACCTTCTCAATCATTCATCCATGCTACCATAACTCACCTCACTATTAGGTTCTATGTTATGCTCTATGTCTTAGTCTAACGTATTGGAATTCTTGAATGAATTCTTTTAGGTTGGTCCTTAACTTGTCATGATCATTAAATTGACTATGGTGCTCATGGACTCCTTAGTTGAGGTTATGAAAGGGTGCAAAGGGCATGAGGTTGCTATGGGTAGGACCCACTTACATAGCTTTTGGCTTGATTAGTTAAGGTTTCTTACCTTTGACATTGTTATAATCCTATCTTTCACATTTTCCATTGTGTAAACCACTCGGTACTCCTTAATCTTTCATTTCATTGATTGACTTAATCAAATTTTCTTCATTTTCTCAAATTTATGAACTTCAATGCCCTCTTCTCATGATTTCATACAATTCTTGGTCTTCTAAGCTTTCATTTGATCCCAATTTCATTGAAAAATTCCTTGTATTTTGAAATTTTGACGAAAGTCAATGGTGACTAATAGCTACATCGACAAGGCCTCATCGACACATTACAAAAATACTATATATACCATTACACAGTTAGGAATTTTTGCAATTTGGTCATAACACACAAGGAATTTTTGTAATTTTCAAAAGCCCAAAACCTTCCAAAGCTCATAACTTCCCAACCGTTTGTCGAAGTCACTTCGTTTTTCAATCTTGCGCTTATCGAAGGTAAGATCTTTATCATGGAGCCCAAAAACCATAAGGTTTCTGATGAAAAATTAATGGAAATTTTTTGGAAATTTTCCTAACTCCCCCAAAGGGTTAATAACCTTAACCATATATAAACATCAACTTCTTCCAAGTTAACCCTTCCAACAACCTTCGGTATGAATTATTCATAATAACACATAAAATAAATAATAATTAGACTAATTAAATCAACCATAATCACAACTTAGCTAAGTGTAACTATCCTCAAGAGTTAAGGTATCCCAATTTTTTTAAGGTTACACAATGATTACTAATCCATGGTCTTATTGTGATTATAGATCGCACCCAAATAGAAATGTCCGTAGGAAGGAGAACGTTCACAACCATGGAAGAAGTGACCTAGAGCTAGAAGGGGCTAGCAAAAACAAGGCCAAGAATTGCTAGAGGTGACCCATGCAATGGGGCCTCTTTGAGAGGAGCCCAAAGTGGATTTGTTTTGACAAATTATAGAGGAAGAAGTGCCTACAGAACAATCCCAGCAAGGAGAAGCACCTGGACCTGTGCCAAGGCTTGAGGTCACTCTAACTCAAGCCTACCTAGACATCATTAGGTCCTTAGAAATCCTAAGATCAATCCTTAAAGAGATAAAATTTTGGCCAATTTTGAAGAAAGCTCCAAAGGATGTTAAAACACAATTGTAGATCTATCCCATGTGGACAATCATCAAATCTAGTGGGAAATGGTACATGGGAGAGACCTGTTTCTTCTAGAATAGCAAAAGGCTAGGGTTTGTTATGAAAATCAAGGACATTCAAGTGTCCTACTAGGAAGAAGCTATTACATAGGCATTGAGATTACTAGACATTGGAACATAGTTGGCAGAGATATCAAAAAAAGGTGATCTTGAGGAAAAATGGGAATGGACCTAGTGATGCTATGAGGTGGACGATAAGGAGTATGGTGCACTCACACTAGTGGAGTGGATTTATTTCAAGGTTGTAGCCTATCACCTCAATCCAATGATGAGGCCAAGCAATGTGACTACTTTCTCCAACTGAGCATGTTCTGCTCTAAGTGGAAAATTTCCTATTAACTTTTCATAATTGATCTATTTGGAGATCAAGAAGTGCTTTAAGGAGAATGAACATGGAAGGAAGACCCTACCCTTTCCATATTTCATTAGGAAAATTTGCAAAATGGCACTCATTATTTGCTATTCTAATGATACTCTTAGGCATGCTTCCTTGGCCTCATGGGTAGAAATCATGAAAGATATGACACCAATGAATACTCAAGAAGAGGAGATACCACCACCACCACCCACTTAGGAGAGAACATCAGAGGCTTGCATAGTCCTTGACCATCTACATCAAATCCAAGAATATCTCTTGAGTGAACAAGAGAAATAAGTAGGAATGAGGGGGGTAGATCTATCTGTATATCATCTAGTAATGATTTACCTTAATGAGTGACCTAAATAGTTAGCTAGATGGAGAAGGGTGGTTCCATTTTCTCTACCCAAAGAACACAACTACCTTCCAGGTCTGATCCTAATGCTCAAGAGGTGATAGTGTCATTAGCAACACATCATCTATTCTTAGAAATCTCTAGGAATTTACCCACTTTCTCAGTGTGTTCGGAGGAAGGTGAAGAGGCCACTGTCTTGGTGATGCAACACTAAGGGAAGGAGATAGTGATAGAAGTGGTAGCTGACTATGTAGTAAAAGCATTGAATGCACCCATAGAATCTATATGAGACCTATCTGCACTTCAAGATGTGTAGACATCTATAGACATGATTAGTGGAAAGTTAGATGTAGCTCAGCATGAAAACTTGTTGGAATAACTAGTAGGAACCAGGAAACTAACTCTAGACATCTTTGATCTCCTGGAGAACATCATTGCAATCGAGTTGGAACTACTAAATGCAAGGGTTAAATGCATCATTTTGGAGGGGCAACTAGAAAATGGCCAAGAGAAAAATCAATGCTTGGCTGTGGAGGTTGCTAAACTTTGTGCCCAACTTGTAGAATAAGCAATCCTCAACCTAGAATAGCTTTAAGAATGATTTCAGAAGGCTGAGGAGGAGGTAGTAATGGCCATCTTCAAATAGTCTATAGTAGAAGCTAAAACATATTTCATCAAAAATGGCTTGAATTAGATTTACTAAGAGAATGAAGCATTGACCATGCAAAATCATCGCTTGCAAAAAATTGATGCTCAAAGAGATCAAATGCAAGAATTCATTCATCAATAGTAGGAGCAGCTTGCTAGAGTTAACACTAAACTGAGGAAATTGACTATAGAGAACCATAATCTATCAATGGAGAAGGTACACACCTTGTGTCAAAAGTCTACCATCGAGATTATCACTTGGAAGAACGAAGCCCTCAAATTTGAGAAAGTAAAGAATCACTACATGGACTAGGTTGGCTTGCAAAAGGAAGTTAATAAAAAACAAATCTAGATGACAAAGGTAAAATTGAATGAATCTATCCAAAAAATATAGTAAGGAAGAGAGATTTGGTAGCCCATCCTTAATGGGATTGATGTCTACAACAAAGTAGAGATCCACTTTAAGGAGTTGCAAATTGAGGAGATGACAGAGTACATGGAGTTGGCTAATCTATGTTATGCAAACTTGGCAATGTTGGCTACTAGATGACCAGGGTCAAAATTAAAATAACAAGTAGATAGTTCGTATTTACTATATGAGGCTAAGTTCAAACACCACAAATACACCAAGCCAAAGCTTGAGACTACTAATACTGAACTTGAAGTTCTCAAAGGATGATTTAGAGATCAACGATCTATCCTTGAGAACGTAGCTAGATGAATGAATGACTACTAGAAGCTAAAGAACATAGTTAGAATGTTTGACATTGAACGTAAGCAGTTTGTTACCTGGTTTGTTAATGCCAAGAAGTTTTTTTAGTGATCCCATGTCCTTAGGATATGCTTGTTCCAATCCACATTGGGGAAGCTACGTGGAGAGTGTATGATCCTAGGAGTAAGGAGGAGAAAATGAAAGCACTAATGGATGCTTTCTACCTCCTACCCAAAGTTTTAGCAAAAGCAAGAAAATTGCAACCACCTCACCCACCACCAATGTACAAAGCTGGTGAAGGTTCCTCAGAGCCTTAGGAACCACCATCGGCTAGGATCATTTCATCTTCTCCAACAAGCTTCACACCATCAAGGAACATGTCCAATTTTTAAAGAGTTGTATTATGGTGTTCAATTTTGTGTCCTAACAACCATCATTTTTGTAATGTGTTGATCTATACAACTGGGCACTCCATTTTTTGTCAAGTTAGTCAGTTGTTTTGTTTAAGAAAAGTCAATCAATAATCCCATACCTTCCCAATTTTGTAAAAGAACTTGAGGATGAGTTTTCATTTAGTCGTGGGGGTATGATGAGTTATTGCTAGTTGGCTGCATCGATGAGGCCCTTTTGATGCATCTTATCTTATGTCAATGAGGCCCCATCGATGCATTGTTTGTCTGTCACCTATAAATATGTGCCTACCAACCAGATTTATGGTAATCTATATTTCAGTAGTAGTGATGATCTTGCATTTTTTCCATTTAAAAGTTAGAATTTTTTCCTTGAAGTTCTCACAGTAGGAGTCATTGAGTGTACAGATTTTTATTTGAGCATTGTTGTACCTGATCACAATAGTGTGTGTGGAAATAAAGATGAGCTTTCTGATAAATGTTGTAGCACTTTGTATAGATTAGCTATTTTATTTATGCATTTACTATTTTTGATTATTTATTAAATATTTTGAATTAATTATCAATTATTTTCTAGTTACTATGTTACATAAGCAATTAAGCTAGATATATTACACACATAAGTATGACCACTTCGAGCATAACATGTATTTGCTTGGTAATCCTAGCAGTGTTATTGCTTGGTATGCCTAGTAGCGTAGTGCTTGGTCATCCAATAGTAGATATGTGGGTTCAAGATGNTAGTGCATTGAAAATGATAAAGTTTGCATAATTCAACTATATCACATGTGAACACTTTGTCAATTTTATAGTTGGGCATAGGGGTACCTTGCCGCTCATCACACTCCATCACAAGAATATTTAGGCTTTCAAAGGAGCTTTGGCCCCAATGTTTAGGCTATTTCCCTTCTCTACGAAGTGGAGCTTAGAGCTAGATGCATTAGAGTAGGAACATGTATTAGCTCTTATAAGGGAACAATATCTCGTATGCAATTTATTTTTCTATTTATGATCATGCATGTGTTTATGTCAAGTTAGTCCTATCGGTTATATAATTTTATGAGGTATACTTGCTATAGTTTAAACTTATGAACTAACATGTTATGTACACATATGCTATGTGTACAGGTGCTATGATAATTGAGGCATAGTCCATCTTGCATCTACTCTAGAATTCTTTGTAACTTTCATACTCAAGGGTGGTGCTAAGTAGTACTTCTCTAGAGAAGTACCATTATACTTATTATCAGAGTTGTGGTTTATGGTTCAAGGCTAGTTGTGATTTATGATTGTGATTTATTATTCATAAATTATGTACTACTATGGCATGTATAAAGAAGAGAAAAGGGAACTAAAATATTAGCAATACTCCTCTTGGTTCGAATCCTCCCAAATGGACTAGTTGGAGATGGAAATTAAAGCATTCATGCACACGAGGAGATGTATGAAAGTGTGAACATGTACAAGGAAGTGCACAAGGATGAGGACATGGAAATGACTAGTGAAAGAAATATTGATGAATCCCATGAAAAGTAGTAAGAACTATGGGGTTAGTTATTATAAGTAGACAACATCATCATGCATAGTCTACCCAAACTAGAAAAGGCTCAAATGATCCAAGAACTAGTTAATCTAATGGAAGGTCCTTTCCTATCAAAGTTGGGCTCTAGAATCAAATACAAACTTTCTCTAACTGAAGAATTTATGCTTAGGAACTTAGTGGAGTAACTTAAAGGAATTATTTATGATCTTTAGCCTACTAACTAGAAGATTCGAGATGAAGGATAAAAGTTGCAATCATTATTAGAAATCCAAAAATCCTTATTTAAGAGCCAATAAATTGAGATTAAGGCCTTGAAAATGCAATTGGTAGATGAGGTTGAGGATGTGAAAGATCAATTGTTCATGCAAGAAAGGGCACTAACATTAGGACCAAGCTAGTCAGTTTCTAAGTTTTAGGAAAAGGAGCCAGAAATTTATGAAGGTGATAAAGATGATATAGTTATTGATGCTTTTCTCTTTAAGATGGAAGAGTTCCTAAACATGTACAAGTGTACTAAAGAGAAACAAGGTCACATTGCTATCTACTATTTAGGTGGAATTACAAATACATGATGGCTTGACATTCTTCAAGAAGAAAAGGTTGGGATAGGTAGGCCGATCAGAATCTAAGATAAGTTTTAAAAAGGTTTGATCAAGAAGATCTATCTAAGAACTTTTCTTGACAAAGCCTATGCAAAGTTAAAAGAGATTTGACACATGGGAGAAATAGAGGAATTTATCTAGAATGATTAGAATATTATCATACAAATCCTGAATATGAATAATTATAGTAGATATCTACTATTTCATAATGGTTTCAAAACTTGGATTCAACATAAACTCAAAAATAGAAAAATCATTGGATTCTAGGATGAAATCCAAGTTTTTGGTAGTTTGACAAATTACAAAGTGACAAAGAAAGATAAGGGTGTTGTTAAAAAATATCTTGAGAAAAAGAAAGAAATTAAGTCTTGGAGAGGGCATGGACAGAATAATTTTTATGGTTTTAAAGGATCATATGCCATCCCTATAATAGGTAAATAATCCTCTTTCTTAGCATACGAAAAAGATCAAGCTTCTTAAGAGAAAAATAAGTCATGATATATATGACTATATTTTAGGGGATTCTTTCAATATCCTCCAACGTTTTAAGATTTATAATGTTATGTTTCTAGATGATAACATGATGTTCGAGAATGTTCCCAAAATGTTTAATATAGATGTGGTGGTAATGAACCAAATGACAATCATAGGTTAAATAAAATTGCTCATTATACGTATGCTCCATCAATTATTTCAAATGGGAATAATTAAGAAAAGGAAATGAGACTTTTAGGTTCCATATAGTAGGTACATGAGGGCCTAACCAACTTAATGTAAGATGGAGAATCTAGTATTCAATTGGGGTGGTGAGTTCTAAGAGGATTAGAACATGGTTGATTTGGTATCATCATTTTCTTTATGGATTGATTTCTATTATATAAAAAAGATGTGGTTGTATGGAATTTGAGATGTGATGTGATGACTTTAACTAGGAAGCATATGGTTTTGATTCTATCTTTGATAAGAAAGCATAATTTTCTATTATAACTTTGAATAGGGAGCATCTATTCTTGGTTGTAACTTCAATTAGAAAGCACATGATTGTGAATCCAAGTGGGTATCGTAATTTTAAGGATGGAGGAATAAGTACCTTTAGAAGACTACACATTTGTGTTACTAAAAAGTATTAAAAATGGTTTTCATTTTAAGTATTTCTCTAGGTAGAAAGGTTAGTACTGATTGTATAAAAAAAATCTTTCTTGTCTTGGATTTCATGAGCATCTCTAAGCCTTAATTGGATGTAAAGTCATTGAACCTTGTTGTCCATAATTATCAAATGAATTTTTAGTCTTTCAATACCTTCATTATCCAATGTGCTCTCCATGTTTGAGAAAGTAGATGAACAAAACCTTAAGCTCCAAGGACATCACTTCCTTAAAGTGGGGAAATGTTTAGGAAAAAATGCCTTGTTAATGGATCAAAGGTTTTTTTCCTCTAGAACAAGGGCTAGATAAGTGTTAAGATCCTTATGGATTCCATGCTATCACAACCATTACCAAATAACTACATGGTCTTGATTTCTTTGTGTACTTCATCATAAGGATATGTAGGCTTGTGAAGGAGCTTTTTTTCTAATGCTTAGGCCACCATAATTTTCTATGAAGTAAGGTTTAAGGCTAGATGTATTAGAGTAGGAATGTGTCTTATCTGTTTAAGGGGAATGGTGTCTCATATGTGGTTGCTTGTTCTAACTATGATCATGCTTGTGTGTGTGTCATGTTAATCTTGTTACTTATATAATTTCATGAGACATACTTGTTGTGCTCCTAACTTATGGACTAATGTGTTGCATAGGCTTATGTTATGTGTGCATGTGTTGTAATTTTTGAGGTGTAGTTCATCTTGGGTCCACTCTAGAATACTTGGGTACTTATGGACTTAAGGTTGATGCTGAGTTTCACATCTCCAAAGTAGGGTTATTATAGCCTAGACATACCATAAGACTTATATTGGTAAACAAATGCTAACAATTTATAGTGGATCACACTTTCCCTATTGGGTATGTAGGAATTGTGCTACAAATCATAAGTTTTCTTATTTGTGAAAAAAGAACTTATGTTAATAAAACTAATTACCTAAAATAAAAACATGAAAGAAAAAATAATGAAATTTCAAGTGACCATATCTTTTATCATTTTTATCAATTTTTTATGCAATTCCAATATGATTAACTATCTTTAAATTAGTGCTCAAATAATCTTGGAATGAAAATAACCTTTAAGAAAAATATCAAGTAAGTTTTAAAGGACAACACAAAATTGACATATGTAAATCAATGTTTTGAAAAAAAATATTTAGCATTGATATTAACATGAGCTTTATGAAAAGAATTTGAAAAAATAGAGAAACAAAAACTAAAGTTATGTAAGGATGAGAGCTTGAAAATACATACTCAAAATTATTAGCCATTTTATTTAAACTCTTTCTTCATTGATGATAAAGGTCCCACTAGTTGTGATTAATGGGATTATATCAAATTTAATAGTGTATAATCAAGTCATAAGCTTCAAAGACAATGTTGAGGAAATTACTAAGAATACTTGTGTATATTATTGTATTCAAGAAATATAAAAGCAATTATAATACATATAATATAATAAGAACTTGTTTTGCTATAGGGAGGAAATAAGAAGTTATTTATAATTTTATATTTTATAGTTTTTATGTATTTTATAAATATAATAATAAAATAATGACCAATGCACATACATGTCGCAATGCCACAGATAGTAATAAATGATCATTAGTTACAATCTCGATGGACTAAAACCATCTCGTATAGTTGTAACTTTCTTAAATAAGAATGAATTATCACATCTTAATGTAACAGAAGTAAAATAACTATTTTTGATACTTTAATGTTTTAAGGAATCCAAATCATGAAACAAAGGGAAAATCATGAGCATTATTCATTGTGCAAATACTAAACCCTACATCAACCATATAGTTCTTAGCTATGTAAGTAAGATAGCACTTTGATAGAGTCTACCTACACTTGTGAAAATAAAAAGTTAAAACAAAAACATAAGATAGGAAGAAAATCAACTTACCTAAGAGAGGAGCTATTCGCATAAGCCAAATGCCAAAAACCCAATACCTCTAAGATTAAACAAGATAATCATAAATTTATATGTGAGAGCTCATCCTAAATGTTTATAGTTTTTGTGAAATGCTAGTGGAGGCTTGGCATCACTCAGACACTAATGAAGGTTCATCAATGCAACCCTAGCCAATTAGATCACACTTTAGGTATTAAGACTTAAACTTGGCTAGGTAGGATATGTGTTAATGCTCGTGAACTAATGTTAGAGGTGCAATGCCATAGGAGAGTTAGAAAATCTCCCTACTAGAAAGATAAGGATTGAATCTAGATAAAACTTGAAATCCAAAGAAACATGTGAAAAGAAACTTAAGGTGTCTAAATGAGGTCAAAAACATCCTAAGGGGCTTAGGACATGTACAAAAATCAAAGGTATAATACAAGAGGCAAGGAAACATGCTTGAGAGAAAAAAATCTTAACCAAACACACTAGAACCACAATCATAGGATGTGTGGAACAGTTTTTAAGTCTAGTGCTTAGAATGAACTTACAAGATGCCATTGTATGGTTTATCATTTTACCACAACAAAGTAATGCTAATTCCATATATTTAACATCCTAGAATAAAAAAACAAGAACTAGACACATGACAAGGTTCATGTATAGGAATTATAGCTATGCAAAACAAATCATGTCTATGTTATAACATGTCACTTTATAGAGAAGTGCTAAGGGGTAGTGGCTAAGTAAAAAATCCTCTATAATGACTTCATGATATAGGAAAAAGCTAGAAGTATTGGGTGTAGATAACTAGAATCTTTGCAAATATGCCTCAAGGTTGATTATCCTAACATGAAGTTGTTGGTTTTGCTTATGCATCAACACTTACTCTTGTAGTAGCACATGTCTATGTTTTTTTTTCATCTACTTGGAACTATTAATTATTATGTTCACATGAAAGAACATGTCTATGTTTGACCACCACTCGATGATGTTTTTCTTCTAGCTCACTATGTGATGTACTTTTAGAAGTTTGGATCATGTACAGATATTTCCTCTACTCTATTGACACATCTTCTTTTGCCTCCTTGAGTTCAGTCTAAAGCACTAAAACTATTGCTTCATGATAAAGGATGTACATATTTTCTAGAAGGTCCATCTACTTCTATAGTGTTGGCTGGCTTGTAGCCATTTGATAGAGTTTGGCATGCAAGAAATTAAATATCTCCTTTATCTCATGCCTTTCCCTAGTCATGTGTTTATTCATTAGAGTTACAAGTTTGTGTGATCTACATACCTTGACATTATAGGTTACTTGCTTAATTAGGTGAATCTTACTAAGCTCATCTATATCCCTAGTTGTCTTCTCTACTAGCTCTTGTAGTATGTTCCACCACTTTTTCTCTATGCAAATTTATTTCTTCCAAAATTGAACCATGATCTAACTATTTTCTTCAAACCTTCATACCTACTAGAAAAGGCAAAGTACCTACTTTTTCTTTCTTGACTCATTTTCTCCCATTCTTGGGACTAATGCTTCAACATCTTGATTTATCTCTTCAAGCCATATTTCATGAATATGACTTCTTTTTTCACCTATGGTGCATTGAATAATTCAATTTTTAGGAACTCAATCTATACCTTAGGTGTGATTGTAGAAGGTATATTGTACATGATGCATGGAACTTGGTTCCTCTCTATCTTGCCAAATATATTTTCCTTAGAAATTTATTAGGAGAGGTCTTTGATTGCTAGCTTGACATTAATGGTACTTAGTCAATCTCTTTCCATGATGATGGTCAAGTCTTCTTTATAGTTATCAACATGCAAAACGATGAAATCCAATGGATATGACCAACTACTAATGATGGTTATAATGTCCTTTACCTATCTCATGGAAATAGTGATGAACTAATCTACAAGTTCTAACTTAATATTGCATTTTAAGTGGAGGTTGATTTCGTGCCTTATATATTTCTTATGAAATTAGATTAATTCTAGAAATTGAGTCTACTAGAGCTTTGTATGTTTGTTTCTTGTTATTTGTAAATAAATCAAGAGGATTCTTGAATCAGTTCTCTTTTTGGAAAGATTTTCCATCTTCATCTATCCAATTACTACATGTGTTAACATGATAGTTTGTACTTTCAAGGTTCTTTGGTTTAAAAACAACTTAAATGGAATAATGATTTCCAGTTACTTCTACAACCATCCTACCTCTATCTAGCATCTTCATAAGTTCATCAAATAGAAAGTTCAATAAGCATTAGTGGTTTCAATTTTAGCATGTACTTTTACAAGTTTAATATCCATTATGGTATTTATGCTCCTCAACATTAGTTTGTAACTTATATTTATCCTTTCTCCTCTTCCATCTAATGCCTAGTTCCATATTAGTTAGTGGATACCTTAAGGACTTTCACTACATCCTAGACATTATGCATGTTGTTTCTTAATCTATGTAATTAGCAAATACTCCTTGATGGAACATAAGTATGAGATTGAATAGAGGCCACATGATGGATCATGGGTGGATAATTTATCAAGGAATGAGGAAATGCAAAGATATCATCCCTTATGGCATCCCAACTAATAGTGGCTTTCATCATGTCTAAAAAATAATTGCCAAGATCCTATGATTGCTTAATATGGATTGTAGCAACTTTTCCTTCACCTTAAATTTACATTACCATCCGAAATCCATTACTAGGGAGATGTTCATGTCTTAACTTGATGCTAAAACTAGGTAGTTAGGATAATAATATGCTAAACTACCACACATGCATGTGTTGTGAAGCCTATGAACAAAATTTTCAATTGTTTTAGTTAAGACTTTAAAGAAAAAATATTGGATGTTGATGATACACTTCCCCCTAATCATCATAAAAACTTTATTCCATCAAGTTAACATACCTAATGGCCTTTGATGGGCAAGAAATTATAGATGAAAATTTTGTACATTGCATTCTAGACTAGGGGAAGCTTTGACATGTTTACATTCTTCTTGCCCATGTTGAAGTTCTCTTGAAGGATCTTCGTTCTTCCTATAAGATTAGTAGTTCATGTATAGAACCATTGATTGAGGATTGATATTTTTTAATATACTTGCCCTTTAAGCTACAAAATATAGAATATGAGCACTCTAGCATGATGAATTATGAATGATGCCAAAAATCAAGTGAGTTTCCTAAGAATTATACTATCATTATAGCAACTACACATTAGAATAATGATAAGCATAATCCATAGGAGCATAAGAATAACATCATCAAAAATATTGAATTACAACATGTATGGGTAAGCAAAAATTAAGGTAGAAATATTTAAATAACTATCAAGGTCATTAAGTACATACTTGAATTGATGCATCTCCCCTACTACTAAGTCACAAGACATCATGCTTGAACAACATGAATAACACTAACAGAAAGAACAAGGAAAATATTTATGTAAGATAATCACTAAAGTTCAACCTTTACCAAAAATTTGATAGATTTTTGCTTGTTTGGAACATTAGAGGCAAGAAAAATAATAAATAAGAGAGAAAATGATACGAGAAATGAGTTTGGATTTACCCCTACTTTATATGGATTTGTTGACATAAGAGGGTACATTGATTCTCCTATGTTTACGTAGGAGGTACATCAATGCTCCAGCTATGAGAAAAAAATCACCAAAATCATTTAATCACCTCTATTAACCACTAGAGATATAAACAAAGATAGAAAATCGCTCAATATGCCTTAGATCAAATTGAAAAAGTCATAATAAGAGCAAGAAGATTATAATGATAAAACATTAACTTGGATGACATCAAAGCACATTGAATGTGAGTCACATTATCAACATGCATTCCCATGGACCAAGGACTAGACAATTAATGTTATATAAATTTAGAAAATTAAAGCATCAAAAAATCAAATAATAGACATAGGTGATGTAAAGTGAGAAGAGTTTCTCATGGTCAAACCTTGAAGAACATAGAGTCAATACTCACATAAATAAAATAGCAATCAAGTGCCTTATGTCATGCAATCATTATCTTCATTAGGAGATAAGCTTGAATCCATTTTCTTAGAATGCTAAGCTACCAAAGAATTCACAAGTGGGTTCCCCTCATAGTAGGCATCTATCTTTCTTGCTCTTGTGAAACTCATTTATGGGACATCTATAGATTTTCAACAACTAGTAAAACATAAGAAATAAATGTGATTCTATCCCCTTGAATGGGAAAATCACATCCTTTGCTTCACCTAATTAACTTCCTATCATAAATAATAATGAACAAAGTCAAAATAAAATAAATAGAGAATGAATGATAAATAAGAGAGAGAAGGTAAGAGTATAACATCATAAAATTCCTAACCAATCATTCAGTTAGCTCACAGGAGCATGTGAGATGATTGTACATCCCATGAAAAATGCATTTCCTCATCCCTTCATCACTACTTATCCATACAATAAGGATTGGCCTACAAGTCTCCCTTCAGAGAACAAGGTCACACCTACCACTCACTAGTTTCATCTAGCCTTGATTATTTCTCATATTACTCATTTGTGAAATTAAATCAAGGTTTATGGGACGTGATATCACATGGGCCATGATATTGGGTATGCGATATCGCATCCACCGCGATATCGCATCCCACGTGATATCTCGTACGCGATATTGCGTATTCCCCCACGATATCGTGCACCACCAAGTCTATAAATAAGAGGTAGCTCTCCCTTGTTTTCAAGTCTAGATCTAGCCCTTAGGGAAACTCTGGCAGTTTTACCTCTCTAGAGATAGAATATTTTCCAAGTTCCCGCAATAGGAGCTCCAAAGTGAACGAATCTTTATTCGAGCAAACATTGTACCTAAACAAAAGTTTGTGTGTGGAAATAAAGATGAAATTCTTGGATAAACCTTGTAGTGCATGGAATAGGCTAAATAGGATTTTATTTATTGTTATTTACTATTTATCATTTCATCGCTTTATTAGGAATTAAATCTTTCAACCCTTCTCTCCTAGTTAAGTGCCTCAGTACAATCGCTTTGAGCATGTGCGTTACGTGGGGTGATCCCAACAATGACTAGCATTTGGTAACCACGGTTGCATTGGTTCAGGGTGTGATGGTAAGTGGGAACGGATGATGATGCTAGGTTAATTCAAACTTACTTAGTTAGTTAAAGTTAGTTAATTAATATCTTGAACCCTTAACCTCACTAGCATAGGAGATAAAACATAAAAGCTATAAAAATCATATACCTTGGACTTACTTAATCATACACCATGACAAATACAAGTAAGTCTAGGAAGACAACGAATAATTAACCTTAAGTGTTCCATGAGGCGTGTAGGCACTTAGTCCATGGAGTTCGACCGGATCATGTGTGTTACGCTCGTATTCATATGGTTGAGTGTAGGGGTACCTCGCCATGCATCATTGGCGCCGTTGCCAAGGACTAAGTGTTTGTGCACTAAGTAGAACATAGGAAATCACTCACATCGTTGGGAGCTTAAACGAACCTTAGGGTTAATCAAATGAAAAATTATATAACGGTTAAACAGCTCACCAATAAGACACCATGTCTTCTTCTTCTTCTAACAAGAACAATACACCACCTAGGGATCATACAAAGAATAGTTGGCAGTCTAAAAAACATAACCTAAATCCACCAGTTCCTCAATAATAGAGGGTGACATATACTCATCCCAATGAGTATATACCTAATTTTACTTTTATCCTCCATCAAGATGAACAGATGCTCTGGAGAGATTTGCAAGGTAACATAGTGTTACCTCTGGATCGTGCAGTCCCCAACATAACCTTCGTGCTCTGGCATAGATAAGCATGACAGAATTATAAGTTGAATACGTGCAACAGATTTTGACATGAGGGATTACCATCCCATAGTCGCACAACGTTTAAGGAACTCAAGGTAGGAGAGCCAACATGCACTGTTGAAGGGAAAAGAGGTCCTGCATGTCCTAAGTAAAATTGGAGATGGTGAACCACTTATAACGGGTTCTCTATCGAAAGATTTTCCCCCTCCTAACGATAGTGAGGAGGTGGGGTATCAGAACCTATGCTCCACGATACATAACCCTAGTTCTAATCCCTGTGAACACCAACTATTCACTGAGGAAACAACAACACATGCCAAGGACGGGCACTCAGATCGTCATCATGATCAAGGCCAAAGCCATAGAAGAGAAGGTAAGAAACATTGTCATGGTGATGGTTCTCCTTCTTCTTCCCCTTCTTCACATCATTCACCCTCTCCTTCCACCTCTGGACACAGCCATTGAGAGCATAATGGTGAAGATAGAGGTACGTAAAATGAGAGACCTCGACAAGAGGGTCGAGAGAGAGGACAAGGGCATGAACGAAGGGAAAGTAGGGAACAACATATACATCATAGATGTCATGAAAGAGATGATCATGACTAACCCCTACTTGCCACTTGAAGTATGCTAGATATCACAGAGGTAGTGAGAATCCCAACAAGGAATTTAAAAGATAGTCAGATCAAGCGCTTAGACATGAACAACATCCCACGATTTGAAGGAGGATACAACATGGATCCACAAAATCATTTATAGGAATTTCACGATGCCTATGCCTTGCAGAACATAGAGAATGAGTGGTAGAAACTAAAGTTGTTTTTGAGGACACTCATAAAGGAAGCGGAGAGTTGGTACTGGTCCTTAGAACTAGAAACAATTAGGATGTGGAGTACAATGTTAGAAATCGTCAATGATAAATATCAAACGTACTCCAGAGTGTCTAACTTGAGTAAGTAGATCCAAGGATGGAAGCAAGGTACTCATGAACCCTTGGATGCT
>MNCI01012414.1:81488-194490 GCA_015680685.1 Gnetum montanum | reverse complement strand
AAAGTGGAGAGATTTAGGCCCTGCACATGACAAGGATAAGGGGAAAATAACTATCTCCAATGAGGTTGTGGATTCAGACATAGACAATGACAGTGGATGTGAGATCTGCCACTATGACCATCCTAACGGATGTTGTCCATCATCTCACATCTAAAAGAGTCTAGGGTGTATGCACTCAACTCGAGACTCAACAGACGGCAGACACTCGGAAGGTTACCTTATCCTAAAGGTAACCCAAGGCAGTTCCACCAACCGTTGATGTACTATCCAAGTGGAACTCCACCACAATCCATCAGGCAACATCAGCAGTGGCAATACCCACAATCATGGGGGATGCCACCATTGAAACAATAGTACCCTTACTGACAGCCAGATCCATATGGATACTACGTGTAGCAACCGATTTCTCCAAGTGACTCGATAGATCACACAACTCTCCAACATCACTACTAAGTTTGGGAGTAGTTTAGAAGGACTCCTTCTCCTCCGGGAGATACTCCACACCGTTACCATCCTCCTAATCTGTCTACCTCTCTTCCACCTATAGTTCTCATACCTCCTACTCCAAAAATGCAAGGGGAACTCCCCACTCAACTGCAGCAATGCAATGCTATGAGAGCTGTGAACATTCAACCCACTACTGGTTCAAACAACCACAAAAAGAGAAGACCTTTCTTAAGAACCAAAAGCCTAGACAAGCTCTAACAAAAACAAGCGGTTCAGTCTAGGTATGCTCCTCCAACACAGAAGGCTTTAGAGCACCCTTCAGTCCAACAACATAGCTTACTGCATATGGTTATGTTAACACATACCGTAACTGACTGGATCAAGGTAGGCCACCTTCCCAGGAAACTAACTGACCCTAGAAGTCCCTTAATCTACCTTCAAGTCGTTGGGAATAAACCACATAAGTCTCTTCTTAACTCAGGTTCTAGAGTTAACTTAATTTCATGAGAGATGTATCAAGCCTGGAACCTGCCCCAACTTAAGAAGAGCAACATTCAACTAGAGCTGGCAGACCAGTCCATCATCATTCCATTGGGAATGGTGGAGGACATTGTTACCACCATATGTGGTTGGTCCTACCTAGCTGATTTCCTGGTGATAGAAGTTAACAACAACAAAGGGGACCTTCCAATTATAATGGGAAGGTCATGGCTAAGCACAATAGACGCATGCCTAGGGATTCACGATCTTTCCTTGGAGGTATCTATGGTAAATATTTATAGAAAGATCAAGAAGAATAAAGTTCCATGCATCACATATAGTGATTCATTAGGTGATTACATGGAAGAATGCTCTGCATCTCTTCCATGTAACTAGTATGCCCAAGAAACACAAATACAAAGATGCCTGTATGTAGAAACCACACAAGTAGTAGATACCCCGTGGTTGACAGCTAGTCGAAAGAGAAACCCAATATGCATAGAACAAACTGGGGGAACAACTCATGCAAACAATGAAGGCATAAATACATTGGAGTATGAGCATTGCCTTTTCTGAAAAGGCTAGACTCGTGTAGGTACTCCTTGTATCTATGCATACCCCTTAATTTGAAAACATCAATGGGGAGAAGTTGGACACTTTTAGGAAATTCAAATAGACATTCATTATTTTAGATCTCTCCCTTGCAATTCAGTCATGGGGGAGATGGCCACCTATGCTAATCATTGGAGGCCCTCAGTTCTTTTAAGTTTTTATTTTACAAATTTTTTGTTTTACACATTTTTGTTTTACAAGTTTTTGTTTTACACAATTTTGTTTTACACATTTTTGTTTTACAAGTTTTTTTTTACACATTTTTTTTTTACAAATTTCTTTAACTTTTTTTATTTTTGTTTTACAATGTCGTTATACTTTCTCATTTTGTGTGTGTGTGTGTGTATGTGTATGTGTGTGTGTGATCCACCCTGTAATTTTGTCACCAATAAGTGTTCTTTATGATTGTATGAACTGTTTTCATATTGATTGCTAATGTTTGGTTTTTACCTTTAAGTCATGATGTTGATACTAAGGTATGGTTCTTTTGATATAGCAGGCAATGAGTCCACTTCATCCATTCATCCACAAGTTTCTATGGTCTCTCTTGGATTGGGAATGTATAGTCTCTTTCTAATCAGAACTAAAACGAATCGGTGACTGGGTACTTCTCAAACTAAGGAAGGTCTTAAGGCTTGAAAAGGGTATGACTTCAAGGGAACTTGATGCATTTGTGTTGGCCATTCTCTTGGGTGCTTGGATGTTTTCTTCTTGAGTTTCCTGCAGCTTCGACGTTACCCAATTATTGGGAAGCTGAGCAATAAAAATAACAAAGTCTTTGCATGGTGTGGTTCTCACGTATAAACACATAAAACAAAAAAAAAGGAAAAAAATAGTGAGAATTCAAAGCACATCCCTTAGATGAAATAATCACTTGGGCTACAGCACTGGTTATGGAGAAAAAATAAAAATGTTCCCTCTAACTAAGGCCCTTCTCGCTTCCCATTCTCTCCTTCTTCGTTTCATCGGAATGGTGGTGGCTCTTGGAGGAGGCATTCTTGTTATTCAAGAGGATAGATTGGTTGAATGCATTGATGCGAAGTCACTAGATATGGTTGGTTTGAGGCCAGAGTTGGAATGTGATTTGCTAAGTTACATTAATCATGAACTACACAAGGGGTCGTACAACACCTTGTTCTTGGGATTCCATTTCATTCTCTTCTCTCCACCGTTCTCTCCATTGTTCACCTCATTGCCGGTTGTATCATTAGTGTATATTTTGGTAATGCATTATTTTCTTTTTGGTAAATTCTTATGGTTAAGACTTTAACTCTTGTTCCAATTGGCATTCCTAGAGCCTACAGACTCTTTGAATGTGGGTTTGTTAGGGCATTAAGGACATGCACCTACTTTGGGGAGGACCCACTAACATTCATATTTGATGCACCAGTTAAATTCTTTTCCCTAACATTTTTTCAATTAAGGTTATTTTGTTCATTTCCATCTTGACATCCATCTCACCGACATTATAGTTGTCTCTATTTCTTCATCTTTATTGTTCCTTTTCTTTCTCCATTCTATCACTACCAGAGGTCCACTATTAGTCATGGTGGTACGAGGCCCAATTTTTTCGATTTTCTCATAATCCCTACACCTTCAGTAGTCATCAATATTATATCTCCAAATCCATATCAACCATACCACAACTCAGCCAATGAACTTTTCACCAAAGAAAGGTATCCACTACATTGAAATTCATTTACCCTTGCTAATATAAATACTATGTTGTGTGTGCAGATTGTAATCATACAACAATGGATTGGATCTGGAGGGAACACTTGGAATGGATCGGTGCTGAAGCAACTATGCAAGGAGCAAGATTGATGACACACTTATGGATGGACAAAAAAAGGTGCAATCAGCATTGGCAGCAGCAACACTTCTTTCTCTTTCTCTTCCTTAGCTGCCCAATAAGGCCTGATGTCAATGTAATAAGGTGTTCACTCTTGTTGTCATGAACACCAATTTTTTCTTGTTCTGTAATGATGATCCATTCACATGTCATTCCATTAGTTTCATTTGAGTGAATAATCCCATACCATCCCAATATTTTTTAAGGAACTCGAGGACGAGTTTTTATTCAGTCATGGGGGTATGATAAGATGCGACATTGCATGGGCCGCGATATCGTGGTGCGCCACCAAGTCTATAAATAAGAGGTAGCTCTCCCTTGTTTTCAAGTCTATATCTAGCCCTTAGGGAAACTCTGGTAGTTTTACCTCTCCAGAGATAGAATATTTTCCGTGTGCCCATAGTAGGATCTCCAAACAGAATGGATCTTTATTCAAGCAGATATTGTACTTAAACACAAGTTTGTGTACGACAATAAAGACGAAATTCTTGGATAAACCTTGTAATGCATGGAATAGGCTAAATAGGATTTTGTTTATTTTTATTTACTGTTTATCATTTAATCACTTTATTAGGAATTAAATCTCTAAACCCTTCTCTCCTAGTAAAGTGCCTCAATACGACCGCTTCGAGCATGTGCATTACACCTGATGATCCCAGCAACGACTAGCGTTTGGTAACCACAGTTGCATTGGTTTAGGGTGTGAATGGTAAGTGGGAATGGATGCTGATGCTAGGTTAATTCAAAATTAGTTAGTTAGTTACAGTTAGTTAATTAATCTCTTCAATCCTTCACCTCACTAGCATAGGAGATAAAACATAAAAGCTATAAAAATCATATACCTCAGACTTACTTAACCATACACCGTGACAAATACAAGTAAGTCTGTGAAGATAATGAATAATTAACCTTAAGTGTTCCATGAGGCATGTAGGCACTTAGTCTGTGGAGTTCGACTGGATCGCACGTGTTACGCTCGTATTCATATGGTCGAGTGTAGGGGTACCTCGCCACTCATCAAAGGTAATTACTGAGCATCAAAGTGTTACATCATTGGTCCCCCATTAACATGGCCTCATTGATGGGGCCCCAATTACATTGTATCACCCTGTCGGCAAGGCCACATTAACATAGCATTTTGCTATGTCTACAAGGCCCCATCGATGCAACTCAGAAATAGTAACTATAAATACAAGCTCATAGCCATGTTTATGGGGAGTCAAGTCATAGTAGTAGTAGAGCTCTTGTAGTTTTTCCATTTGAGAGTTAGAATATTTCCTTGAGTGTCCACAGTAAGAGTCAAAAAGTGTATGAATATTTTTTCGAGCACTATTGTACCTGAACCACACCAGTGTGAGCAACAATAAAGACAAGCCTTTTGATCAAACCTTGCAACACTTAAAATATATTAATGATTTATTTATGCATTTATTATTTTCATCAATTATGTAATTAATTAAGCTAAATTAGACTTCAAGAGATTAGTTAATTAATTAAGCTAAATAGATTAAACATGTAAGTACAACTACTTCAAGCATAAACATGTATTTGCTTGGTAATCCTAGTAGCATTATTACTTGGTTCACCTAGTAGCATAGTGCTTGGTAACCTAGCAATGGATACATGGGTTCAATACATGTACAAAAAGTGGGACCAGATGCTTATGTTAGGACTAGTTAGATATTAGTTAAGTAGTTAAATTAAATTAGTTATTAAATTACTTCATCTCTCTACTTTAAGCACCAAGGAACATAAAACATAAACTAATAATAATCATATGTCTCGATTACACTTAACCATACCATGTGCATCATAAGTGTAATTGAGAAGAAAACAAATCACTATTAGGGAAAAGTTCACTTCCTAGAATGTTAGTGTACCAAAAGACATAGAGTTTGTGGAATTTGACCCGATCATGCGTGAATGCTTTGTTATTTGTATGGTTGGGTGTAGGGGTATCCTTCACTACTCATCATTGGTGCCATTTATAGGGACTCTTTTTGTTTAAACATGTGTTATCTAGGATTATTGAATATCATTAACATTGTTGGACAAACCCTAAGGTCAACATCCTTCTCATAAAAAATATAATCACATAAGCACACTGATTATTTTCTTTGTTTGGAAAATGTCTTCTTCTCACAGGCATGATGATTCTAAATCGCTAGTCACTCAAGAATGCGATGTTGTATGTACTCATCTAGATGAGTATGTGCCTAATTTCACCTTCATCCTACATTAGAATGAACAACTACTATGGCATGATATGGAAGACAACATTGTAATGCCTGCTGATCAATCTATGCCTGTGATGCTACTTCAAGCTCTTAAGAATTTAGGCATCCAAGATCTTTAAGAGGAGCACGTTGTGCATGATTATGACTATCAGGACTACTACCCTACTGAAACACAACATAGAAGAGATTGATACTAGAATAAGCACCATGAGTTGATGAAGGGAAAATAGTTTAGCAATCCCTTGTTCTTGCTGAACTAAGATGATAATGAGGGCCCTCTCTCTAAGGGCTCTCAACATGAAAATTATTCACCCCTTGTTATTGGTAATTGGAGTGTGGCTCTGAATCTACATTCTACTATCAACAAACTAGGTTCAAGTAAAGATGGTAGTTAAGGCAGGGACTTGGACAACCATTAAGATGATAAGAAAATTAATGAAAATGTTCATGATAATTAAAGGAAAATAGGTAGACACCATGGTGGTGGTAGTCTTCCTTCCTCTTTTCTTTCTTCATCTACATCTTCTTCTTCTTCCTCTTCTAGTTCTAACAGATGCCATAGAAGGAACAAACATGATGGAGGTGAACAACAAAAAAACAATGATGATCACTAAGCCCATAATGAATGAAGGGATAATAGAGGACATCCTCAATGACAACAAAACAATGATGATGATGAAAATTTTCTAGCAACCTGAAACATGCTAAATATTGCAAAGGCTATAAAAATTTCAACTAGGCATGTGAAAGATAGTCAGATTAGATAACCTGATATGAACAATATTCCCAAATTTGAGGGTGGATATAACTCTAATCCACAAATAAATATTCAAGATTTTCAAAATGCTTGTTCCTTTTAAAATATTGAAAATGATTGACAAAAATTAAAGCTATTTCCTAGGACACTCATCATGGAAGTAGAAAGCTGATATTGGTCCTTGGAGTCAGAAGCTATCTATCAATGGAGTACAATGCTAGAGCTATTTAATGATAAGTATCAAATGTACTCTCTAGTGTCTAATTTGAGAAGGAAAATCCAAGGATGGAAGCAAGAAAACCATGAACCCTTGGATGTCACCATGGTAGATACTATTCTCTCATGCACCGATGCCCTAGCCATGGTTATTCTCAACAGGAACAACTTTGCCATATCATTGATGGACTCAAATTAGAAACAAGAAGAACTCTTGGGGTCTATGCCCAAGGGAGACTATCAAAAATTCAGGTCCATCAAATCCAAGGACTAATTGAGTAGGTAGCCAATGAAGAAGGAGAGTTGAGAAAATGAGAAAATGTAGAGGAATAAAACAAAGATCCCTCCAACACAAAGAGTGAAGTTTGATTTTGTGATAGTGAAGAAGAATCACCTCTTGATGAGATCTTTAATAGAAAGACCTTGTCAATTCAAAATTCTATGTTTAAAATTTTAGCTAAGGTGGAAAAAATGTGGGATTTTTTGGATGAAAAATTCCAAACTACTCTAAACATCACTGAAGAATCAAGAGAGCAGAATAGTGATTATAATTGTAAGAGGAAAAAAGAAGTTGAACATGCCTACCAAAGGGGTAAGGGCAAGATTGCTATAGTAGATGAAGTTATAGAAACTAAGTCAAATGATGATGGTGGGTGTGACATCTACCAATATGAACATCCTAAGAGATGTTCTCCCATTGTGTCACACTTATAGGAATCTAGGGTGTATGCTCTAAATCCATGACTAGCAAGAAAGTAAGCACCTAGAATGTTTTCTTATCCTCAAGGTAGCCCTAGGAAATTCCATCAACAGTAACAATATTATCCAAGTGGAGTACGACCACAATCATACAAGCAATACCAACAGTGGCACCAACCATAGTCGTGGGGGATGCTACTAGCAGAGTAGCAATACCCTTATAGGTAACTAGATCCATATGTGTATTACATTTAGCAACCACTATCTCCACATGACTCTTTTAGTCACACTTCTTCCTTCCAGCATTACTACTACCCTCTTGAATACTATAGAGCTCATTCTCCACATTCCTAGATGGATGCCACATTTCACCCTTATCCTCCTCCTATTTTTACACATGTTCCTCCATCCTCAACTTGACTACTACCTACTCCATCTATGCAAGGTGAAATTCTAGCCTAGACATAGTAATGTAATGCTACTAGGGCCATCAATCAACAATGGGTTCATCAACTAAGGGATTCATAACCTTGTGCTCATAAAGGATCATTCTTTTGATCCAATAACCCTACTAAGCCCTCACAAACTTAGGCGGAAGATCACCTTACTCCTATTTCATCATGTGCAAATCATTCCATTAGGTCCCCTTCAAATCAAATGCTACCCAAAATCCATACTATTATGCTTACTCATGTTGTATCTAATTGGATCTAGGCTGGCAACCTTCCCAAGAAATTAGTTAATCTTGGAAGTCCTCTTATTTATCTATAGATTGCTAGAAATGAACCATGTAAGGCTCTTCTTGGAACCTATTGCCTCTCAAGAAGAGCAACATCAGATTGAAAATGATAGAGCATTCTATCACTGTTCCATTGGGACTAGTCAAAGAAATTGTGATGACTATCTGTGGATGGTCTTATCCTACCAAGTTCCTAGTAATTAAGTTTGAGAACTATAAGGGAGACTTCCCAATCATTATGGGAAGGGCATTTGTTAAGCACTATAAATGCAATAATGGACATAAGAGATCTTTCCCTAGAGATATGAAAGGAAAATGCTTTTGAAAAGATAAAAAAGACATGAGTTTCATGCAATGCATATAATAATAGAAGGTGTAATTGTTTGCAGAAACTCTAGGTAGTGAATGAGTGTGCACAAGAAGTAGATATTCAAAGGTTTCTGTATGTAGTAGCCACAAAACAAGAGAATACTCAATGGCTAATCATTGACTCTAATAGTAGCACAATGTGCATGGAACCTATTGAGAGCCTAATATGCACCTATGTCATAGCCATGGATGAACTAGAGCAAGTTCATCACCAAATTTGATGATGAAAATGCTAATACCAATTGGAAAGAGTTAGAGATCCCTAAGAATTTTAAACAGGAGCCCCTAGAGTTTAAAACTCTACTTGTTGGTCTAAAATATGCATTCTTAAAAAATTGGAAAGTCAGTAATACTTAATGTCAAACTTGCTCCTAAAAAGAAAGAAAAATTGTTGAAAGTGATCAATAAATAGTTGATAGCCTTTGCTTGGTCATATCCTCAACTCACTAGAATTGATCCATGGATATGCCAACATTTTATTTACACTCATCTATCCATGACGCCAAGAAGGCAACCATGTTAATGGTTGAATCAAAAATTGAAAAAAAATTGTCAAAGAGAAGATTGAACAACTCCTCAAGGTAGGGTTCTTCTACCCCATTGTCGATAGTAAGTGGCTCAATCCACTAGTCATAGTTCCAAAGAGAGGTAGAAAATGGCAGGTTTTCATTAACTTTAGGCTAGTAAACATGGCAACATTTCAAGATCATTTTCTATTTTCATTTGTTGATCAGGTGGTGAACACCAATTTTTGGCATTGCTATTATAGTTTTCTAGATGGTTATAGTGGCTATAACCAAATCTAAATTACACCATAAGATTAGGCCAAAACAACATTCACAAGTCTTTGGGGGACCTTTGCATATCACAAGATGCCTTTTGATCTATATAATGCTCCTACGACTTTTCAACACCTAGTCTTAAGTATCTTTCAACAAAAAATAGGTAGTGAAGTGGAAGTATTCATAGATGATTTCTCCACTTATGGTGCTAAATTTGAGTAAGCCTTGGACCATCTTGAGCAAGTACTAAATAGATGTATGGAAATAAAATTTAGGCTCAATTAAAAAAAAGCTCTTTAATGGTCTAAGAGGGAATTTTATTGGAGCATCGAATTTTGCATAAAGGGATCAAGTTAGACCCTAAGAAGATAAGGGTCATCCAAGGAATCACCCATCAATCAAAAATTTTCAAAGATGTTTGATTATTCCTTAGACACACTAATTGTTACTGATAATTCATAGAGAATCTCTATAAGATTGTGAAACTATTGGTTGAGCTGACAAAAAAAGATGCTTCCTTCATTTGGACCAAGGAATGTGAAAATGCATTCCAGAGCCTCAAACATAAGCTCATAAAGACTCCAATTCTAGGAGCACCAGACTGGTCCAAACCATTTCATATAATGACAAATGCATCTAACTATGCCTTTAGAGCCATACTTATGTAGTTGGATGATAAGAAACATCCATATTACATCCACTGTACAAGTAGAAGCATTGTGGATGCACAACTAAATTACACCACTATAGAAAAAGAACTAATGATAGTGGTGTATACTGTAGAAAATTTTAGGTACTATGTGCTTGGATATAAAGTGTTTGTGCACACTGATCACAACATCATCTACTTCTTGATGAACAAGACAATGATGATCCCCCATATCACACAATGGCTTGTGATCTTTTAGGAGTTCGATCTTACAATGGTAGATTGAAAAGGGACTGAGAATGTGATCACTAACCACTTGTCTTGGCAGCGATGGGATAACAAAGAGGAAGAAAATCCATTATCTAATCTATTTCCTAATAAACTTCTCTTTTCTGCCATAATAAATGAACAAATGCTTGTAGAACCAAAATGATAAGATGACATCCTTACTTATCTTCTTACTCAAGAGATGCCACAAGATCTAGACCATAGGAAGAAGCAACAATTTGTTCATCAAGATAAGCACTTCATTGAAATCAATGAACACCTTTACAAGGTGTGTGTCAATGGCCTCATCCATTGGTGTGTACCTGATGTAGATCAATTGTATGTTCTCCAAGATGCTCATGAAGTCCCTTGTGGAGTCCACTATGTTGGAAGAAACATGGCCATAAAAATCCTGATGGCAAGATACTATTGACCCATAATCTTCAAGGATGTCCATTCCTATGATTGCTGTCAATGAGATGGTGGGATGACTACACGAATGGAGGATCCTCAATAGTGGATTTAATCACTAGAGCCCTTTGACATATGGAGGATTGACTTCATGGGTCCCATCACATCCATGTCCAATGGGAAGGCATATATAATTTTCATTGTTGACTACTATACCAAATGGGTAGAAGTAGCAGCTATCACGAACTATACATAATCCATTGCTACTCGATTTATACAATAAAATGTTATAAATAGGTTTGGGGTGCAATATGCACTGATTTATGACAATGGAACCCATTTTATAGGTGCCAATTTTTGAAAACTCATGCAACACTTGGGGGTAAACATAAATTAACAACACCCTATCACCCCCAAGCTAATGGTCAAGAAGAGGTGACTAATAGGGAGATTACAAAATTCTAATAAGAACTATCAGCAAATATAGAAGAGACTAGAGCACAAAACTCAATAATTTTCTTTGGGCCTACTGCTCAACATGGAAACTTCCTATTAGCTATTGTCTCTATGAGCTAGTGTATGGAAAACTTCTAATGCTCCCAATTCAATCTGAGCTCTGTACACTCTCAACAGCTTGATCTAGATCTTGAACTACGTCTAGCACAAAAAGAAACACTGATCAACATAAATGTACTAGACAA
This sequence comes from Gnetum montanum, assembly GCA_015680685.1. NCBI lineage: Eukaryota > Viridiplantae > Streptophyta > Gnetopsida > Gnetales > Gnetaceae > Gnetum > Gnetum montanum. The sequence continues at coordinate 183,272 of MNCI01012414.1, read as the reverse complement.
AAATTGATTAGTATTCCTATCTTTGAATGAAGTTCACAAGACATTCAACAAATAATTACATGACCTTAGAATACAGAAAGTGAAATTTCAATTAGGAGATAAGGTTCTTTACTAGAATCCCACACATGTACCTTAAAAAACTAAATTCCAAACATTGTGGAAAAGGCCTTATAGAATTGATGAAACCTTTTCTTCTGGCACCATGTTAATCTACAAACCTGAGAGCCCAAACAAAAAGCAATTGGTTAACATCCAACAAGTAAATCCTTTCCATGAGACAAAGTAAGCTAGTGTAACAAATTCCTTAATGGATGGAAAACCATGCTCAATTTTTCAAATCTCCTCCTTCCAACATAGTCATGGTGGAGATGGCCATCCATATTAATCATCCCTATGGATCCTCAATTTTTTTTATTTTTTTTTACACATTTCTATTTTTCAAAGTTTTTCCTATTTACAACATTTTTGTTTTACACCATCATTAGTACATTTAAATATTTCTTAAATATTTTACACTTTCTTATATATTTTACTTTATTTGAGTGTGATTTTTAAATTTTTGCTAATAAATGTGTTGTGTTCCAACAAGACATAGTTGTGTTGTTGCTACTACTAATGGTGGTTTGTGCTTAATGTTTTGGTTGCTAATGTTTGATTTCTATTTTTGAATTTTTGTACTAATGGCTAAGTCATGCATGGAAAATGAAATGACTTCATGACATCCACCCATTCACAAACTCTATGGTTTTACTTGTTTTGGAAGTTTGAGGTCTTTTTCATTAAATAAAATTTTAATAAAATTTTGACCTTAGTGGTTTCTAGAATTGGGAAGGATTCAATGGTTTGCATAGGGTGTGACTTCAAGGAGACTTAATACTCTTTGTACTCTTCTACTTACTTGGATGCTTGAGTGTTTTCATAGACTTCTTACCATTCCATGTCGACCAATAACAAGTTGAATAAAGTCTTTGCATGGTTTGGTTCTCATTCAAAAAGAAAAAAGATATAGAAAGAAAAAAGAACAAAAACATAAAAAGAACACATGATGGGAATTCAAAGAACACCCCTTAGACAAATAAATGAGCTACAAGCACTAGTTATGGAACTAGAAAGACATTTTATCCATGCATAAAGATCCCATCTAACTAAGGCCCTCTCCTACTTCCTACTTCTCGTTATGGAATGGTGGTTGTTCTATGGGATCACTCTTGTGTCTTGAGGGGTTGAATTGATCTTGGAGTGGTGATGCGAAGTCACTAAAAGAGGTTGGTTTTGGTCTGGCCTAAGGATGGATCTTCTCAAGTCATTTAAACATAAAATCCATAAGGGACTTATTATAACCTCAATTTGGAATTCCATTCTACCTTTCTATCATTTGTCTATGCTGCCCATAACTCACCTCACTACTGGTGTCCATGTTCTTGATTCGATGTATTTCTCTGACATGCTTGAATTCTTTGGTAGAATCTTCTAGGTTTTGACCCTTAACTTCCATTAACCATTAATTGCCTATGAGTCCCATGGACTCCTTAGGTAGAGGTTATGTAAGGGAAAACAAGGCATATGCTTGCTATGGGGAGGTTCCACTTGCATCTCTCTTGGTTGGGTTCAATAAGTACCTTATCCTTAGACATTCTTGCAATCAGAATATTTTGTACACTCATCTTCTACATCAAGGCATTTGCTCCTTTACATATTTTATTTAATAAACACATTCTCCATCAAAGTTTTCAACTTTTGAGCTTTCAAATACCCTCTTTAATGATTTCATCATATTTTTAGATTTTTTGTGTCTATGTGAAGTCCAAATTCATTAAAAAATTCCTTCTGTTTTTTAAGATATTCAAATTTGAAAATTTTCCTTATGGGCTCTATATATGTGGCCTTGTTAACGTAGCAAAAAAATAGTATATATATACACAAACCCACTTTGAAATGTTTACATTTTCTCACAAATTCCAAGGGATTTTTTCAAATTTCCATAGCCCATAGCTTCTTAATCATTTATCTAAATCACTCCATTCTTCGACCCTGTAGCTACTAAAGGTAAGCTCTTAGTTGTGGGGGCCACAAATGTATCATTTTTGACAAAAAAATGTTTCACCATTTTTTCTAACTCCCACAAAGGCTTAACTTAGAAATCAACATGGGAGAGGCCTTTAGTTGGTTCAATGGTCAACTTGGTTCAAATGTCTCTTCCATGTACCACTTCTGGAAATCAACTATCACCAAGGAGTGGTACATGGAAGAGACATTTCTATTCTAGAACAATAGGCAAGTTGGTTCAATGGTCAAAATCAAGGACATCTCAATGTCCTACTTGGTATAGGCCATTACTGAAGTGCTTGGGTTATTGCTGAGATTCCAATGTAGGCAGACCCTAGTATTAAGAAAGAATAGGTACGATGGTGCTATGGTGTTGAATGCAAGGAGTTTGGTCTGGTCACACTAGCAGAAAGGATCCACTTCAAGATTGTGGCCTTTCACCAAAATCCAACGGTGAGGCCAAGAAAGATCATCACCTTTTCTACCTATGCATGTGCTGATCTGAGTGGAAGATTCCCTATCAACCTTCCATAGCTGGTCTATCTAGAGATGGAGAAGAAATTTAAAGAAAATGAACATGGAAGGAAGGCACTTCCCTTTGCATGGCTCATCAAAAAAATTTCTCGAAGGGGAGGAATAGTTTGTTATACAAATGCTGCTATCAGGCATGCTCTGATCACTAATTGGGTAGAGATGATGAAAGATAAGACACCTGCAATGATCATTCAAGAAAATAAGAACCAATCACCACCTCCACCTACCACTTAAACAACTATGCTATACATCACTACAATAGTCCAATGATTGCAAAAATACTAAGAATGGTTCTTGAGCAGGCATAAGTGGAGGGGACCCATATGTGTATCGAATAGCAATGAGTCACATAAATGATATGGCCTGAACAATCAACTTGATGGGTGAAGGTGGATTCATTTTCTCAAACCAAAGAATGCAGTTATCTATGAGGTTGAATCCTAGCACTAAAGAGGTCATGGTATCTCTCGTAGAATAATAGTCACTCCTAGAAATATTTGGGAAGATTGTGACCTTCTTAGTGATCTTGGAGAAAGGTGAGGGGGAAATAGTACTAGTGATGTAGCACCAAGGGTAGGAGAAAACAACAAAGGTGGTTGCTAATAGAAAAGCCAAAACCCTCAATGCACCTGCAACATCTATACCAAACATCAATACACTTAAAGATGTGTAGATGTCTGCAAGAATCAAAAGTGGTAGAATAAGTGTAGCACAACATGAAAAACTATTGGACTGACTATTGAGAATAGGACAACTACTTCTGGATGCCTTTAATCTTCTAGTTAATATTACTACAACCTAGTTGGAGTTGCTAGAGGCAAGGGGCAAAATCATTATCTTGAAGGGGCAACTCAAAATAGCCAAGGAGCTAAATGAACACTTGGCTACTAAAGTTGCTAAATTGAGAGCCCAAATTACCAACCTTGCATTTCTCAACCTAGCATTGATAAGAGATGAAGCTCTTGAATAGCTTCATATAAAAGTGAAAGGGGTTGAGGGTGTAATGGAGACAATAGTGTTTTATCAATCCTTAGTAGAGGCCACATAGCATAAAATTCAAAAAGCCTTGGATCATACTTGCTAGGAGAATTTGCAACTGACCACAGAGAACCATTGTCTATAAAATGTTGATGAGCATAAACAATAGATGACTAACTTCATCCATTAATAGTAGGAGCAACTAGCTTGAGCAAACATAGAAATAAGGAGATTGATAGCTAGAAATAGACACCTCTTCATGGAGGAGGTCTATGCCCTTTGCAAGAAGACTACAATTAAGGTAGCCACCTAGAAATCAGAGGCTCTCAAATTTGAGAAAGTCAAAGATCATTACAGAGATGAGGTTGGTCTATAGAAATAAGTGAATGAAAAGCACATCTAGTTGGAGAAGAAAAAAGTAAATGAAACCCTCGAAAAACTCTAGCAAGGAAGAGAAGTTTGGCAGCCTATCATTGATGAGATAGATTCCTATAACAAGGAAAAAATTCACTTGAAGGAGTTATAGATTGAGGAGATGAAAAAATACATGGAGCTTGCTAATCTTTGATATGCAAATTTGGCTACGTTGACTACTGGACAGCCATATTTAGAACTAGAGAAGCAAGTGGCTATCCCATACTTATTTTATGAGGCTAAGTTCAAGCATTACAAAGACACCAAGCAAAAGATTGCAGTGGAAAACAATAAAATCAAAGTTATCAAGGGCAAATACACTAATCAAAGATCTACTACCGAAAATCAGGCCAGAAGGATGAATGACTGCCAAGAGCTATAGAATGTAGTAAGGTTATTTAATGTCGAACAAAAATAGTTCATTCCTTGGCTTGTCAACATTAAGGAGATATTCCTAGTAATGCTCTATCTGTGCGATATCCTCATTCTAGCTCACATTGATGATGCCATGTGGATTATGAATGATCACCAGAGTAAGGAGGAGAAGATGAAGGAATTACTAGATGCCTTTCACCTTCTACCAAAGGTTGCAATTGTAGTAGGACAACCATAGTTTCCTCAACCACTACATGTGCCTAAAGCTAGTGAATGTCCTTCAGAACCTTAGGAGCCTCCATCGCCTAGGATTGTCTAATCTTCTAAACTAACTTCATGCCATCAGAGAATGTGCTATCCAATTTTGAGTTATTATGTCATGGTGTTTGTAGCGACGAAAAATGTCAGCAGCTGGAATACTGAACAAAATCCGTGTACACAGTTTTAACCACGGATCCATGCTAGGGCTATGTTGGGAAAATGAATCCGTGGTGCCCTGAACGGTCTTGTCGATCAGACAGGGACTTACTAAATCAGTAAACAGATGGAGATCATGAATATTTCATGGAACGATCTGATTTGATGAGTCGCGAAATGAGAGAAAAACGATGTAGATGAACGGTAATAGTGACGACGTTAACACTACAAAAGGAATCAGAAACGAGAGAAATGCGTGATTTCAAGATCTATGTTTTGACCCAAAAAATGAGTATTTTATATATCAAGTTACACTGGGGAGACCCCGATTATCTTGTGCGAGATAGATACAAAATAAGAAGCAAACTGTCCAGGCAGAAATATAGAATGGAGTCCGATCTACCTCTTAGGCTAGAGATGGAATGCAAGGAAGGTCAAGTTCTAACGTCTATCGATCAACTGCCTCTGATCAACAGAACTCGCAAGCCATGCCAGATGATCTTTCAATCTCTGATCTGCTCCTTTCGCCTCGAGTAGCCTCTGTTTGGAACTGCCAATGATCACCAATGGATAGAGTTATGATTTTGCCAAAGGACCAATTGCTCCTACTGCCAATGCTCAAGCAAAGTATTCTCTGTCTCTGATAGAAGGTGATGCTGTCCAAAAGTTGCCAAGATGCTGCTCTCTCTATTTCTTGTCTCTCTGTCTATCTCTCTCCCTATATGTTTTCTCTAACTGGAGTATTTATAGGTTTGACAACATGTGGAGAAGGCATGGCCGTGATGACACGTGTTTCAAACCTTTTCAAATGCAATTGACCTAACCAACTTTGTGTTGAACTGTGTGATTACGCAAAATACGCTCATCTGCGTACTGTGCGTGTGAGTAACAACTGTGCGTCGGATATGTTTTAGCTGACTTTGGGCTACATTATGCTCATTCGTGTTGCGTCACGTTCAAGAGCGTAACAAAGCATGAAGACAATATATTCAAGTTGTTTTACACTCGTTTACGCCGTCGAGCATAGTGAAGCGTAAGCAATGACTAATTTGACGATGACTTACGCTGACACACGCTGCGTTGCGTAACTAGCGTAAGGCGGCCAATATGTAAAAAGAAAGGCACTGATCTATTATGTGTCTTTGGACTCTCTTTGACTTTTTCGAAGCTCATTACGCTGCCGTGTGTAATAGAGCGTAAACTCGACCTTGGACAAAAGACTTAGCAAAATATACGAGAAGTCGCATATTACACTGCTTAAGCCTCTTCAAATCTGCAGAAGTAAGTCACCTTCTGATACTAGGCTATGTTAAACAGAATCACGCTAAGCGTCATTACGCTATGTTGTGTGATATAGCGTAAAGAGAGAAAACATAGTAAGGTTGGAAATCTACAAAGGAAATCGAAGACTTGATGCTACGCGCCTCTTTTGTCTTACTCTGCCTTGTTCTCCCTTCTGGAATTCTGACATGTACTCTTGCCTGAATCATGAATCTTTTCCTGAGGCCGACTCACAATTTTCACGGTGTTTCAATGGCCCCTCTTTGTTGATGGTTAGAGGGCTTGCCCGAAAGACATCGACAAAGAATACGAAACACCAGATTGGTAAAAGCACCAACAGCGTCCATCAATGGCTACTCAAGTGTCGCCTTGTCAACATAGAAGAGCAAGGATGGCGGGTATGGGAGATAGGATGGTATAGTAGGAAACAGGTTCGGGGAAGACTCAAGTGAGTTAGGATGGCGGAAGTATGGAATACACTTATTGAACACACAAAAACGTATGCATACTTATGTCAACAGGAATGCTTTCAGACGAGCATAGCGCATTAGTCTGAGATTTCTCTATTACAGACTATAGCAGGAATGCTTGTAAGAGGAGCACAGCGTATAACCTCTACGATATCTCTGCTATGACACTTAATTGTGTTACGCCAGTTTATGGACTTGATTGAGTGTAGAAAACGGGTGCTTGCGTATGTAGCTTTTGCATACAGGAAGCAAATGGTAGGGATGAAGCGAAGTAAGAGCTAAGGGTAGGATTATAAGGGGAAGAGGGATGCACTTCTAGGTGGACAGGCTAACCTGAGCAGCCATCTAAAAATGTTGTTTGTACTCCACCGCTCAGGTGAATGCACCTTTGAATGACATCCTCAAAGCAAGTAACCTGCAACCATAGAAGAAAATAGAGGACACCATTGCTCGTGTGAACAACCGGCAAGGTTGTCGAAACGAGTACCATTTGAGGCGAGATAAAGCAATCGGGTCGTGAAGGAGGAACTGTAGCGTGAGGCCAGAGTCTCCAATCTGGATGCTTGGCCCAGCATATCACTGCCAAAGGACATCAGACTCAGCGCACCTAACTGGTTATGCAAAGAACCAGCTAGGTGAATTTGCGAAGCCAGAGTCTAATAGCGATGATCAGCGGAGGTCCCTGAGATTGTTGTTGATGAGAATCCCGTCGAGGCTCCGATTGGCGAAACTAAACCCTCAGAAGTACCACCGCTGTAGTGGGCGCAGTGACGGCATCTCCGAGGGGTCAGTAGTGTGCCTCTCAACACATCCGAGGAATCAGCAGGATGCCGGTGGGGTAGCGACGCTGGGACTGTCCCAGTATCCCACCCCGTTTGTTATGCAACTATACAGAGATGATTACGCTTACTTGATTTGCATGGTGGCAGCCTGTAAGTTCTAGTTTTAAGTCTTGGTAGACTGTCGTCGCTGGTTTTAAGTCTCAGCAGACCATGGTCCCAGTTTAAGGTCTGGGCGGACCGAGAAGTGCTAGTTTTACGTCGTAGCGGACGGTGGTGTGTCTGATTTATGGTCTCAGTAGACCATGTTGTGGATGTTAGTTTCATGTCATAGAGCTGTGCTGGATTTACGTCTCAGCAGACGGTTGCTTACCTATGCCTGTTTTATGTCATGACGGACAGCCGGTTCTAGTTTAGCGTCGTGGCGGACGCGTGCAAAAGATGCCAGTTTTTTGTCTTGGTGGACCTGTACAACACTGCCTGTTTTACGTCGTAGCGAATGGTCACAACTTGTGAGTTTAGCATCGTGGTAGACGATCAGTGCTAGTTTAGCATCGTGGCGGACGCGTGCAGGGAATGCCAGTTTTACATCGTAGCGGACGGTTGTTGCCAGTTTAGCATTGTAGCAGACAATGGTGGCCATACCTGATATTCATACTGGAGATGCAACTATATGTAGTACCACTTCAGATATATATGATTGACAGGGTTTGGTAACTCGTTGCCATCGGCATCCGCTAACTTGAATGCTCCATTGCTGTACGCATTAGTCACCAAGAAAGGGCCCTCCCAGTTTGCAGAGAATTTGCCAACTGGTTCGCGAACGACTTTGAGAACTAAATCTCCCTTCTTGATCGGACGCTGTTGAAGATTGTGACGATGTTTTTGCTTCTAATTTTCTTGATACTTTTCAATTGTATCAAGCTTCTGTATTCACTTCTCCTCTACTGAATCCAAATCCATGATCCGAGACTCGGTGTGTTGAGCCTCATTTATAATGGTGGAGAGGACCATTCTCAGAGAAGGAATTTGCAACTCGAGAGGTAGCACTGCTTCAGATCCATAGACTAGGCTATAGGGTGTACTATCTATAGCCATCCTACATGTAGTACGATACGCCCATAGCACATAGAGGATTTTTTCGTTCCACCGTTTCTTATTGCTGTCAAGCATTTTCTTGAGTAGATTGATGATGACTTTGTTTGTTGCTTCAGCTTGACCATTGGCTTGCGGGTAGTAGGGCAAGGAAAAAGATTGTTTAATTCCAAGGCTATCATAGAAGGATTTGGTTTCCATACTGCTAAACTGCGGCCCATTGTCGGTCACGATAGTCATCGGGAGACCAAATCTGGTTACAATGTTGTCTAAGATAAAATGGCAAATCTGTTGAGATGTGATCTTCTGTAAAGGAACAACTTCCACCCACTTCGTGAAGTACTCAGTAGCAGTAATTATGAAGCTGTGACCTGCGGAAGATTTCGACGTGATGGGACCTATAATGTCTAGTCCCCATCATTGAAATGGCCATGTTATCTAGGTCATATGTAACTCTGTAGGTGACACGTGTATGAGATTTGCGTGACGCTGACACATGTCACAAGTTTTAACCTTTGTCAGGTAATCTTTTTCCATGCATGACCAGTAGTACCCTAAGCGGTGAATTTTTGAAGCCATAGCCCGTGGTGCTACGTGGCCTTCACATAATCCCTCATGAACTTTGCCAACGATGCGCTGTGCTTGGTCCTTGTTAACGCAAGTAAGCAACACACCATCAAAAGAGACGTCTCCAAAGAGTACTGTCTCCTATGATTACGTACTGCCTAGCTCGCTTACGAATTGCATCTTTCTGCGTGCGTGTCAATTCGTGCGGTAGCTCGCCTTGCAAGAGGTAATTTTCAATGTGTTCATACCATTTTGGCGTGCTTTCTTCGAGAAGAGAAGATATTTGTGCCACCTGAACGATAGGACCTATACAATCTATTATTAAAGTAGGATAAGTGTCGAGTAGATGTGATGGTACGTTTAAGGCCAGCGTAGCCAGTGCATCGGCCAACGTGTTATCATTCTGTGGCACGTGTTGGGCATCAATGGTCACGAATTGCTTCAGAAGATTTTTAGCCATATCACAGTAGGGCTGCAGATGTACATCTTTGCAGGCATAGACTCCTATGATCTGATTGATGATGAGCATCGAATCACCCCTAATTGCCAAGTGTCGAACATCAAGTTCGCTGGCAACTAGTAACCCCCTGAGGAGCCCCTCGTACTCTGCCACGTTGTTCGTACAGGGGAAGGTCAAGCGATAAGCGTGAAGACGCACATCCTTAGGTGATAGCGTAATAATGGTGGAAACACTGCCACCTCTTTCAGTTGAGGCTCCATCGAAATACAACGTCACCTCGGGGCCTGTTAAGATAGGGCTTACACTATGTACATATTCGTCTAGAAATTCAGGCTCTATGGTTGCCTGACTGTCTATAGGAGATGTTACTAATTGGTCGGCTATTGCTTGACCCTTCATAGAAGATTGGCCAATGTAATGCAGATCGAATTCCTCCGTGATAGCCTTCCAACGAGCTATTTTTCTACTTTCGTATAAGTTATGCGTGATGGCCCTAAGGATGTTATTTTTACAGATGATGTTAACTTGGCTACGGAAAAGATAATGCCTGCACTTCTTGAGCATAAATACTAATGCTAAGCAGTTATGCTCTACTTCATTGTACCTTGTTTCATACGCACATAGAGCGTGACTCAAGTAGTAGATGGGTACTTCCGACCCATCATTCCTCCTTTGACAGAGTAACACTGCTAAGGCTACGTCTGAGGTCGCGAGATAGATATAGAATGGTTGATCCCTTTGCGGCGGGGAAACTGTTGGCAAGCGTTGAAGCTCTTGCTTCAAGCTGTCGAATGCACGCTGACAATTGTCCGTCCATTCGAAATTAACCCCCTTTTTAAGCAAATGTTGCATAGGGTGTAACTTGTCGGTTAATCTTGAGATGAACTGCCTGATAAACTGTAACCTCCCCTATAATCCGCATAATTGCTTAAGACTTGTAGGGGGTGCCAATTCAACGATAGCTTTGACTTTGTCAGGGTCTACGCATATGCCAGCTTCCGATACCACAAAACCCAGCATGCGTTCGGTTTTGACTCCGAACACACACTTTTTTGGGTTAAGTCGGAGGTCATATTTAGAGCATCTTTTGAGGACTAACTCCAGATCTTCTGAATGATCTTCTGATTTTACAGACTTAACAGCTATTTCTTCAACATAATCATTCAGTCTTCCTAAGAGGTAATCGCTAAAGATGTACATCATAGCTCGTTGATATGTTGCTCCGACATTTCTTAAGCCAAAAGGCATCATGGTGTAGCAAATGGTCCCCTAGGGTGTCATAAACATTATTGTTAGCTAGTGCTCTAGGTTAATGTGTTTTTGATTGTAGCCTGAGAAGCCATCCATGAAGGACAAAAGCGCATGTCCAGCGGTTGTATCCACTAATTGATCGATACTTGGCAATGGGAAGTTATCCTTGATTGTAGCCTTGTTTAAGTCTCGGAAGTCTATACAAATGTGGATTCCTCCTGTCTTTTTGGGAACTACTACAATATTGGATACCCAGTCCGAGTAATCAACCGCACAAATAAAACCTTCTTGGTACAGCTTAGTGATTTCATCACGCACTGCTAGCGCGACTTATGGCTTGATCTTTCATGCTTTTTGTCTAACGACTTTGATATGAGGATCTAGGATTATGTTGTGTTGCATTAATCTCGGGTCAAGTCCTGGCATATCTTTGTATGACCATGCAAACACCTTAATGTTATCCTGGAGAGACTGTTTTATGTCATCACTTGCCTTTTGGTCTAATAGGAAGCTAATCTTGAGAGTTTTAGTCTCACCCCTATGCGTAACCATAGAGACCTCGTTGAGTGGATCTTCGGTTACATCCTCGGCTTCCAGATCTAGCGTGCGCGTCGATTGCTCTTGCAAGTCTAAAGATGTTTCCGACGTGGCTATGATTGCGTCATTAGGGGCTAGGTTGGTTTCTATTAGTGCAGGATCAAGCTGTCTAATAATTTCACTGTGTGAGCTTGCTAAAACTAGCGGTGCAGACAAAATTTCGTCCATCTGTGAATTATCCTGCAAAAGTGTCAAATGCGAGAGTAATTAGAAAGATACTAAGTATAATGCTACAAGTGTTGAATGAATAACGCTTGGTGTAATGTACAGAAGATGACGTGACGTTGCTGCGTAAAGGTAACTAAATTTTAAAGTTTGCAAACAGCTTGTAATTAATGAGACCTGATTACGAGGAGATAAGATACAGTAGTTTAGGGTCATTTTGGACCATAATGCGTGTGATGTCTGGCGTAATTAATGCCTTGATCCTCGGGTTCCAGCTCATACTGACACCAACATTTGAGCAAGTCTCGCTAAAATCGGGTATCAAGTCGGTTAAATTTTGCATATAAGTAAGCAGTTCTCAATAAGAACGGGCTGTTGGTTGTCGCGAATTCGAATTTCTAACTGTTGCAAAGTGAGAGAAAGAGGAGCAGCAGATTAGAGCGTGCAATTTGAAAATACGTGAAAGTGCAAAATTGTGAAGGCTTTGAAACCGTGACAATGGCACCTAAAGCGAAGAGGAAGAACACAAAATTGACTAAAATCGACGAGGTGCAAGAAAATCTGCAGCGCGCTTCACAGGCGGTGGTCGAAGTGAGGGATCCTACGTCTTTGAACCAGTAGGCCATTCCTTACGTACTTGTATTGTTTTAGTAGTGTTTATTCTTATAGCGTTAATCACATAAATGAGGGTTTTAGACTATGGACCTCGCGTTAAGACGAGGGTTTAATTGGGTGCATCTATCGCCATTGTCGGGGACAAACCTTGCGCTGTTGCAAGGGTTTGGGCGATTTCGGCATGAATGGCTAAGCATAGTTTGTAGGTTTTCCGTATCTAAACATGAAAATATGAATCTAGATGTTGATCTGTGTATTACGTTTTCTATACAGTGTTATGTTAAAGCCTGTCTTAATCGTCTTAGACATCATTGGGGTTTTGTGCTGCATAAACCCGATCCATCCCCCTTAAACTTGGTTGCATGGGAAGGCCATATGGTTTCGAAAGGGTGCACTGGAGTTTTTGCAGTTTTTACTGCGTAACTACAACATTATTATATGGTCTAATTTGTCACGAGATATTGCCGGTGCCATTTTGAAGCACCTGTTAGTGGGTTCTACACAAGGAATTTTGGCTTTCTTGACAGACGGAGCCATCGATACTGGTCGTCCCGAGGACCGAGACCTTAGTGCCCGAGGTTTGAGGTGCTTAGGTTGGATCTGGAAAATGGTCCAGTTTAGTTGTTACCATGCATATAACACTCTGTTCGTGGCCCGTCATGTCTCGACCTACTTCCAGAACCCACCAGGCATAGTGTACTACTCAGGCAGTAAGCAATTTTGTTGGCTATATTGTCATTATATGTCTATTTTTTGAGTTTTGTAAAATGTAATATGAGCCTATGTGGTATGGTACAGGTTTTATATCCATGAAAATAGGTTGGTAGGCGATGGTGATACCTTGTCATGGACCGAAACGGCGATAAAGGCGTTTACCTCAACCAGCAACGTACGCGCTGGTGTGATGGGGCAGATCGGCTTCGACATTCATGAGTATCCCACCCACTATGCTGACACTTTTGAGAATTTCCAGAATCTCGGGTGGCTACACGACGATTGGACCTTGGATCCCCCTCTTACCATCGCGAACGTGTAGAGGAAACTTCCTCCATTTCCTTTGCCGTTCGGACCTGGTAAAACTGCTGCATATTCTATTGTTGTGTGGTGTAGTTGTGAATTGTGAATGTTGCGTAATAGTGTTTCTGTTTGACCTGTGTCTTACATTGTTCAGTCAGGGAATCCCGGGAGATTACCCTTATAATTTCCAACCGCGAGGCGAATACCGTCCTCTTCCGCTATGGCGACATCAAGGATGCACAACGCTAGCTCGGCCACGCGGCGGCCCCAGTTGCGGTGGTCTCCAAGATACGAGAAGTGGGGCTAATGCATTTATTTTTAGCTGTGATCCCTGATGTCCCTATCAGTGAAATGTTAACCCTGGTCAACTCCTTTAGCGAAAGGGCCGAGTGCTTTTGCACATGCGTGCATCATGTACATGTAAGTTTTGATATTGATGCTCAGCTTTTCACAGACCTTTTCGGCGTCCCCTCTGACGGTCTTCCCATAGACGAAAAGGCAAAGAGGAGTCTCGACTACCAGAAGTGGCTGGAGGAGTGGGTAGGGGTCAAAAAGGAGCCTAAAGGGATCCCTTGTGAAAGCATCAAACTGGAAATCGCCAAGACAGTTTATCCTCTTTTCCGGGCCTGGACTTTCCCCAAAACACTCTCGCAGGGGTGATTCTTTTCCATAGAGCAGACCCGTATTATGCGGGAGGTTATCGAAGAACGGACCCAGTTCAACTGGGCAAGCTATTTTGTTGAGGGGCTACGCACTGAGATGATCAGGCTTCGCAAGAAGCTTGAGTCTCGCTTCAACGTGCATTACGCCTTCTTCATCGCCTTCCTTTGACATTTTGCTGAATTCCTGGTGATCCAAAGGAATGGGGTCTGGGTGTAGCAAGACCGAGACCAGCTATCCAGACCTTGGATTACCCACATCTTCAGCACTACCCATGGACAGGATCCTCCAGAAGGGATTGGGGACTCTCTGTCTGTAACGACCAAAGGTTTGGCAGTGTCTCGACTGCGAGGCCCCGATAGTGTAGGCGGGATAATGCCTACTTACACTGGTGATGCCTCATGAGGGAAACATTTGGCGGTAGAGATTGTAGAACCTTCAGCTCGGCGTAAAAGGCTTCGTATAACCGAGGCCTCTGCGGAGCCTGGGAGTGGCACAGGCCAAACCGTGGAAGTCATAGTTCAGCGGAGTAAACCTCCGCCTGGTAAGCATGGAATAAATGTAGTGAAGGTTGTATTACGAGATGTTTATTTAGGATATTTTGCATTGTCCTAAGTGTATTTATGTGATATGATCAGAGAAAGTTACGGAGCGGCTGACCCCTGAAATAGGGGTGGTGATACTAAGTCATGGGGAAGGGGCCCCAGTTTTAGAAAAAGAGGCCCCAGCTATTAGGGTGAGCCACGCACAGACGCTTGTGTGTGAGGAGGCCCCCGCTAGTAGGACAAGAGACACACAGACTCATGTGCGTGAGGAGAGGGAGGAAGCAGAAGATGTTGGCGAGCTCCCCACTATTACTAGTAGAGGTAATGAGCATGTTAGAACCTTTGCAGAATTCTGTTAATAATTAGAGTTACTAACTTGACTACGCTATAGGAGAAGAGGATGCATCCACGTCCATCGCTGTGAGCATAGCGTGGAGAGACTTTCCTGACAAGTTCGCCTTCATGGAAGGCGTTGTCAGTGATATGATCTAGCGCCTCGAGCGTGTCGATCCTGAAGCTGGTATGTTGTAGCTATAAAAGGTTTATTTTACTATACAGTGGTAATGTGTGATATACACTGATAATGTTTGTTGTTAGGAGCTCGCCTTCGATGGGACCCAACGGAGCCCATTGATTTGGACACAGTGGAGCCTCCATCGGATGTGGCAGTCGTGCCACGCCACATTTATGAGGAGATGCATAAATGTGCGTTACGCTCGACTCGCTCCTTATGGGAGAGTAAGGGCATAAATGAAAACCTGTGGAAAAGACTGCAGAGGTTAGAGCAGAAGAATGATTCTCTGACCAAAGAGGTCGGAGACCTAAAGTGACGATGCGAGTTCCTACAGGTGCGGGAGATGGGTGACGAGGACTGGCGTACTGCTATTATTGACTACTCCCATTATTGGACCACAATCAAGAACAGCGTGCAAACCAGTCGGGTGTTGGTGGAGCAGCGGATGCAGATAGAGCTGTTAGCTCAGAAAAGCCAAGACTGGAGGGATTACTGCGCAAGTGTACAAGAATGGGAGCAGAAGGAAAAGGATCACAAACATTTGTATAAGCAAGAAAGCATCGCTTATCGTAAGCATTACCATGATTCTGCCGTTGAAGCCCAATCTTTGCGAGTCTTCCTGGATGTCATTGGAGCATGCGACGCTTTCAAGAAGTTCCAAGAGCAGGTGACTGTGAGTGCGTCCCCAGAAAGGGAGATGACTCTCCCGAGGGGTGAGACTACCGTCCCTACTTTCTTTCCTGACCCACCTCGCTGGACTAGCGTGGAGAAAGGGAAGGTGAAGGCGGGAGCTGCTCTTGGAGATGAAGTGTGGTCTGACCTGACTAAGGATGAGATCATGGAGCGCCTGTGGGCCAACCTAGACAAGCTTCCTTTTGCTGCGAAAGCAGGGCCATCGCGAGTAAGTTTAAGCATGACTAAATCTAAATTTTCTAATTGTGTTGTCAAGTTTTGAATTGCTAATATGTTCTCTGTATCTAGGTACCCGAAGAGGATAGAGAAGGCGAGCCAGTTGATGAGCAAGTACAAGAAGAGGGGCGTAGTGATGAGGAGCATCCTCCTGTGGAGCCGGTGCAAGAACAAGAGCCTCATGCAGAGGGGATTCCTCATGAAGGAATACTTCCCAGGAGGGAAGGCCCACTAGAGGATGATTTATTAGGACTAGAGCTGGACTTAAGAGATACTGGTGATAGTGGCATCAGGGGAGATGCGTAATTGTGGTTTACGCATGGTTTTATTTGATCGGAGTCAACAATGGTTATGCTAATGACTGGAAGACTAGCTACAAGATTTTGTGGCAATTTTAAATGTTATTTTATTATTTTTTTTTGTCTTTTGCATTTTTATCTGCAAAGCGTAAACGTAGTTGTTAACAATTAAGTTATGTTGCAATGGGATGGAATTGCTAGTTTAAAGCCATTGCGGGCCCTAGCTAGTTTTAGGCCATTGCGGGCCATGGCTAGTTTTAGGCCATTGCGGGCCATGGCTAGCTTTAGGCCATTGCGGGCCACACCTAGTTTAAGGCCGTTGCGAGCCCCCTGCGTAATGTAGAAAGCGTAATTAATGGTAACGTATTCTTCTGCGTAATTGGACTAAAACGATCAAAAGACGTAAATAGCGTATATGAGAGAAAAGCAATAGCGTAAGGAATGGCAAGCGTAAACACTGAAAAGTTCTATAGCGTAAATATGTATTGTATGGAAATGGACTGCTAAATGTAAATGGCGATAATTGATAAAAATGCGATAATGTGCGTAAATGCCATTCAGCTCAACCGCTAATTTGCAATTGTTTCTTAATGGCCTTTACGTTCAATGCTACGTAAGGGCGGAGGGATTTACAGTCTGGCTTCTCCATGTCACCATCCTGAAATGGCAGGTTAGCCCAGGCTAGACTGTCATCATTGGTTTTGGTTTGTTGAGGGATTTGGAGATGGGTCTGATCATCCATTNTGGTTTTGGTTTGTTGAGGGATTTGGAGATGGGTCTGATCATCCATCGTTTCTATCTCCAAACCCCGTTCTTCTTCAATGTTGCTGACAGTCTTGGGGGTGATTTCATCACCGCGTATTACAACCTCCCCTCCTACGTAGGGTAGGTGTATTTCTTGATGTATCGGTGATGAAACTGCCCTCAGCTGGGCTAACCAGGACCTCCCTAAGATCAAGTTGAACCCAGGCATCTCCTCGATGACTAGGAATGTGGAATCTGTTGGGAATTGATCCCCTACCACAAACTCAATACGCACCATCCCCTTGACCTGAACCTTTGCTCCATTGAATGACTTTATGCATGCNCCTTGACCTGAACCTTTGCTCCATTGAATGACTTTATGCATGCTGTTGTTGTGGGACTGATCTAGTCGACCAGACCCAACCTATCCACGATGGGATAAGGGATGACATTTGTAGCTGCGCCATCGTCCACGTGCACCCTCCGGATTCGGTATTGACCAACCCGAATAGTGATAAACATAGGATCAGTCGTCACTTGACCTTTCTCAGGATCATCTTTGATGGACTCGTCATGAAAGGTCAACGAGGTGGGTTTAGGTCGCTCGGCGTGGGAGGGAAACATGACAGCGTGTATCGCTTCCTCCTCCACCGGTAAGCTTTCTTCCACAGGTATGGATGTCAGCACGTGGACCATAGCCTCACGGTGTTCTTGAGATGTCATGAGCAGGTCATAAAGGCTCAGCATTGTATTTTTTTGCTTCAGCACCTGTTTGACCTACGTAAATGCATCGAGGAGATCCCTCTCTCGGCTAGGTTGTTTATTCCCCTTGTCTTCTTCCATTCGTCCCAAGAGACAAATCTCCCGAGGTGGAATGGTGTCAGTTGAGAGTTGTTCCTTTTCTTGTCGAGAGGAGGTGGCTACGTTTCTGCACCTTTATCCTGCCTCTGAGGTACATGCGAAGTTACAGAGGCCAGGGGCCTAGGCTTAGGAAAGCCGAGCGTAAAGTGGTCTTTTATGGCGTTAACAAATGTATCCTCTTCCTTTTGTTTGTCAGGTGATGGCTCGCGGTTTTTATTAGAGGTTTGCCCCTACGTAAGAGGAGCAGCTGGTGGTTTTGGTGCCCAGATAATGAAAGGCGACCTAGGCATGGGTGCAGACGAGGCCGCAGCTTTGCTGTTACCATGTGGCTGAGTGGTATTCTGCGAAGGCACCCAAATGATGAAGGGTGGCCTCGAGACACCACCAGCCACCGATGAAATATTTTCCCCCCTTTGTGAGCTGGTAGGTACACGCAAAACAAAAGATTTTTTGGACAGTACTTTCCTCTCACTGTCCGTACTTACCACGTTGATCGTGTAGGGTGCGTTGTTTGCATTCAACGGATCCTTGTACATGTGCAACGCTTGGTTTTCCGGGCGCGTCGAATTACTGCCATCTAGTTTTAAATGACCGTCGTCAATCATGCGTTGAATGTCGTCCTTCAACACCCAGCAGTAATCCGTGTCATGACCACACAACTGGTGGTAGTCACAGAAACGGTCCAACCTGAAAGACTTCGGAACCGGTGGTTCGTTAAGCAGGGCTAAAGAAGGATTCTTCAGCAGTTCACAGTGACGTCTATGATGCTTCAGAGCTTCTTCGGATACCATTTTAGGTTGAATGTATCCTGCCCCTAATAGTTGTTTCAATAGTTTTGAATGCTTTACAGGGAGGGTTGTGTACTTTTAGCGATCTTTACGCTCAAAGTTCGGTTTCGGCTGGGGAGGCCTTTCAAGGGCAGCTGTGTCTTGGCTGGTGCTACCTGCACTAGCCGTGGTCTCAGGAGGCACTGTAGGTACCTTCTTGTTCTTGTTCTTTGTGCCCTCAGCCAGCGTAGCTACTGTCATTGTCGTTGCCTTGCCTTTATCCTTAGCCTTCTTGTGTGCATTCTTGTAGGTGACATACGCCGGATCTTTGCTAGCCTCCGCAGCATCTTGGATGCTTTTAGTTTGGGCGAAGGCCTGATGTAATGAATTAGGGGAAAGATAATATAGCTTTGACTTGATAAAGTCATTGACTGCTCCCTTGAAGATAGCCAGTACGTGTGGCTCCGCGATTGGCTCACGGATTTCATTCAAAGTAGCACTCCAACGTTGTATGAACTTCTGGACTGGTTCGAGTGGGTCTTGTTTCACTCCCATGAGTTGATCTAACATGACTTCTGACTTTAAGTTGTACTTAAAGCGAGTCATGAATTGTGTCAGAAGCTCTTCCAAGGTTGAAATGGAAGAGTGTGGGAGGGCTCGATACCAATCTAAAGCTTTCCCTGTCAAAGACATAGCAAAGACGCGGATAATCGTGTGAGGCCACTGTTGCAGCAACAAGGATTCAGATCTGAAGGTGACCAAATGAGCGTTAGGATCTCCCTCCCCATTATACTTGGTGAAATGAGGTAAGGACATCCCTGGCGGCAACAATAGCATAGGGACCGCTGGACTAATAGGATCATCTTGGTAGAAGTCCATGATCTGTACAGTGTCTGAGCCAGCGGCCTTAAGATGCCTAACCTACTCAGTGAGGGTCTAAATGAGCAAGAAGGCCTGATCTAAGCCAGTCAATGAAGATGTTTGTGTGGAAGGCATAAAAGGTTAAACTGGGGGAGCAGTGTCGGGAAAGGGAAACGTAGGAACAGTCTGGCCGGCAGATGGTGGGGTGGGAATCCTCGCAGATGAGGCTGCTTGCGAAGACCACCACCCACCGGGTTGAGAGGAGAGATTGGCCGCCACCAGCTGTGTAGGATAGGGATATTGTGGGACCATCTGTGGAACATGCATTACAGCTATAATTGAGGGTTGCATACCATATATCGCAGATTGGTTGTGTTGTGCTGCGGGAATGGTCCACTGACTCACGGCAGGCTGTTGGATGAACACCCGTGGTTGGACGACGGTAGTGATTTGTTGGGTTGGAGGGGGTAGAAGCGATAAAGTCTGCATCAAATTGTGCACCGGGTGGGCTATAAAGATGGCTTGGGGTTGGATTTGCGAAATAAAATGAGGCACGGTAGATGCTGGAACCACCGACAGGATACTGAGCACGCATGGTGATGAGACCGCCACCATGTTATTGTGGGGTATTTGCACCTGCAGCCTAGATAGTTGAGTAGTGGCTTGCGGGACAATGGGAATATGTGTCTATGTGGTCATGGCGGGATTAAGAGGGGCTGCTTCTCTGTTGAGAGGGAATGAAGGATTGACGTAGGTATGGGGACTAAGAGTGTGATATGAATGCTCAGATTGGGCTGCAAATTCGTCATCTTCTTCCTCCCCATTTTGGGGCTCCAGCATGGCTCGTTTAGCATGGCTCTTAGCCATGACCAACTGCGTTATAATTTTATGGTGATGATCTGTTAAAGGGATGATTTCATAGGCTGTTGGGGTAAAATCTTGGCCCCCTCGGTGAATCATCTCAAAGTTCCGTTTCGCTTCGATTTTGACTCGGCTAAGGGCAAGCTTCGCCTGGATCTTGACGTAGATGAAGTTATATTCCTCAGGGGTCACGACAGTGAAAACAGGTTCTTTGCCCTGTAGCCTCAATGACCGATGCGATGGTCCTTAAGGTCCTACAACACCAGAAGCTGGTCCGATGGTGGCGATGGGGTTCACAGATGTGGCACCCAAATCAGCGGCAACCATGACGGTTGTGGTTGTGTATACGGAATCCATTGATCGACTAGATTAACAGTGACAAATGACTGGATCTAATAAGTGGCTGAAAAAAATATTGCAAATAGGCTTTCTACCTTGTAGGATTCCAGAGGAATCGTTCCTGTGACCGATCTACACCACACAATTTGCCGTAAACTTCCCTAGAGGTATTACTTTTACGGTTTTGGGTATAAATCGCTAACAGGGCTACCTGAAAAATGCGGATTGGAGCCTATGCCCTCCTTCTAGTGCCAGAAAACTATAGCGACAAAAAATGTCGGCAGTTGGAATACCGAACAAAATCCGTGTACATAGTTTTAACCACGGATCCGTGCGAGGGCTATGCTGGGAAAACGAATCCGTGGTGCCCTGAACGGTCTTGTTGATCAGATAGGGACTTACTAAATCAGTAAACAGATGTAGATCGTGAATATTTCATGGAACGATCTGATTCAATGAGTCGCGAAATGAGAGAAAAATGATGTAGATGAACGGTAATAGTGACGACGTTAACACTACAAAAGGAATCAGAAATGAGAGAAACACGTGATTTCAAGATCTATGTTTTGACCCAAAAAAATGAGTATTTTATATATCAAGTTACACTGGGGAGACCTCGATTATCTTGTGCGAGATAGATACAAAATAAGAAGCAAACTGTCCAGGCAGAAATACAGAATGGAGTCCTATCTACCTCTTAGGCCAAAGATGGAATGCAAGGAAGGTCAAGTTATGACGTCTATCAATCAACTGCCTCTGATCAACAGAACTCGCAAGCCACGCCAGATGATCTTTCAATCTCTGATTTGCTCCTTTCACCTCGAGTAGTCTCTGTTTGGAACTGCCAATGATCGCCGATGGATAGAGTTATGATTTTGCCAAAGGACCAATTTCTCCTGCTGCCAATGCTCAAGCAAAGTATTCTCTGTCTCTGCTAGAAGGTGATGCTGTCCAAAATTTTCCAAGATGCTGCTCTCTCTATTTCTTGTCTCTCTGTTTGTCTCTCTCCCTGTATGTTTTCGCTAACTGAAGTATTTATAGGTTTGACAACGTGTGGAGAAGGCATGGCCGTGATGACACGTTTTTCAAACATTTTGAAATGCCATTGACCTAACCAACTTTGTGTTGAACTTTGTGATTACGCACAATACGCTCATCTGCGTACTGTGCGTGTGAGTAACAACTATGTGTCGGATATGTTTCAGCTGACTTTGGGCTACATTACGCTCATTCGCATTGTGTCACATTCAAGAGCGTAACTAAGCATGAAGACAATAGATTCAAGCTATTTTACGCTCGTTTACGCCGCCGAGCGTAGTGAAGTGTAAGCAATGATTAATTTGACGATGACTTACGCTGACACATGCTGCGTTGCGTAACGAGTGTAAGGCGGCCAATATGTAAAAAGAAAGACGCCGATCTACTATGTGTCTTTGGACTCTCTTTGACTTTTTCGAAGCTCATTACACTACTGTGCGTAACAGAGCATAAACTCAGCCTTGGACAAAAGACTTAGCAAAATATACGAGAAGTCGCATATTACGCTACTTAAGCCTCTCCAAATCTGCTGAAGTAATTCGCCTTCTGATACCAGGCTATGTTAAACAGAATCACGCTAAGCGTCATTACGCTATGTCACGTGATATAGCGTAAAGAGAGAAAACATAGTAAGGTTGGAAATCTGCAAAGGAAATCGAAGACTTGATGCTACGCGCCTCTTTTTTCTTACTCTGCCTTGTTCTCCCTTCTGGAATTTTGACATGTACTCTTGCCTGAATCGCGAATCTTTGCCTGAGGCTGACTCACAATTTTCACAATGTTTCAGTGTTTAATTTTGTATCATGAACACCAAAATTTTTGTAATGTGTTGATATATACACTTAGGGAATCAATTTTGTTATTTTAGTTTGTTATGTCAAGAGTTAGTCAATAATTCCATAACTTTTCATTTTTGTAAAGGAACTCAAGGACAAGTTTTCATTTAGTTGTGGGGGTATGATGAGTGTCAAAGTGTTACATTGATGGGGTCACATTTACATGGTGTTGCCATGTCAATGTGGCCACGTCAATGTAGCATTTGCTATGTCTATGGTACCCCATCAATGTAACCCATCAATAAAAACTATAAATATGAGCTCATATCCATGTTTATGGAGAGTCAAGTCATAGTAGTAGTAGAGCTCTTGTAGGTTTTTCATTTGAGAGTTAGAATATTTCTCTGAGTGCCTATAGAAAATGTCAAAAAGTATATAGATCTTTATTTGAGCACTATTGTACCTGAACCACACCAATATGAACAATAATAAAGATGTGCCTTTTGATCAAACTTTGTAGCACTTAGAATTGATTAATGATTTATTTATGCATTTATTGTTTCCATCAATTATGCCATTAATTAAGATAAATTAGAATTTTAGTGATTATTTAATTAATTAAGATAAATAAATTAAACATGTAAATATGACTACTTCAAGGGTAGACACATATTCACCTGGTAATCCCAGCAACATTATTATTGGGTTCACTCAATAGCATAGTGCTTGGTAATGCAATAGTGGAGACGTGGGTTCAAGATGTGTACAGAAAGTAGGACTAGATGCTTATGTCAGGACTAGTTAGAGATTAGTTGAGTAATTATATTAAATTAGTTATTAAATTACTTCATCTATATACTTTAAGAACCAAGGAACATAAAACATAAACTTATAAAAATCATATGTCTCGATTATGCTTAACCATACCATGTGTAGCATAGTGTAAATGAGAAGACAAAAAATGAATATTAGGGCAAAGTTCACTTCCTAGAAGGCTAGTGTACCAAAAGATATAGAGTCCACATAATTTGACTAGATCATGCATAAACGCTTCATGATTCATATCATTGGGTGTAGGGGTACCCCTCACTGCTCACCATTAATGTATTACACACATAAAGAAAAGAAAATATCATAAAGGATTACCTATTAAGCTCAAAAAGTATAAAAATTCTAACTAAACATACCAAGTTTATTAATCACATAAGCAAAAATAATGGAAATAAAAGAAACTTTTGAGATAGCATGGATGATTCCTCTTCCATGACTCTTCCGTGTCTATCATTTGGTAGAACTCTAAATGTAACATAGAGATTGAGCATTTCACATGATCAAAGATAAAAGATGTTCTTTGTAATGCTTGAGGTATTGCCTGTCAATGAGAAAGATTCTATCTAGCTCATCTAAATGACTTATTCATACAATGCTACATGAATGGAAAGGGTCATAGTACATTCTTCTAATCTTATTCCTCTTGCCAATTTCAAGGTAATGATCTTGGAATTCTAACCTAACATTTATGATGCTTAACAAGATCCTTTCCATGATAACAAGAAATTTTTCTCCCACCTTATTTTCTAGTTTGTTCATTAATAAATCTATAGAATATGAATAGCTTATTAATGTTATCATCACATCATTCACCTATTCCATGGAGTACATGTTAGATTAGTCCACTAGATCTAGCTAAATGTTGATACTATTGAGATAAGGTAGTTCCTAATTAAGGTACTATTGTAATGAGATGATCTTGATCCTTGAACCAAAGTTGGAGAGACCTAGGCAATAAACTTTTTTTATCAACTTGGATCTTCACCATTGGACTTTTAGGATCTATTCTCTTTTCAAATAATTATCTTTCCTTGACTACCCATGTAGCCACCTTGGACATACATTGATGGGTAATTATAATATTATTTTTTTAATACATATACATACATACATACATATATGTTTTTTTGTCATTAGGAATATATTATATTATTTTTTGTAAACTTTACCCTACTTGTCACATATATATATCCAAAGCATCTCTTGAAAATTTGTATCATGAAATCATCAATATAATTTTAGCAAGAATTTAACTATTTCATCATGAATTGATCAATTAATCAACATCATTCATCATTATTTACTCATTCTTGAAAGTTTAATAGCTAGAATTAGGGACCTTCACTATTTTGATCATAATTTAGTCATTTCATAATAATTTTTAGTGATTATAAATATATTAGCAATATATAGTATATGGATACATGTAATTAAAATTTTAATTTAATATCTATTATGGTTTAGGAGAAATTAGATATATAATTAGGTAGATTTTTTGAATCTCAAATTTTTACCAAAATGAATGACAATAAATCATTAGATCATTTCTCAGTCATCATAAAACTATTTTATGTAAAATTAAATTCGTTTGAAATATAATATCTATGGAAAATTTTAGTTGGAATTTCAGTACCAAAAACCTAACAACATTTGAGATAACATCTCTCAAAATTGCACTACTAGAATTATATGATTTTTGATAGATTAGAGAGAACATAACATAACCTTAGGTTATAGAGATCTTTTGTAGTACTTAAATTTTCCGGATTATAGAGAACTTCTTAAGTTTTCCAAAAATATAAATTTTATTAGTTGATTCTTTGTGAAGTCAAGATAACCAAGTAATTCTTTTGCTACCTAAAATTTCTTCAATTAGTATTAGAGTGCTAGGATCACTTACAAAATTGAGAACAAAAGACATAGCTAGATGCTCCATAATCTTTGGTGGCTCTTAAGAGTTCAACCTATGAACAAGGATGATGAAAATTATTCTTGAACATAATTATAGTTAGAAAATAGTCAAAATAATTTTTTATTTCATCCACAATTTTAAAGATTTTACTAGATTACAAATTAAAGAATATGAAAAAAAGAAAAAGGATAACAATTTGACTCTTATGATGCTATTTATTAGTGTCTCAAAAGTTGTTTCTGGTAGGTATAATATGCGTACTATTTCTAAAGAAGTGTGGGATAACATCTAATTAGAATACAAGGAAAGCTAGAAAAATCAACAATTGTAGCAACTAATCTATAAAACAAAATTTGATACCATAGAATTTGGAAGGAATGAAAGTGTTGAATACTTCTTTATTAGAATGTATGATAGCATATAAAAAATAGATGAATATGAATGTGGATATATAATAGAAAAAATATTCAAAAAGTTGTTCTAGTTTACTGCCTAGATCCAAGATTTGAAAATATGATTGAAAAAAAATACTCTTTTAAAGGACTTGAACATGCTTAGCATCAAAGAATTAGTTTCTAAAATCAAAACCTTGCATATTATGAAGAATAACAAACAATCTAGTAAAGATGATTAAGCCTACATAATTAACCAAAGAGAAAGAGTTAGGTAAGGAAAATTCAAAGGGAGAGAAAGATTTAATTATCAAAATAGAGATCAAGAAACAAACTTAGAAGAAAATGGTGATCAAAATAAAAGATAAGGAGGAAGAGATTTAGCTATAGGAAGAGGTAGATGAAATCAATCTAGAAGACAAAGACAGGGTCAAGACTCAGTACCATATTGTAGCTTTGTCCAAAGAAAAGATATTATCATCAACCAATGCTAGACCATAATAATTTTTGAAAAAATATATTGGGAAAATTCAAAATAGAGGAAGACACTTCCTAATAATCTCAAAAGGATACTCAAGAAGAAGAGAAAAGTAATTCTGCATACTTTAATTCAATTAAGGGAATAAATCAAGATTCTTGGATTGTAGATAGTGGATGCCCTAAAAAAAATTTTAAATTAAAAAAATAAATAATAGTCTTTGTGACATTAAAATTGGAGATGAAAAATACTTAGTATTAGAAAGAATATGATATTTTGTAGTTAAATTAAAAGATAGAGAAAAGTTCACTATTTCTAATGTGTATTATTTTCTTACTCTTTCCAACCCTCTTATCTCTATTGTACAAGTCTCTACTAGAGGAAGTAGTATCATAATCAAGAGTGATTTTTACATTATCAACAAATCCAATGATAAATAAATTGTGAAAATCAAAGTCTAGAATAATAGAATATATTTCCTTGAATGTAACCATCTCAATGAAAAAGGAGATATCATAAGAAAACATAATACTCAAGAAAAAAATGTCTTCATAACCAAAGCTAATCAAATCTCAAAGAAAGTTTAACTCAAGGAAAAGAATAATGAGAATTTCATGAATAAAAATTTTAGATATTCTGCAAGACAAATGTGAAACTTGCATATAAAGAAAGTAAATAAATTCTCCTCACAACTCTCACATGATAAAGAAGGAAACATCATTTGATATTTGCATATGGGTCTTGTTGGGCCAATGTCCATTGTTTCAATGGTTGGGACAAATTATTTCATGGTCATAGTAGATAACTACTCAAGATACACATGGAATTACAATATAAAGCAAAAGAATGAATTCATAAAATACTTTGAAACTTTGCAAAAACTAATTAAAATCTTCATGAATATCAAGATTAAGGTCATTAGATCAAACAAAGGAGGTGAATTCGTAAATAAAGAATTTGATAATTTCTATAAAGGAAATGGTATCTTTCATCAGATAACATGTGGATATACCCTAAACTCAAATAAAATAGCTAAAGAAAAGAAAATAATAATATAAGACATGAGATGGTATTTACTAAAGCATGTCTCACTACCTAACCAATATTGGAGTATGGTCATCATAGCTACTTGTTACATTTCTAATTGAATCATCACCAAAAGAAATAAAGATAGATCTCCATATGAAGTTCTTTATAACAAAATTCCTAACCTAAGTCATATGACAATATTTGTGTATTATTTCTATCTAAATATCCCAAGATAATTCATTGAAAACTTGAAATGCATATTTCTTCGTTATAATTTTCATACTAGTGAACACAGGTACTACAATCTAATGAATTAGAAATGAAATGTTATATTTGATAAGACAAATTCTAGTATAAGTGATTTTTTCAAACAATAGGATAAATCTAATACATATCAAAGTTAAAAAACTTAGGCTCAAAGAGATTATCCTTGCACTAAAATGCTAAACAAAAATTTTGAAATAAGAATCACAAGATCTTATAATATTACAAATATGAAATATTCAGTAGTTTCATGTAAACAACTTATGTTAATGAAGCCATAAAATTTAAAGTGTGGAAAGAAGCCATGGACAAATAGTACAATGCCATCCTAAGACATAACACATGAGAATTAGTAAACAAACCTAAAGATAAAAAGGTTATTGATTGCAAGTGGTTGTATAAAACAAAGTACAATCAGAAAGAAGAATTCATAATGTACGAAGCAAGACTTATGGAAAGAGGATTGAACTAAAAGAAACACATTAACTATGAATAAATCTTTGCACTAGTGGCCAAATTTGTAACTATCAAGCTTATTCTTTTGATAGTAGCACATAAAGATCTAAAGCTTCAACAAATGGATGTTAACATTTGTAAATGGAGACATCAAAAAAATTATAAATCTACCAAGTCAAAGGTTATGCTATTAAAGTAAAAGAGAACAAAGTATGCAAACTTAACAAAGCTCTATATGGCATAAAGTTATAACTGAGGACCTGGTTCCAAAGAAATGACTATCTCACCTAAAAGAAGTATCAAAATTTCATGTTTGAATAAACACTATATTTCAAGAAGGAAGGATATGAATTTATCATTATATCACTATATGTATATGATATGATCCTTAATGTCAATAATAAAAGGCTAGTTAAACATTTTAAAAGTGACATGAAAACTAAATTTGAAATGAAGGATCTTTCAGAACTCAAATACTTCCTAGGAGTTGAAGTGAACTAGGATAAAAATGGAATGAACATTTATCAAATCAAATATACAAATTTCATCATTAAAAAATTCAATCTAAAGAAATAGAAGCCAATCATTTGTTATTTTTCATACAATTTAAAGTTAACCATCAAATATAAGACTCCTATTATAGATGCAACCATGCATAGAACCATGATTAGATTACTTTGATTTCTTTGTCACACCAAACTAGATTTAGAATATTCAAAATCACACTTATCTAGATTCATGTAAAATCCAATACAATCTCACATGCAAGAACTTGAGCATCTTCTCAAGTATGTAAAAGGAACTTACAACATTAGGATCTAATTCACTACAGGAGACAATAAGATTCATGCATATTTAGCTACTAATTGGGAAATAGATAATGATGATAGAAATACATATCATATACTAGAAATCAAAAAAATAATCATGCATCAGCTTGTCCACTTATGAAGCAGAATATATTGTCTTGGTCAAATATCTCCATCACATACTCTAGGTAAATAAACTTCTCTCACACTCTATATTTGAAGTTTATCCTTCTACAAACTTTTATTATGAAAATAAAATGAAAATTTAATTATCCCAAGACTATGTGCATCACAAAAAATCTAAAAACATTGACATCAAGTACTATTTCATCAGGAAAAAAGTGAAAGAAGGAACTTTCAAATCCATTCACATTAATTCAAAAGAGTAACTTATTGACCTACTAATAAAATATATATTATCTCATAGGATCAAGTACCTTAATGAATCTATAGGAATTAATAGCATGATAAAAAAAAGGAAAGTAAATATGAAGAATAAATATTACCTTGAACTCTAAGAAGGGATTGTTGATGTAGTTAGAGTAAAAGATAATAATTTTGTATTTTTATTATAAAATAGGATTTTCTTTTAATAAAATATAGGAAATTTCTAGATTTATGGATATCTATAATATTATTTTGTTACTATATATATATATATATATATATAATTTTTAAAGGTTTTGTTTGTCATTGAGGCTATATTGTATTATATTTAGTAAGCTTTGCCCCACTTGTTACATATATATATCTAAGACATCTCTTGAAAATTTGTATCATAGAGTCATCATTATAATTCTAGAAAGAATTTGACTATTTCATCATCAATTCATTAATCTTTCATTAATTCATTAATTCATCAACGTCATTCATCTTTATTTACTTAATCTTGGAACCCTAAGAGTTAGAATTAGAGACATTCACTATTTTGATTATATCTTAGTCATTTCATAAAATTTTTTAGTTATTTGAGATTTATTCAAAAAATTAAAAAAATAGCTATATGTAGCTAAAATATGAGTTTAATATCTATTGTAGTTTGAAAGAATTATCTCAATAATTTGGCTGATTTTATGAATCCCAAATTTTTACTAGAGTGAATTATTGTAAATGATTAGATCATTTCTCCATCATCACATAATTATTTTATGTGATATTAGATTTATTTGAAAGAATGTATAAAGATTCAATGAAAATGTTAGCATTAGAAACTTAACAACATTTAAGTTATCATCTCTCAAATTTGCACCACCATAATTACCATGATTTTTTGTAGTTTGCAAAGAACATAACATAAACTCAACTTCTAGATATTTTTTATAGTAATTCATTTTTGAAAGTTATAGGGTACTTTATGATCATTTTATAAATATAAATTGTATTTTCTTTTTATTTGTGAAATCAAGATAACAAAGAAATTCCTTCACTTCCTAAAATTCCTTAATGGGGAACCAACTATAGCTTTTGCCAAATTGATAGCCCTTGCAAATAGTAAGGATTGTCAAATCCCTACATGTGAAGTTGAGAAACTTGTTGGTAAATCCTCTATATGGTACAACATAAATCATGTTGATCTATTTAATAAAACTATCATACAAATTCTCTCATGGAATATATATAACCTTATTGAGTTCATGGTAGTCATGCTAGTTAAAGAAAGAGGCATCAACATCACCAAATGGTCTAGAAAAGTGTAGATACTATACCCTAGTGAGTAGATTATCATCATGGCTTTTGTTTGCACTTTGGTGAGTGCTTCCTAGTCATAAGCCTTCATGGAAAGCTGCAATGAGCCTCCTCTTCTTATCCATTTTATCATCTTCCTTTACATTTGAATGGTTAGATGGAAAGCTACAATGAGCCTCCTATTCTACTAGTTGGTCCTGAAGCTCTTATCTTTGATGAAATTTATGGTCACTATACACCTCTAAAGCCATGAAAAATGTGTAACCATCCTCTAGGCTAATGTGTATTGGGATATTTTAAGATTAGGTGATCCAACCTTAGCCAATCCCATAGAGAACCACACATGGGCATCACTCTACCTTCTTTGCTTATCTTGGTGATAATCCAAAATTATTGGTTGTAGGATCACATTCTTCAAGTTTTTAAATGTGTTGTAAGGCCTCCTTAATTTTTTTACATTTTTTGTACAATAGCTTCTAAGTAAGCTTTGAACATTATCTACCATATTATTTTTGGTAACAACTTGCACATAATGATAAAGAAAAACACACACTTGAGTTGAAAAAAATGTTAAGATAAAAAATATACATGTATTTGCAAGTAATAAATTAGTGTTCTTCCTAGAAATGGTGTCAATGATTAGGGTCCCACATGCTATGATCAATGGAATTATATAATATGAAATACAACGTGATCTAGTTATAAGCTTCATAGATGATATTGAGTAGATTGTCAAGAATACTCATGTATGCCATTGCATTTAGGAAATTTTAAAGTGATTATAACACATATAATACAATGAAAACCCATGTTACCATAGCAAGAAAATGGGAAACTTTTCATAATTTTATATTTTATATTTTTATTTATTTTATAAATATAAGAATAAAAAAATAACTAAAGCATGCCCATTGTAATCCCTTGTGGGGATAGGCATAATGCTTAACAATATGCACATGTATTATAATCCATTATGGGGTAAGTGCAACACCACATGGAAAGAAATAAATGATCCATAGTTATAACCTCAATGACCCAACACTATGTTATACAATTGTGATCTTCTTCAATAAGGATGAATCAATATAATTTAATGTAACAAAAATGAAATAAAAAGTTTTGGTATTTTAATATTTTAAGGTATTCAAGTTATGAAATAAAGGGAAAATCATAAGATGTATTCACTACTTAAACATTGGACTCCACATCAACCAAATGGTTCTAGGCTATGTAAGTAATGTAGCACTCTAACAAAGTCTAGCTATACATGTGAAAGTAATGACTAATAATACACATATAAAATAAGAAGAAAATTAACTTACCATAGGAAGAAGGAGTTCTTTACATAATATGGATGGCAAAAAATCAAAATATCTACATTTAAACTAAACTAATCATAAAGTTACATGTAAGAACCCATCCTAAGGGTTTATAGTTTCTAAAAGGTAATAGTGGAAGTTCATTAAAGTCCAAACATCAATGGATATCCATCAATGTAAACCTAGCCAATCAAGTGATACTTTAGGAATTAATGCCCAAATTTGGCTAGGAAGAGGGTGTGTTAGTGCCCCTACATTGACATAGGAGAGTTAGCACACCTCCCCTATTAGGAAGCCAAGGCTTAAATCTAGATGAAACCTTGAAACCAAAGGAACATGTCTAAAGAATATTAAGGTTCCTAAACAGGATTAAGGATCTTAAGACATGTATAGAAACCAAAAGTATGGTACAAGAAGTAAGGTAATAAGCTTAGAAGATACAAACCTCAACTAAACATGCAAAAACTACAAAGACATGATGTGTAAAATATTTTCTAAATCCAAAGCTTATAATGGACTTGAGAAATATTGTTAGAAGACTCATCAATTAATCTATTGTACTTTAAATGTTTTAATATCATTATTTATTTTTTGAGTCTAATAACTACACATTGCTCCCACACCCCCTCACCCCCCATCCTAGGATGGTTGTTGTTGATAAAATCCCAAAATAATTGTAATGTAGATACGCCCTAAAATATATAGTCTAGTTAGAAATTGATAAATTAAAATTACCCACTAGAATTGAATTCATGACTTATTAAACTAGTAAAAACTAAAATAGAGTTTATGCTCTTACTCATTTACCATTTATTCTTATTGTTTAGATTGAGAAATTTGGATTTGGTCATTACTTTATTTGTCTTTTTCATACCCTACTTATTGATGCTAATTCTCAAGTTGCTAAAAATTTTATATTAAGTCCTTCCTTATCTAGTTGTGGTTTAGGGACACCTTTTTGATCCCCTTATTCTACCATACATGTTATGTGTCCTTTTAAGTTGATTTTGTTGTGGATGATTCTTGGATGTTTTGGCATGTTTGGAGGTGTTTTTGGAATATTTTCATGACTTTAGGAGGATCTAGGGTCTATGGGGACTTGTTGGAAGGAATTAGACATTAAAACAAGAATTTTTATTTTTGGCACCTTTAGGATAGTTGTCTCCCTAAAAAGATAGATGTCTTTCCAAAGATGTCTCCCTTGAAGTAAATATGTCTCAAGTCCATAGAAGACATCTAGAAAAAATAATATGCATCTCTCCCAAGAGTAGGGATTTCATAGGAGAAATCTACATGAAGTTAGAGATGACCAAGACACATGGAAATTTTTTTTTAAAATGTCATTCCAATTTTGGAAATAGTTAAAGAAAGATGGAAACAACTACGAAGAACATGAGAAGACTTGGAAAACAACTAGAGAGCCTGAATTTGAATTGAGAAAAGGTTTATAGGTTTCTTATCTTCCAGTTTCTTATAAATATTGATGTAATTCACCATTGTTAGTGATGAAATGCCAAATTCCATAGTGCCACTATAGTGCCAAGGGCCGAAGTACAAATTCCGAAGGCCAAACATCCCAACAGAGGGCAAGAGAGAGTGCTCTTGAGGGAAGAGAGCTTATGTAAGGAAGGAGAGCTTGTGTAAGAAGAGAGCTTGTGCAAGGAAGTTAAGTGAGAGGCAATGGAGAGAGCTTGAGAGAGATTAGGAGAATCTCTTATAAGTGTATTGCCTTGAGATTGGGATCCATTATGAGTAGCTGAGAATTAAGAGAGGACAAGTGTGCCCTCTAAGATCCTTGGAAAAGTTGTGAGTTGAGATTGGCTTCTCATCTTTGATGTATTTTCTATCTATTTTTAGTATTTTCTTAATAAAAGGGAATTTTTATATATTTCATTGTGTTTTTCTTACTTTCTAAACTAAATTTTCTTGGAAGTTGTGGATTGGGTCCTATTGGGATTTATCAAGGTGCAACACCCCCACACTAGATTGGTATCAAAGTGAGGGTTTGGAGGTTTTTACACTTCTATGTTGAAGCTTAGNACCCCCACACTAGATTGGTATCAAAGTGAGGGTTTGGAGGTTTTTACACTTCTATGTTGAAGCTTAGTTTTTTATTTAAATGAAAGGAACATTGTTGTGGATATTTTTGTATTTTTCTTTGGATATCATTCTTCTTGATTTAGGTATGGCTCCAAAGAAGAAGACACATCAAGATCCTCGACAAGAGCTTCAAGAGTTCAAGGGCTCCTTTAAAGCTTTTGTGGCTAAGATACAATAATTTCTTCCCAAAGTAATGGTTCACAAGAACCAAGATTTTGCAAAAACTTCAAGAAGGGATATAGAGAAATTCAAGACTAACATGGGAAATATTTTGAGGAGAATTGATAGAATATCTTCTAGCCATAAAGAAGGGAAGGAAGATGAAAGGTCTTGTGAAGTAGAGATAAATGAGAAAATGAGTTCTCAAGTATCTCTTATTGAGCAAGGGAGTGTTCAATAATTAAGGGTTTTAAGGGAGGAAACCAAGAGCTTCATAAAAGAGACTAAGAGATCTTCAGAGTTCAAGATCATGTATGCTATTGGTCCAGGAGAGTTCCTATCCCATGAGTCATTGGAGGTGAAGGATCAAAGGCAAGAGAGTGGAAAAGATCAAGGGATTTCTTCAAAGAGGATCAAGGGCATCACTAGAAGGTATGATACTCATTCTTTTTGCAATTTTTCTATACCTTGTGGCAAGGGAAAGAAGATTCTAAGCCAAGTTAAGACTATCTCATGGGTGATAAGTGAGTCCTCTAGGTAAGGTATGTGGAAGAATGATTTTTTTAATAATGTTTTTGATAATTTGATGTTAAGGACATGGAGGAGTGTTTACCTTTTGAGTTGGTACCTCCAAAGTGAAATGAGGAGCTTGTTGATGATTCCTTTGAAGAGGAGAAGCCATTAGAATTAGGAAATCCTATTTGGAATCTTGAACCTTAAAGATTTTATGAGTTTGGATAGCCACATGTTGAAGATTAAGTTGAACCAAAGATGAGTGGGAGAAGCCATGGAAAGGTATGTGAAAGTAAGCTTGACCTTGTTGATGGTAGTAATGTCTCTCATGTTGAAGCTAGTGTGATGGATGCTAGTTTTTTCTTTTAGCTTAGTAGTGGTTTGTTCAATGGTAATGATGAGCACCATGATCATTATGGTGATTGTGAGGGATTAATAATAATGTTGTTAATTTTGATTCCACTGTTAGTGAAAGGAAGACTAATAATGGTAATTTCTTTGATGATGATGGCTATTGGGATTGTCAATGTGAGAAGGTCATTATTGATGTAAGTGAAGACATTGATAATGATATGATTTTCCAGAATTTGAAGATGCTTGAAACTAATTATAGAAATGATAAATTTGTGAAGTGTTTTGATGGATTTGGTTGTCTTGGCTGTAAAATGGAAGTGTAGCATGAAGGAAATATAGATGGTGGTGATGAAAGGAAACTAAGTAGTAGTCCTCCAAACAGCAAGAAAAAGAAGGTGAAGAAGAGGAAAAAGAAGCAAAGAAAGGATGCTAGATTAAGAAAGCCTAATTCTTTTTCTTATTACTATTATTTATTTATTTTAGGTTTGAGTCATCATGGGGATGCAAGGGAAGCATTCCAAGGAGATGATCAGATGAAGGAAGCATGTTGGGGCATGGGGACAAGCCCCCATGAGCAATGGAAGCTCAAAACCAAAACCTCCAATGATATTTATCATCATGTTTATAATGCATTGAGTCATGATTATTGTGATGGCCTTGAGTCATGGGGTCATGGACCCTTCTAGCTTGTGAAAGATCATTAAGCATGACATTTTTAAGGGTGGGAGAGTTGGTCTAGGGAAACCTCTTCCAATACCCTTGTTCTACCCTACATGTTATGTATTGTTTTGAGTTGATTTTGTTGGGGATGATTCTTGGATGTTTTGGCATGTTTGGAGGTGTTTTTGAATTATTTTGATGAGTTTAGGAGGTTCCATGATCTACGAGGACTTATTGGGAGGCATTCGAAGGCTTCCGACATCAAAATAAGCATTTTTATTTTTGGCACCTTTAAGATAGATGTCTCCCCAAAAAGATAGATGTCTTTCTAGAGATGTCTCTATTGAAGTAAAGACATCTCAAGTCCATAAAATACATCCACAAAAAATAGTAGACATCTCTTTTGAGAGTAGGGCTATCATAGGAGACATCTAAATGAAGCCAGAGATGACCCAGATGCATGGGAAAACTTCCAAAAATGCCATTCCAATTTAGGAAACAACCAAAGAAAGATGGAAATAGCCAAGGAGAAGGTGAAAAGACTTGGAAAATAGTTGGAGAATCCTAAGTTGAGTTGAGAAAAGGTTTCTAGGGTTCTTATCTTCTGGTTTCTTATAAATATTGATGTAATTCACCATTGTTAGTTTCATAGTGTCAAGGGCCAAAGTGCAAATGCCGAAGGAGAAAAATTCCAACATAGTGTAAGAGAGAGAGAACTCTTGAGGAAAGAGAGCTTGTTCGAGAAGAGAGCTTATCCAAGGGAGGAAAGCTTATGCAAGAAGAAATATTGTGCAAGTAAGTTGAGTGAGAGCCAAGGAAGAACACTTGAGAGAGATTAGGAGAATCTCTTATAAGTGTCTTGTCTTGAGCTTGGGCTCCATTGTGAGCAGTTGAGGATTAAGGGAGGACAAGTGTGGCCTCTAAGATCCTTGGGAAAGTTTTGAGTTGAGCTTGGCTCTTCATCTTTGCTCTATTTTCTATGTATTTTATGTATTTTCTTAATAAAAGGAAATTTTTATATATTTAATTATGTTGTTCTTATTTTCTAAGCTAAATCTTCTTGGAAGTTGTGGATTGCATCCTATTGGGGCTTATCAAGGTGCAACACCCCTACACCAAGTGGTCAATTTTTCATAGCTATTTTCTAGCTCTATATATTTTCATTATTGGAAGATACTTTCATTTTCATAATTTTATTATGATCTTTAGAAAAATATTATTAAGAAAATTTTAGTTGATGGTCAACATACACAATTGCTTAGCATGCACTTTGTGGGGGATTCTTTTCTAGCATCAATAATTCTCTGTAGTATATCAATAATTTGCTAATATAATGAAGGAATATTATATATTATCTAGCTTTCATATCAATTAGCAAAAAATTAATATTTATTACAAAGGTAATATTGGTAAGTAAATTACTCATAAATATTTAAAAATATTTAGAAATAATTATTATATTAATTTTTTTAAAATTACCTTATTCTTTTAAATATAATTTAAATGTATTGTGAAATTATGTTGTTGATAAAATTGAAAAGGATATTCATAAATATAACAAAAAAATCTCACTCTTGTTGGTAATGTTTTCATTATTAAGAAAAATGCAACAATACTTATGTGTATTACTCTAAATGTTCAATTATAACAACCACTTAATCAAAATTCAAAATGCAATTCATTAACACATGTTTAGCAGAAAAATATAATAAATTCATGTTAAGAAACAACAAACCAACAGTGAAATTAATGTTATCATTAACATAATTCATCATATCAAAGAATTTTACAATAGAAATTCAACACTTCCAATCATAAGCATAATGTTATTAAAAATCCATTAATACAAATCCACTTGGCCAAAATAACAAATTTAAGACCAAGAACTACAAAATAAAATGACTAACTAAATCATTTCAAATCTCCATTTTTTTTCATGTAGCTTTGTCATCTTGTCCTCTTCTAAAATTCATACATGTACCATCTACATACATGAATCTATATAAAGAATTAAAACTTTCCAACCAAGGAAGGAATATAATCTTAAAATCCATGGAATAGGTACCAACTAAAAAGGATCATCACTTTAAGATGTTAGGTTAGTAGCATAACATCTAATGAAATACATAACAATGATTTACTTGACAATGATACATATGTATTTAGTTGAATTTTCAATTAAGTACAAGTTACACTATCCAATAATTAAGAAGGCTAAAATCCTAAGCTTGGCTTTAAAGACATTAACTACAACCGAGCTACAACTAATAATTATCTTGACATCTCACATCCAAATTTTTCTAACTAGCATTTTAAAACAAGCTACCCATTTTCAACTAGAGAACCTGTTGACTATAGTACTATGCTAGGAATTTGTCATAAGAATCTATCATATTTTTAGAAATTACTAGTTTGAGATTCTTCCCAAAAATGCAAGGACATGATCTAAGCTTCCATCATTTACAATCTAGCTCCTAGGCCTCTATTTTAGCTTCATCATGTATCCCCTACTATACCAAGACAAACTAGATATTCATATCACATTTTTGATAGTTGATAATGTTAAACTTTTTTCCACTAAAAATGACATTATTTATCAAAAAATAGGCTCAAAATTTCAAAATTGAATATAATTCACCATAAGAAGACTTTATAAATAATTGAATACAAGCACAATACCGAGTAAATTCATTGAAGAAAATTAGATCTTAAAATAATCAAGGAAATCAAAGATAATAAATCAAATGATGAAACATTTATAAAGGAATATAAAAAAAATAAAATATGAAATATTTTGATTCATCTACTTATTTATTAAGTTCGACAAGATAACTTAATAACAAG
The DNA here is from genome assembly GCA_015680685.1 of Gnetum montanum. NCBI lineage: Eukaryota > Viridiplantae > Streptophyta > Gnetopsida > Gnetales > Gnetaceae > Gnetum > Gnetum montanum. The sequence goes on along the minus strand of MNCI01012414.1, from coordinate 145,231 downwards.
ACTTCAAATATAACCTTCGCATAGTGGAGTGAAAGTTTCAAGATAATCAAAAAGCTCTTAACAAAGTAGAGATAAACTTAAAAATCAATAAATATGATGGTAAAGAATGTTACTAAAGCTACATAATTATAGGGTAAAATCAAGATATTAATGGTCATGGTTTTATGAATAATTCATAGCTCAAATTATTCTAATGATTAATCTATTTTATAATCATGGGTTTCATAAATCTCTCTATTTGCATTAACTTTCCCTCAATGATTGCTAAGGATTGGTCTACATGTCATGATACTAGACTAATCATTGCTAAGTTCTAGAAAGTTTATAATAGTCATCAATAAAGAAATTGATATTGATATTGATATCGTATTATGTCTCTTTAGATTTAAAGAATCTGTCAAATAAATTAACTTGTGCAAAACACATTGATAGTGATAAATCTTGAATATAGTAAATGTATGCAATGTTCATGTAACTTGAACATGTCTTCTATATAATTTTCTAGAACTAACACTAGTACCTTGAATAGACCATATAAATACTGATTAAATATTTTCATTTTCTAATAAATTTGATCTGCAATATTCTAATAATATATGTTACTCATCTTCTACTACTTGTAAATATAATTAACATATTTTATCTTCATACTACTTATTATTTCATCTTCCAATTTCAACTTAAAGATAATGTGATTTCATTCTTAGTTTACTAATTAGTTCTCACATAGATATTGAAATTTTTGTATGTAGATATTTTGTTGTATCATGCCTACCACCTCTGATATTTTTCCAATAGAACTAGAGCTTTTATGTATTTATATCTCATTCTTCCTCTCTCTAAAAGTCTCTTTTTAATAATTTTTCACGGTGGTTCTAAATTTATTAATACATAAATAATATCAAAAATACAATTTTATAGTCATGATCATCCTTTATGGAACAACCTTTCTTATTAAGATTTTTAAATGCTCTTTCCTGATATCCTATTAGTAATTTTATTATTCAAGTAGACTGCTAAGAATTGATATACTACCTTAGCTTCTAATGGTAAAAAATTATCTTGTAATAAAAGTATTTCATATGAAACTTATTATTTCATCTTGAGTTTATCCAATATGAATTTTTTAAAAAATTTCAATTTTCTTTTATGATTCCTCATGAAGACCTAGGCCTCATACCACATATCTACAAAGCATTATAGTTTGTACAATTATTTGGATAAGATATTTTTAAATTATTCAAGTCTAAAATATTATGATTACTACAGTTTTTCTTCATTATTCAATAGTAGGTTAAGACATGAGACACTTAGCTCAAGAAAAAATAATAACAAAAGAAACCCCTTCATCTATACTTTTTATAGATGATATTATGTTAGTAGATAGAAATTCAGAAAATATTACTTCTAAAATGGAGAACTGAAGACATGGTTTATAATCAAAATGATAAAAATTAGTAGAGGAAAGATAGAATAAATGATATGAAATTTCAATAATATAATAAATGTTAATAAAATAAAAGTGATAACTCAATGTCAAAAAGTCCCTCATTACAAAAAAATCCACTATGTGGGATCAATGCTCCAAACAAATGGTGAACTTGATAAAGATATAACATATAGGATTAAGGTAAGATGGTCAAAATTGATATAGGCTAATGGTGTGCAAAACTAAAGGAAAAATTTTGTATATTAGAAATCATGCTTATTGTTTTCTATGGTGCTTAATGTTGAATAGTACAAAAGAGGCATGAATAACAAGATAGTATGGAAAAAATGTAAATGCTTAGATGGATGTCAAATGTTACTAAAAGGGATAAATTACATAATAACGACATTTGAGGAAGATTTCATGGATGACACCAAGTGCATGCCCTTTGGGTTATGTAATGAACTAGCCACATTTTAATGGTTGGTAATGTTAGTATTCTAAGACTACATAGGCAAGAATGTGGAAGTCTTCATAGATGACATTTGTACATATGACAAGATACGCCTTGGACTAGCTTGAAGTTATTCTATACCATTGTTGTTAACTGAATTTGAAGCTAAACTAGAGGAAGAGCTAGTTAATGATAGCTAAGGACATAGTTCTAGGCCACATATTTACTGAGATGAGGATCAAAATTAGTCCTAAAAAGAGCTACATCATTGAGAACATAACACATATTTCCATGATAATCAAAGAGGTGCAATCCTTCCTTGGCCATACCAGCTATTATAATAGATTCATTAAATATTAGTTAGAATAACCATGCCATTATTTGAGCTAACAAAGAAATATGTTTCATTCCTATGGAACAAAAAGTGCAAAAATACCTTGCAATGTCTAAGGGAGACGTTAACATAAATCCCAGCATCACAAAGTCCTAATTTGACTAAACCCATTCATATCATGATAGGTGCCTCTAATGTTACATTAGATGTATATGTAATGTAGTTCAATGAGATGAAGATGATCTATTACATTCACTATGCTAGATGAAGCATTATAGGACTACAAATCAATCACACCACCATAAAAAAAGTGCTCATGATCATTGTCTTTAAATTCCAAAAATCCAAAGAAAAAAAAATAGGAAAAGCCTTACTTGGTCATCAAAGAGCATTTCTACAAGAGGTTCCATGATGGTCTCATGAGATGGTATGTTCCAAAAATAAGTTAGAACACTATGTTGGCTCACACACATATCATTGTATGTGTGATGGATACTATGTTGGTAAGCGAACTACGAAAAAATTACTACTTGTTAGCTATTTTTGGTATACCATGTTTCATGACATTCAATACTTTGTGTAATGTTGTGAAAAGTACCAATGGGAGGGAGGTATTTCCTTAAAAATTGAGGATTCATAATAATGAATCTCACCACTTAAACCCTTCATTGTTTGAGAGATTGACTTTGTTGGTTCCATTACTCTAACCTCCAATGGAAAAACATAGATTCTTATATGTAATAACTACAACATGAAGTGGATGAAAGCCACAATTATTAAGGATAGCTCAACATCCACTACAGAAAGCTTCCTCCACAATAATATGCTTCATAAGTTTGATATCTTGAGGATCTTAATCTTTGATAATGATACATATTTTATTTGTAAAATTTTTGCAATTTTATTGAATATTATGAACTTAATCATAAATTGAGTTCCTTATCATCCATAGTCCAATGGTTAAGTAGAGATTAATAACCATGAAATTATAAAAATACTCATGAATAATGATTAATAGATACAGAAGAGACTAAGCCAACAAGCTTAACAATGCTCATTGGGCCTACTAAATAATATGAAAGAACCCTGTTTACTACATACCATTCGAGTTGGCATATGGATAGGTTTCATTATTACTTATTGATATTAAAATGAAAACCTTAGGTATTGTGGTTAATTTTGATATGACCTTGGATTTTACATAATATGAGGTTAATTAACCCAAACCTTCTTGATGAGAATCACAAAATCATCTTAATGTGTAATGAATTAGACCATTCCTATATCAAGACTGATCATGATATATGTGAAAGAGAGTTTTATTTCAAACTTGGTAACAAGGTACTATATTTTAATTCATCATACTTATTTACTTTGGAAAAGTTAAAATTTTATTAGGAAAGACCTTATATTATTCATACAGTCACTAGTCTGATGACATCCATATATATCATCTAGATGAGTTAGAAAAACATTTTTTGGTCAAAAGGCATCATCGAAACCATTACAAAGAATATCTTTCACCTATGAGAGTATCTAATACTCAATATCACATTTTACACTCAAAGGTATATTAGGAAATAAACATGGATTATTTGTGGGAAAAGGAATCCTCCACATTATATCAAATATTTTCTTTTCCACTATTTTATTTTATATGCTTTAATAACTTTAATGTGCTTAGTTAGAAATTTTAAAATTTTTAAGCTTAAAAATTGATTATTTGTGATCTTTACCTTTATTTAAATATGTTTTTTTAATATGTATGGTAAAATAAATTTATGTGAGTTGTGAATGTTCACCCGATAAGACAAAGGTGGTTGGCTAAGTTACAAATGTAACAATGATACAAGAGTTATAAAAGGAACCAACCTAGAGCTCAAGTTGATGGAACAACCACTTAACAGAACTTATACTTCAACTTTTCATATATCAATCACTTGTAAAATATATTTAAATTTATCAAGGAGCTTTGACTTACATTACAAGTTATTAAAGCTACTACCATTGGAATTGCAAGTAGGTGGTTGACCCATATCTTAGGGTATGAGCTTTAGAATCCTAGACGAGTGCTTAATCATTGATGAGAAAAGGATGTATCATTAATGCTCCTTCTGATCACTATGATGGGTTCAATTGGTGTGAATGGATCAAGGTACGCATTCTTGCCATTCATGATCACCTTAGTCAAAAGAGGTTTGTGATTCCCATGAGCCTGTGGTGAGGGATGGATTTTCATGTCCACATAAGTTAAAAACTCTAGATCATGATTTGACATTTCAATCATTCCTATAATTTTTACACATATCTCAATAGATCCTCTTCTTATGGAAAATGATTTTATCTAAATGGGAAAAAAAGGAGAAAAATTTTTAAAATCAATGAGAGAAGAATAGATCATGGAAAGATTGATACTACTCTAAGCTCTTTGGTCCATGAAAATTGGTATTGTAACCATCCCAGGCTAATCATGTAATCATTGAACCTAGATCAAGTTCAAAGGTTGAACCAATGCCCATACAAAACATGTGTAAAATCAATTAGGGCATGCTTACCCCATGTTCAACCTTTTGCAAAGATCACTTAACTCTCAAATATAATATCCCAAGATAATCTCTTACTACATCCTTACCCATGACTAAGAAGACCTAGAAGTATGTCTTTTAGTAAACTCAAGTAATGTGAAAAGTTACTTCTACCCGAATTCTAAAATTAATTTACTACAAGAGGTAAATATTATGGCTCTTAATTCAATCCATAATCATATCTATCCTAGAGATCCATTAGTTTAACTATGGTAGTGTAATCATTGGAGGAATTGGAATTGGTTAGCATAGCCATAGGGATTGATTAGAGGTTTTTTAGTATAGCTAAATTTAAGGAATATACTATGCAGACATGCATAGATGAAGAAAAAAAATCTGAATCTTAACTTCTAGATGATTAGTAATATGTTATCTTAATTTAGTTTCACCAATGGTCAAACTGTAGAATAACCAAGGTTAGAATAATCAATAATATGAAATAAAAAGCCAAAACTTTGGATAAGAGTATATCTTCTAAATAAGATTTCATCCTCACTCACTTTAAAATGATTTACAAAATAGGCTTGAAAATTATTATTTATATCTCAATGAATTTAAAAGAAACTCATCTAAGGGACATAAACTTAAGATTTATTTTTATTAAGAATACTTTTAATTTATTGAATTTTAATTGACTATGTTGTCAACTAGTTAATAATATTTGCACCAGCATTATTCTTCTATGATGATATAGCTTGTGAAAAATATTCCCTAATAGTTTTGGTAGTGGCTTACCCAATAGAAAGAGTAGTATTAAAAATTTCACTAGGCCTAAATGTCTATTTATCTAGAGATTCCAAAAATATTTCATAACTTTTAATGGTCTTTCACATCTCAAACAACCTCAAAGGTTCTAGTATAAAGACAAAACACATTGAACCCAAGGTTTATTACTAGCATCAAAACCTTCCAAGTCAAAATTGGTGGCTAAAATCAAAACTTGAACTTCAAAGCTCTTATGCCCATAGCGCTTGGCTTGAAGTGGTACTACAACCTTCTCTAATGCAACCAAGTGGAATCATTGATTTTTTCTTTATTCAACCCATAAAAATTTATGAATAATATGATTAGTTTGATTAATGAAATAAGTTAATGGAAAATTAACTAGTGCATCATAAATTGATATACTAAATAAGACTAACTTAGCCAATGTGAGCTTCCTACTTGAAGAAAGAAACATACCTTGCCATGAAACTAGCATTTTCTGCAGTTTAGCCAAAATATTTTCCTAACTAAAAATTTATTTTCTCCTAACAAATAATGATTGGCCTAGGTACGAGATGGAAAGGAAGATAAAAAAGAATTTGACTATCCAAGTAATTAATTAGGAGGGCATTCGACTTGAAATTACACCATTTTAGTCCAATATAATAGTTTTCCATCATTGATGATGAGCAGTGAGGTATCCTTACATCCAACCATACAAATCAGTGAGGTAGTTACACATGATCAAATCGAATTTCCTAGACCTATAGTTCTCTATTACACTAGTTCTTCTAGGAAGTGAAACGGACATTGAGAATGTTCATTGTCTTTTCAACTACACTTGTGAGGCTCAAGGGTATGGTTTAAGTGTAAATGAGGTACATGATTTTTATTGTTTTATGTTTTATAAATGTAATCACCTACAACAAGAATGAAGAGTAGAGTAATTTAAAATCTAATTCTTTTATTGCCTATCTAGCCTAACACAAGTACCCATCCCACTTTCTTGGACACATCTTAAACACATATAGTGCAACTAGGCTACCAAATGTTAAGCATTGTTGAGTTATCAAGTACTATATGTATGCTCAAAGTGGTTGTGCTTGTGTTCATTAACAACTAAAAATTAATTTCTTAATTCAAATGCATTAATGTAAAGTACATTAAAAGAAACATTAATATATTCTTAGTACTGCAAGGATTGTCAAAAGAGTTCATTTTTATTCCCATCACACTACTATGCTTAGGTACATTAGTGCTCGAACAAAGAACCATACACACTTAGACTCCTTTTGTGGGCACTTAGAAAATATTCTAACTCTAGAGAAAATAAACTATAAGAGATTCACTACAATGATTGAAAACTAATATGAAAATTGTGAGCCTAGGCACTATATTTATAGGCTAGCATATATCCCACGACGTTGGATACCCAACATTGAATCTGGGATTTGACATTAGATACTCAATGTTAAAGCTCTAATGTACGGGCATGAGCAAAAAAAATATTCATCATACCTCCATGACTGAATAAAAACTTGTCCTTGATTGAAGAAGAGGAGGAACAAGTTCCTTATAAAATATTGGGTAGTTATGGGATTATTGACTAACATACAAACTGACTTAGATGGAACAAATAAACTCTAAGTGCCCAAGTGTATAGAATTACAATCATTAAAAAATTTAGGTGTTCATGATAAGAGAAGTGAATTCTCTACATAACATTAACATCCAACACCTCTTGGTAGCTAAAGAATGAGAGATAAGATCCAATGATCTCAAACAGTCTGCATCATGTGGTACTGCTACATCATCCTTGGTGAAGATAGCTCCACTTCTAGTCCATGCTTCCCACTACATCCTAGTGCAATCAGAAAAAAATCATGAATTAGTATACAATGTGTAACACATAGTTGTAAATGCCTTGTCTCATCGGTGGTTACAATCAGCTAGATTGTGACTGTCGTAGATTGATTCCTTTAGTAGTGTGGTGGGAAGGCTGAAAAATAGGGTAAAATAAATAAGTGGTCCATTAAACGTGAAAAATTTCAACACAAAAAAAAAATATTTGAAGATGTTGTAAGAATTCACAACAATAAAAAGGAAAGTTTACTGAAAAAAATGTTGTGAAGATGTGGACATTAGGATTTCATGGATGGGGTAAACAAAAAGAATTTGATTGTAAGGGTATCTAAGGATAAAGAACTAAGCTAACACAACCAAAAGATATGCAAGTTGGTCGTCCCCAAAGTAGGCACAGGCCTTTTATGGCCTTTCATAACTTCAAACCAAAGTCACAAATTTGTTAAGGTTTTCTTAATGAAAAAGGGACTACACATTTCTAGAACAAGGAAAACCATAGAGTTTGTGAATGGGTGGATGTTGTGGACTTATTGACTATTGCATGAAAAAGAAATCATGTCCTCATTATCTGTAATGAAATTCAAAGCCAAAACCCAGACACCAACAATCACATAACAAAATGGCACATACCACAATCAAGCAATGCATTACTAGTGTACCTAGCACTTATTAACAAAAAGTTAGAAAATCACACCAAAATAAAAAAAATATTAAAAAAGTGTAAAATATTCAAGAAATAGAAAATGTACTAATGATGGTGTAAAAAAAATTAAAAAATATTAATAATATGAAAACAAAAATATGTAAAATAAATAATGTGTAAAATAAAAAAGTTGAAAAATTAAAGAACTACTTATATGGTTAGCATGGGTGGCCATCTCCCCTGTGACTTAGTTGAAATGAGGAGATCTAAAATATGGAGCATGGTTATCTATCTAATGAGGTGCTTGTTGTATTAGTTGGCTTATGCTCATGGAAAGGTTTAATTTGTTGGATGTTGACTAGCTGTTTCTTATTCGAGCTCTCAAGTTTGTAGATCGTCATGGCCCTAGAAGGAAAAGTTTTAGAAATGATGTAAGGTCCTTCCCATAATGTTTGGAACTTAGTTCATTAAGATACATGTGTGGGGTTCCAGTAGAGAACCTTATCTCCTAGGTTAAATTTGACTTTCATGATTTTAAGGTCATAACACTTTTTGTTATAGGCATTGTGCAACTTGTTAGATGATAGGGCTACCAATCGATTTTCATCTAGTAGGTTAAGATTCATTAGTCTTTCTTTTTGTGCTAAACTCAAGTCAAGGTTGACGTCATAGGCTGTTGAAAGTGTACAAAGTTTGAATTGAATAGGAAGTGTTGATAATTTTTTGTAAATAAGCTCATAGGGAGAATAGCCTATAGGAAGTTTCCATGTTGAGCAGTAAACCCAAAGGACATCGTTGAGCTTTTTGCTCTAGTCTTTCCTATATTTTCTAACTATTCTTATTAGAATCCTTGTGATTTCCCTATTGGTAACCTTAGCTTGACCATTTCCTTAGGGGTGGTAAGTTGTTGTGAGTTTATGTTCAACCCTCAAGCATTGCATGAGCTTCTGAAAAATAGTGCTTGTAAAGTGAGTTCCATTATTAGAAATTAATGCATATGGCACAACAAACATGTTTACAACAATTTTTTGTACAAACCGAGAAGCAGTAGAAGATCTACAGTCAATGATAGCTACTGCTTCTATCCATTTTGTACAATACTAAATAGCAACAATGATGTACACCTTTCCATTTAACATGGTCATGATGGAATCCATGAAATCAATGCCCCAAATGTTGAAGGGTTCCAATGGTTAAATCCATTGTTTAGGTCCCTCCATTTGAGCAGTCATTGCACCATATTGTTGGCATTGTTCACAAGAGTGGATGTAATAGTGAACATCCCTAAGATTTTTGGACAATAGTACCTTGCCATCAAGATTTTAATGGTTGTGCATCTCCTAGCATAGTGTTCTCTACAAGGACCTTCATGCATGTCTTGGAGAATGTGCAATTGATTAGCGTCAAGGAAACACAAACAAACTAGGCCATTCGTGCACACCTTGTAGAGGTGTCCATTGATCTCCATGAAGTATTTTACTTGGTGAAGAAAATTCTATTTCTTCTGGTGGTCCAAACCTTGTGGCATCCCCTAAGTGAGAAGATAGGTGAGAATGCCATCATACCATTTAGGCTTAATGGGAAATTATTTAGTTATAGCCCTAGCAAAGAGGATTTCCTCAAGAAACATATCAAATAATGAATTCTCTTTCTCTTTGTTATCCCATTTCAACTGAGACAAGTGGTCATCAACCACATTCTCAATGCCCTTTCAATCTACCATTGTAAAATCAAATTCCTGCAAGATCACCAACCACTGTATGACATGAGGGCTTGCCATTGGCTTATTCAATAGGAAGCAAATGGCACTGTGGTCCATGTGCACAAAAACCTTGTATCCAAGCACATAATTCTTGAACTTCTCTAGAGCAAACACCATTACCATCAATTCTTTTTCTAGGGTGGTGTAATTTAGTTGTGCATCCACAATGCTTCAACTAGTGCTGTGGGTGTAGTATGGATGTTTCTTATCATCCATTTGCATAAGCATGGATCGCAGGGCATAATTCGATGCATCCATCATGATATGAAATGGTCTAGACTAGTAAAATGCTTGCAGGATTGGAGTTTCTAAAATTTCTCTTTTAATTTTTGGAATGCTTTTTCACATTCTATGGTAAAAAAAAATGGAGCATCCTTCTTAGTTAGCTTCACAAATGGTTTTTCTATCTTATAAAATTCTCTATGAATCACCGATAGTAGCCATTATGTCCAAGGAATGATCAAAAATCTTTGATAGCTACTGGTTGATGGATTATTCCTTGGATGACTCTTATTTTCTCAGGGTCTACCTTAATTATTGCTTGTGATATTTTGTGCCCTAATACAATGCCTTCTTAGGTCATTAAGTGAAATTTTTGCTAATTGAGCTATAATTTTGTTTCAACACATCATTTTAGCACTTGCTCAAGGTGGTCCAAAGCTTGTTCAAATGTAGCTCCATAAGTGGAGAATTCATCCATGAAGACTTCCATACCACTATTGATCTGCTATTGAAAAATTCTTAGAACTAGGTGTTGGAATGTAGGGGGAGCATTACATAGACTAAATGGCATCTTTCGATATGCAAAAGTCCCCCAAGGACTTGCAAATGTTGAATTTGATTGGTCATCTAGTGTAATTTGAATTTGGTTATAGCCACTATAACCACATAAAAAACTATAATAGCAATGGCTAGATATTGTGTCTAGCACTTGATCCACAAATGGAAATGGAAAATGATCTTTAAATGTTTTCATATTCAATAGCCAAAAATTGATGTAAACCCACCACTTGCCTCGTTTCTTTGGTACAATCATGAGTGAACTAACCCACTCACTATATGCAATGGGATAAATGAAGTCTATCTTGAGGAGCTGTTTGATTTCCTCTTTGATGATCTACTTTAGTTTGGGGTTCAATCACCTTTGTGGCTGTCTTTTTGGCTTCATGGTCAGATTAATATAGATGTGATGCTGGCATATCCTATGATCAATCCTTATGAGTTCAAGATATGACCAAGCAAAGGTTGTTGAAAATTTTTCAACTACCTTCAACAACATCTTTTTCTACTCTGGAGCAAGATTTTCATTGATTATGATAAGTTTCCCATTTTTCAAAAATAGATATTTCATTTCAACCAGTAGAATTTTTAGTTCAAGGGGCTCTTGCTTCAAATTTTCAAGAATCTCCAACTCTCCCCAATGAGTATCATCATTTGTATCATCAGAGAGTTGGTGATGAACTTGCTTGAGTTCATCCATGCCTGCAACATATGCACATGTCAGGCTCTCGATTAGTTCCATGCAAAGTATGCTACTTTTTGAATTAGTATTCAACCACTAGGTGCCCTCCTATTTTTTGGCTGCTGCATACACACATCTTTGAATTTTTTCTTCTAGTGCACACTACTTGCATGTAGAGATAGATGCTTACTTTACATCCTAGAGTTTCGACACATAAGTGCACCTTGTATCACTACACACAATACATGGAACTCTCTTCTTCTTGATCTTTCCAAATGCATTTTCTTTGGATATTTCTAGGGAAAGATCTATGATGCCCATTCTTGCATCAGTGATGCTCAAACATGTCCTTTCCATGATGATTGGGAAATCCCCTTTGCATTTTTCCAACTTGATCACTAGGAAATCAACAGGATAAGGCCATCCATAAATAGTGATCATAATGTCTTTCACTAATTCCAATGGAATAATGATCAAATAGTTTGCCAATTCTAATATGATATTACTCCTCTTGAGAGGAGGCGGGTTTCATGTAGTGTACATCTTATAAGAAATTAAATTAACACTAGAACCTAAGTCAAGAAGATCTTTACACAATTCATTTCCAGCAATCTGCAAATTAATTAAAGGACTTCTAGGAGTGGCTAATTTCTTAGGAAGGATTCTAGCATGGATCCAATTAGATATAGTGTGAGTAAGCATTATAGTATGGATCCAAGGAAAATTTTGATTTGAAGGGGACTTGAAGATATTTGATATAGAGGAAGATGAAGGGATAGGATTGTCAACCATAGGTGTAATTAAAGGCTTAGGTGGATTGTGGGGTTAAAAGAAAGGTCTTTTCTTTGGTTGAGTATTCAACCCATTCGATTAATGAACCAGTTGTAGATTAATAGCCTTAGTAGCATTACATTGTTGTAGTTGAGCTGGTAGCTGACCATGCATATGTGGAGTAGATGGTAGTTATGCAACTAGAGGAGGAACATGCATAGGAATAACGGAAGGATAAGGGTAAGAGATGGTATCCCTTCTTTCATGTGGAGAATGAGTTTGATAATAATCAAAATGGTGGTAGTGATATTGGAAAGTAGAAACATGACTGGAGGATTCACATGGAAATAGGGATTGATTAACGTAGTAACCATATAGATCAGGTTGTCGATAAGGGTATTACTACCTTGGTAGTTCTAGTGCCCATGATTGTGATTGTTGCCAATGTTGATAGTGTTCATATGGTTGTAGTGCAGCTCAACTTGGATAATACTATTATTGCTAGTGGAACTACCTAAAATTACCTTGAGGATAAGATAATCTTCTAGATGTTTGACTTTTTGTTCATCATGGATTCAAAGCATACACCCCAGACTCCTATAAATGTGACACTATGGGCCAACATCCCTTAGGATGTTCATACTAATAGATGTTACACCCACCATCATCATCTGATTTGATTTTTGCAACCTCTTCTATCACAAAAATCTTGTCCTTACCTTTGTAATAGGCACGTTCAACTTCCTTGCACCTCCTACGCTCACAATTACTACCTTGTTCTTTGGAATCTTTATCAGTTTTTAGAATAGCTTAAAATATGCTATCCATGGAGTCCCATAACTGATCAAACTTGGCCATAAGTTTAGATTGAAATTTTTGGAGTAGCAAGGCTTTCCTATTCACCATTTCATCATATGCGGATTCTTCCTTAGTGTCACAAAATCAAACCTCCCTCTTGCAAATGGAAAGATCATAATTGTACTCTTTTGCACTTTCTCTTTTCTTTAGTTTGCCATTCTCTTTAGCTACCTACTCAATTATTCTTTGTATTTGGTGGGCACATAATTTTGATAGTTACCCTTGGGCATAGACACTAAGGGTTCTCCTTGTTTCTGATCGAAGCTCATGTACAATGTGGAAAACTTGATCAAGTTGAGAATAATCATGGCTAGGACATTTGTGCATCAAGTAATAGTATCAGCTGATAGTAGCATCCAAGGGTTCATGTGTTCCTTGTTTCCATCCTTAGATTTACCTTCTCAAGTTGGACACTCTAGAGTATGTTTGATATTTATAATTAAACAATTCAAGCATGGTACTCCATCATCTAATAGATTCTAGCTCTACAAACTAGTACCAGTTCTCTGCTTCTTTAATGAGTGTCTTTGGGAACAACTTAAGTTTTTGCCACTCATTCTCTATGTTCTACAAAGCACATGCATCTTGAAAATCTTGGAGATGGTTCTACAGATCATAGTTTTATCCCCCTTTGAACCAAGGAATATTTTTCATGTCTAACCTTTTTATCTGACTATCCTATACATGCCTTGTTGAAATTCATACTACTTTTACAATATTAAGCATACTTTAAGTAGTAAGAAAAGGCTCATCGAGGCAATGATCATGGTGCCTATGATACCCTCTACTACCCCTTCATTCATGGTGATATGCCTCTCTTGATTGTCCATGCCCTTGATCTTTCCTTTCTTGATGGTCCCTTCAATCATTTTAGTCACCTTTATCATGGTCTTGCCTCCTACACTCACGGTCAGAGCTAGAAGAATAAGATGATGATGACAAAGGAGAAGAGGAAGGAGAACTAGCACCATCACGATGCCTACTACGACCTCTTTAGTAATCGTGACCATGATCATGATCTTACTTTTTGTCTACATCCCTACCTTGACTTGCCCCTCCAGATCCTTCTTTGTCATTAGATCCATTCTTACCAAAACTAGGATTGTGAATTGTGGATAGCAAGTTCTGGTTTTTTCCTTCTTCACCGAAGTCAAAGAGATGAATTTCACTGAATGGAAAACCCTCTAGAGAAGGGTTCTCCACCATCTTATTGGTATAATAGGAATAGAAAATTGTTATAACTTTTTCCCTTTGAAGATTCATAACATTTCTCTAGATGTTGATCCAATAGATGTTGTGCATTAGTGGGATGATAATCCTTGGTGTTTTTATCTTTCAGAATATACTCAACATGATGGTCCTAGAGACCCTATCATACAAGCATTTGGTGGAGCATTATAGGAACAAATCAATTAGGTGACAACATAATGTTGCCCTCCATGTTGCACCACTGCAATTATTCATCCTAGTGTATGATGAAGGTGAAGTTTGGTACATACTCATTAGGATGAGCATATACTATTTGATACTATTGAGGCACTAGCTGATAAGCTCTATCAGATTTTGGTAGAGAAGCATTCCTCTAAGAAGAAAACATTTTTGATTAGATGAGAAAAAATGCAATGTGCTTGTAAATTTTGTTGTAGTAATTGTAAAATATGATATGACTCTAAGGTTCATTCTAATGATTTAAATAATTTTCATTAAATCCTAGATAGCACTGAAACAACCAAAAGGTCCCCAACAACAATGCCAATGTTGAGCAGCAAGGTACCCCCTAGTCCAGCGATATGAATCACAAAGGTAGTTATGTATGATCTGGTCGAATTCCGTGGACCTATAGTTCTCTAGCACACTATTTACTCTAGGAAGTAAAATGGGCATTGATAATGTTCATTGTCTTTCCAATTACACTTGTGAGGCTCAAGTGTATGGTTTAAGTGTAATTGAGGTACATGACTTTTATTGTTTTATGTTTTATAAATGTAATCACCTACAACAAGAATTAAGAGTAGATTAATTTAAAATATAATTCATTTACTACCTATCTAGCCTAACACAAGTACCTATCCCACTTTCCTAGACACATCCTGAACACATATAGTGCTGTTGGGCTACTAAACGTTCAGCATTGCTAGGTTAACAAGGACTATATGTATGCTCGAAGTGGTCGTGCTTGTGTTCATTAACAACTAAAAATTAATTTCTTAATTCAAATGAATTAAAGTAAAGTACATTAAAAGAAACATTAATCTATTCTTGGTGTTGCAAGAAATGTCAAAAGAGTTTGTTTTTATTCTACTGATACTACTGCACTCAGGTACATCAATGCTTAAACAAAGAACCATACACACTTAAACTCCTTCTGCAGGCACTTAGAAAATATTCTAACTCTAGAGAAAATAAACTACAATAGCTTCACTACAATGATTAAAAATTGATATGAAAACTATGAGTCGAGTTGCTATATTTATAGGCTGGCGTATATCCCACAACATTAGATACCAGACATCACATCTGGGCTTTGACATCGAATACCCAACATCAAGGTGTGAGAAAAAATGTGATTCATCAATTTTTAAGTATATGAAATTGAATTTACAACTAAGGTTTTAATACATTTGAAAACTTAGAGGATCTATTAGATAAACATTGCATTTATATTATCAAAGTTAAATATTAGCTCCTAAAGTATTCACTTGATGCTAAATGTAATAAGAAAACATAATATAGAATTTTTTTCAGCAATATTAAATTTTTATCTTAAATGTTTAATATGAGGAAAACTAAGAAAAATGTGATGCTTATTCTCAAGATCTACTAAACCATATAGCCTTAATGTGCATTATTCTCTAAGAAGTTGTATTCATCTTTGACTTTCTATCCTACGATGATGTGAACTCAAAAGATCTTTTTAATGAAAATGCAAATCTCATTAAAAGTAAAACCAAAAAATAGTGAACTTCTAAGTTACTTATTATCTTTTATGCCTCACAAATAAAATTTTTTCTTGTCTTTTTCATTTGACCATAACTTTGTTAGAACCTGCTACCAAACCAACTTGTAAATGTGGTTTAGATTACTTTCTATATCCTCCAGTGAGATATTCAAAGTCTTCAACCATTGTACTCCTTGAAAATATCATCTCTACATTTTTGTGTATTCAAAAACTATAGAAAATTTAATCTCTTCTATTTTCTTTAGTTTTTATTATAAGCATTAAATTAATAAATAGATTCTACCTCTAAGAGAAGTAGATTACAATCTAACAAAAGCATAGAATAGGGTGTTTATACATTCCCCTTTAATTTAGCAAGTAAAAATATCTACTATACTTTTTTAATAGCCTTGTAATTTTTAACACTAATGTCTAGTCCCCAAACTATGCATCTATATAACAAAATAGGATAAATGACTATTTGAAACATTTATTTCCTGATCTTTCAAATCCAAACTCCTAATACTTTATGTTTGTTTCTAATTGTATAAATAACTTTTATTCATTCTATTATTTTTTTCTTAATGTATTCATCCCATCTATAATTTTTCACATATTAAAGAACAATGTATCTAAAAGAGTCCATGTTTTGTACATCACAATCACAAAATTTAAATTTATACCATATGTTTCTCATGTCGCATATTATCATTTTAGTTTTTCTCTACATTGACATGTAATCTAGAAGAAATAATTCTTTTTCTAAAATGTGTAGCATATTAAACTTACCTTTTTTAGTAGTATATAGTAAAGTAGCATCATCTACATAAATAAGTTGGCTCAATACTTAAGAACCTATTTGTATAAAATCTCTATTTTATCCATTACATATTCAATCCTACAACTTATCAATCAAGATATAATAGAGAGTTTGAATTAAAGGATAATTTTGCTTCATTTTAGGTTTTTTCTAAAATTTAAAATTATTTTTTAATTTACTATCTTTAATTTTAATGATAATTTTTTCATATAACTCTTGAGTCATTATTATGAGTTTTGTATGAAGGCCTATTTTCTTTAGTCAAAAATATAAGCATTTCTAATTTATTGAATCATAAGCTTTTGTAGAATATAAAGAAAATAAATTATTTTTGTGTATCTTCTTTGTAAGTTTAATGTAGTCCCTAAGAGTAACTAGAGACTTAATTCATTTTTAAAACTACTAAGAGTGCCTACATTTTGACTCCAAATTGGAATTTTATTTTCTAGTTAAAATAGAATTTTAAATGCACTTATAATGGACATTTTATTTTGAAGCAAAATCTTAATTATGTTAAATGTTGTTTTAGGTTAGAAATGAAATCAAAATCCATCGAATTTTATTTT
Source organism: Gnetum montanum (assembly GCA_015680685.1). Lineage (NCBI taxonomy): Eukaryota > Viridiplantae > Streptophyta > Gnetopsida > Gnetales > Gnetaceae > Gnetum > Gnetum montanum. Next base: position 128,041 of record MNCI01012414.1, on the reverse strand, counting down.
ATCATACAAACCAAATCAAATTAATCAAATTCTAATTTTAACCTAATATCAAATTTTCTTAAATTTGTTTAAATTTGCATCAAATTGTTTTTTAAATGGATACTCCACTTTTAACTTAAAGATAAAAAAAATAAAGGTACATGAGAATTAAAACATTTTTAAGTAATCTAATTTTAAACCTTATTTTAAATATATTTCAAATTGAGGTCAAATGCCATTCTAAAATAATGTTAAAGGGACTCACATAAAATAAAATGATTTTAATTTCAAAGTTTATGTTGCATTAAGATTTACTAAAAAAAATTTAGTTAACAGTGACATGAAAATTTTTTGCACCACATATAGATATAAGTAATATGATTTTTGTGTTACTGATAAGTATTTGTGGCACAATTTCTTGCATTGCTTATAAATACAAGTGACAAGATAGTTCTTGCCGCTTATACTGCATTAACAACTTAAGACATCACATTAGTTACATCATATCCATATGTAAAACAAGTTCTTCACATTGCTAAAGATTCCTTTTTAAAAAATAAATTATATGTAATTATGTATGTATGTATATACATCTTGATGCTCCTTTACATTAGCCTATAAATTCATGTTCCCAAAAAATGACCTCCATAGTATCATTATAAAAACTCACAAATGCAATGAACTTGTTCTCATTAAAGAAAACAAAACGACGATAATGTATTAAAAAAATTCAAAATTTAGTCATATAGATGAACATGAAAAGACTACTAGGCTTATTAATTTTGTGAAATATGAAGAGAGAAAACATTAGGTAAAAGAAAACAATAATAACATTATGAATGATAATGATGTAGTCTTGATACTTTTTGATTAATGGTATTTGATATTGTGATAATGAAATTACATGAAATAGACTTTACAATGGATTTCCATATGAAATCAAACTAAACTATAATCGATAGTAGTATATATTTCATGATGTAAAATGTCATTTCATTTTATATATGTTTATGAATGATACCATATGATCCCAACACCAAAAGACTAGTACATAATTGTAAAGCACATTAAATATAAGTGTTATCTAACATTTATTTTATACCCATAAGATATTCAAATTGAAACCTATTACAAATGTATATTATGTTTGCATACTTTAAGAATTCATGATCTATTTACACTATTAAAAAAAGGAAAAATTGTTCCATTCAATGTTTTTTCTTTCAAAGTTGTAAGATTCCACTATTTAAGATTACTATCATCAAAATTAGTAGTACATATGAAGTTTTCTTTTTGTTATACTTAACAATGAAGATAAATTTCATATTTTTGTTAAAATCATATAAACGTTATCTATATAAATTAATACCTAAATTTTCCTATTTTTTTACCATGCAAATAAAATTTTATGAATATAAAAATACATGCTATAAGGTTCATGGTAAAAGTACATGTTTAAAGAGTGTTATATAAGGTTCCAAATAGTGATAAATTTTGGAACAAAAGTGTATACTTCAAATGGACTATTATTTAGATTCCATAAGTAGCCTATATTAAAAATATGAGCACACATCTCATAAGTTGTACTTGTTGACTACCATGCATCTCTCCCATGTTTCCATTTTTAACTAAATATTCCTTTAAACTACTTCTTTCTATTTTATTAAATAATCGACCTAGTATCCTCTACCTTTTAATCCTCAAGAAAATATAAAAATTATATTTATACCATTTGTAGCGACCGAAAACTTCAGTGGCTGGAACACCGAGAGGTTGCTGGGTGAAAAATTTAACCCCGGATTCATGTGAGGGCTGTGCTGGAGAGAAACGGAAGTGGGGTGCCCTAAATGGTCTAGTTGATCAGATAGGAACTTAATCGGTGTATCTTAACCTTTCGTAAACATTTTTTTTTTGAAGCGAGACATGAGAAGTAGATCGATGATCGACAAATGTAAAGAGGTGAAAATAATGCAAAAAAATGATGACAATAAGCGAATAGCAAAATAGATTTGGATGAGAGAGTGCACCATCCCAAAGGTTGTGGATTTGATCCTTTGCCTTGTTAAAAGGTGTACAACAGGTTATGCAACACTGAAGAGACAGTACTTACATTGAACAGTATAGTCATAGGTCTTTTGCGTGCTACTCTATTTGCTAAGATGCTAAAATGCTCGACTCACAAAGGGATGTTTCGAGCAAACCAAAGAACTAAAAGATAACCAGAATGCTCAAAAATTCCAACTATGCTCTTCTAAAGCTAACTTAAAAGCCACTTGCACCAAAATTCCCACCAACGCAAAAAGCCCAACCCCCTGAGCGTTGTTTGCCAGGGTATTTATAGGGCCAGGAGTAGGAGAGAAACGTGGTCTGGATGCCACATGTCTTGGTGCTAACATGTCCATACCATGTAGATGTGTGATGCTGGATGTGAACTTCGTTATGTTGTGACCATATTGCCAAAATTGCATGTGCCTAAATCCAGTGTGCTAACAATGCAAGAACCATGAAGCCTATGCTCCAAGACTATGTCTTTCTTGCTCTTACAAGTAGGGTCAAGCGTAGGAACAATTTTTTGGGAGTTAACCAAGGGTATGAAAAATGAAGTAAAATTGTTGATTTTGCTAAGGAGATTCTAGAGTAAGAAATATTATTTCCAACAAGTTCTAGAGTTACCCGAAGACATCTTGATGCTTCTGTGCCAGTGTTACACTACTCACACTATTGAGCACATTGGTCTAGCGTAAATAACTGCTTACTATGCTATGCTACGCTATGTAGCATAGCATAGCATAGCCACTAGGCTTGATAGAAATTTGTGTAGGAGCCAAAAGCATTGGTGTGGGGCTTGGTCAGGCAAACAACTGCAATTTTTCTCCTCTATGCTGGAAAGCCCTTTGACTTGTTGAATTCATGTTTGGAACACTTCTGTTATTTTTGCATCATCGCCACGCTGTGCTACACTATGTAGCATAGCACAATGTAGCAACTAGTGTACCTTTCTTCCTTGTTTAATCTACCATTTTCTAGCAAGAAACTTTGCTTGAGGCCTAAGGGTTAAGTGGGGTAAGGTGTTTTGGCGGCTGAAGTCTTGCTAAAGTGCAGTCTTCTTGTTGGAATCACTTGGCAAGATGGGCCTTTCTGCTCCACCTTTGCTATGCTATGCTACGCTACATAGCGTAGCACCTCATGTTGGATAAATCTTAACTTGTCTTACAATCATTTTGTCAATTCACATTTGGACGCTTTAGTGGTTATCTTTCAATGCTTGCTATGCTGCACAGCATAGCGTAGCATAGCAAACTTCTTCACTAGAAATATTGTCGAGCTATTTTGCTCATCCTGAACACTTTCGACAACTCCTAGCATGATCTCTAGATAGTTTGTTAGCTCAGTCAATTGTCTAGTTGGGTAGACTAGAGAGTCCGATGGGCCTGTTAGTCCTAGAGATAGAAAACTTGCCAGACTGGATAGTCTATCCTTAGTGCCTATACTTTCTTGTAGAACCGTTGTGACACTGCACTTGTGGAAGTCCTTGCCTACATTCCAAGACTCTACTGAAGCATTAGTGTGAAAATTTTATGGTGTTTCACTAGCCCCTCTTTGTTAACGTCTAGAGGATCCGCCCGATAGACATCAAAAAAGAATACAAAACACCATGAAGGTAAAGACACCAACATCACTCTCTGGTGGTTGCTTAGATGTCACTTTGCTATGCTTGGGAGTAACAGGATAGTCATGCAGAAAAAGGGGGAAAAGGGTGGACTTGAGGGGACAAATTCAGGAAAAGGAAAGAGGAAACGTAGTGTGGTCCCTCGTCGGAGTGCTTATGAGGGAATCGACACTTGTGGAAATTTTTATTTTTTTGGCATCTGACCTCTCATCAAAATTCTTAGAGATGGTCATTGTGAAATAGCTAGTGTGCCATTTGTTTTGGGCACACGCTCATTTTTTTAAGCTCTTTTTCTCTTTTACGCTTTTGTGCTTTTCTTCTACTCTTTAGCCATGTTCACTTGCAAACAACCTTGTTGTTGCAGGACAGGTGTTTCTTTCCCAAGATGAGTTTTGTTACATCCATGTGGGGTTTTGACCTACCTATAGATGCTTCCCATGCAGAAAGTTGTGTTACGTGCATCATGGACTTTGTGGTTGAGCATATGGAAGGGCTTTACATGCATCGAGAAAGCTTGTAAAAAATATGTGAAAATGGAAATATGTGAAAAGACGTCTAAAGCAGGAAGGCCAACAGCGATTTTGGCAACGGTAGACTAAAGGGGCCGACACTGAAGGGGCTAGGAGTTACAATGATGCAAGTGCTTAGGAGTCCCTGCCAAAGGCAAACATTATGCAATTTAGCTATAAGGTGAGAGGCCTAACAGCTGAATGTCTTTTGAGATTAGATGATGGCTGGGGCTGGAAGTTAGCGACCTTGTGGTTGGGCCACAATAGTGCTGGAACTCCAGCAGTGGCCACTGACAATAGAAGCTACTGCCAAGGCGATGGGATGTGGTAGCAGTAGCTCTAGAAGGTCAACAAGATGTTAGAAGACATCTTTGGAGGATCAGTAAGATGCTAGGGGCAATGGAATTGCATATGTTCTAGAGGATGTTTTCTTGTCATTATGAACCACATTCTAGAACTACAACACCCCACCCCATATCGGCACTATGCATGCTCACTTGTTTGAAGGGTCATGGATGCAAGCTGGGAACGTTGTTCTGTGAACCCAGTTTAAGATCTTGGTAGACCATCAAATGTAATGGTTTAAGATCCCAAAAGACTGCGATGTGCTATTTTAAGGTCCCAATAGACTGCTGTGCTAGTTTAAGGTCCTAGTAGACTACAATGTGCTAGCTTAGGGTCTTGGCAGATTGCTGTGCTAGTTTATCGTCGTAGCAGATGGTGGATGGACTAGTTTAAGGTCGTAGCAGACCTTTTGTAATAGTTTTACGTCATAGTGGATAGTCTATGTCAATTTGTATTCATAGTAGACTATCTATACCAGTTTATAGTCATAGGACTCTCTGTGCCAGTTTATAGTCATAGCGGACTATGGATGCTTACCTTGCCTTTGCATCAAACATAGTATGGATTAAGGTACAAGTGGTTCACTGGATTTGCAAACTCTCTGCCATCCATGTCTACCATTTTGAAGGCTCCATTCCCATAGGATTTTGTGACTATGAATGGACCATCCCAGTCTGCTAAAAACTTGTTCGCATGTTCACGTATAGTTTTGAGAACTAGATCCCCCTTTTTGATTGGCTGTTGATGTAGGTTGGAATGATGCTTTTTTCACTACTTGTCTTGGTACCATTGGATATGACCCATTGTTTGTGCATACTCTTCCTCTAGGAAGTTGAAGTCGATGATCCTTGATAGGATCTATGCATTCTATTATTGAAGCAGGTAAAGTTGCAAATAGGTGTGGTGGCAGGTTTAACGCTAGCATGGCTAAGGCATTTGCTATAGTGTTCTTGCTACATGGCACATGTCAGATTTCTATCATTGTGAACTGTTTCAAAAAATGTCTGGCTAAATCACAATAATGCTATAAGTGTGAAGATTTACAAGCATAGATTTCAGTGATTTGGTTGACGATGAGTTTCGGACTACGAAATGTTGGATCTTTAATTTTTGGGTTGCTAAAAGGCCCCTAAGGAGTCCTTCGTACTCAGCTACATTGTTTGTACAAAGGAAGATAAAATGGTAAGTAAAAGGTTAAATGTCTCCCAAGGGGAATGTAATGATGGCGACAGCACTACCACCTCGCATGGTTGAGGCACCGTCGAAATGCAAACTGGCCTCAAAGTGCAATGGCATAGGGTTGATGTTGTTAATGTGTTCATCAAGGAATTCTAGTTCTATGATTTCCTGATCATCGACTAGTGAGGTTGTGAGCTGCATAGCTATCGCTTGTCCTTTCATCGATGATTGAGCTACATAGTATAAGTCAAATTCCACCGTTATAGCTTTCCATCGGGCTATCCTACTGCTTTCATATAAGTTGTTGATGATAGCCCGAAGTACGTTTCTCTTGCATATAATGTTAACCTAGCTACGGAATAGGTAGTGTCTCCACTTTTTTACCGTAAATACTAGGGAGAGAAAATTCCTTTCTACTTTGTTTTATTTCGGTTCGTAGGCTATCAATGCATGGCTTAAGTAATAAACTGGGATTTCAGAGTTGTCCTCTCTTTTTTGGCATAATAGTGTTACAATAGATGTGTCTAAGGTGGCAAGGTAGATATAGAAAGGCTTATCCCTCTGTGGTGGGTAAACAGTTGGGAGGTGTAAAAGCTTTTTCTTTAAGTCATTGAAAGCTTGTTGACACTGTGTTGTCCACTCAAAGTTAACTGCCTTCTTTAGTAAGTTTTGCATGGGGTGTAACTTGTTAGTTAACTTTGCTATAAACCTTTTGATAAACTATATTATACCTTGCAACCCACGTAGTTCTTTAAGGTTGGTAGGGGGTGCTAGGTTAATGATGACCTTAACTTTGTCAAGGTCCACTTGTATTCCAGCCTCTAATACCACAAACCTTAGCATGCATATGATTTTAGCACCAAAAACACATTTCTTTGGATTGAGACGTAATTCATTCCTATGACAATGCTTGAGGACCACATCTAGATCATTGGGATGATTAATAGCTATCTTATACTTGACTGCTATGTCATCCACGTAATCGTTTAGTCTCTCTAGGAGGTAGTCGCTGAATATGTATGTCATGGCTCATTGATAGGTTGCTCCAACATTTTTGAGATCAAAGGGCATCATAGTGTAACAAAAGGTTCCCCAAGGAGTCATGAAAGCAGTTGTCAAATGATGCTTTAGATTGATGTCGATTTGATTGTAACACGAGAACCCATCCATAAAGGATAATAAAGCATGACTAGCCATAGTGTTGATAAGTTGATCAATACTTGGTAGTGGGAAGTCATCTTTAATCATTTCTTTGTTTAGATCCTGAAAGTATATAAAAATTCATATTCCTCCCATTTTCATAGAGAATACAATGAATCCTACTTGATATAGCTTGGTAATTTCATCATGTATGGCTAGTGCGATTTTTGGTTTAATTTTCCAAGCCTTTTGTTTAACCAGTTTGACACGTTAGTCCAAGACAATGTTATGTTGTATTAGTTGTGGCTCTAAGCCTGTCATGTCATTATAGGACCATGCGAACACTTTGATGTTGTCTTGAAGGACTTTAGATACATCCTTTTGTATTTTTTGATCTAGGAGGGAGCTAAGTTTTAGTGTCCTTATTTCCCCCATGGATGTCGTTATAGGTTTGTCGATGAGAGGGTCCTTAGTCATGTCCCCAGCCTCTAAGTATAATGCTTGTACTAGATGTTTGGGCCAATCTAGGGACATTTCCAGGGATGCTACAGTGTTATCAGTAGATTATTCCTAGTCTATTGACTCTAAGTTTATATGTCTTACAAGCTTGCCATGAGGACTTGTCAAGGTTAAAAGTGAATGTAGATCACGCTGCATGGCCATTTTTTTCAACCTACCACAATACAAAAAATCCAAGTCAAGTGATACCTATTTGTAGCAATAGCGCATAATAAAATTTTTCAAAGCAACAATGAAACATGAAATAATTATCAACTATTCAGCCAAGTTCGTAAGTTACTAGTTTAAGGTCTTGGTAGACCATGAATAGGTTTGAACATGCAAGGGACATTAACTTTGCTAGTTTAAGATTGTGGTGGACCATAATATTGGAAAATCTAGTTTAAAATACGAAATGGGTACTAAGGTTGCCAGTTTAAGGTCATGGCGGACCATGCTCATGCTACAGTGTACATCAAAATGTAAATCAAGGTTGCTAGTTTAAGGTCTTAGCAAACCGTTAACAGTTGGAGTTCGAGAACTAAGGTCACTAGTTTAAGGTCTTTACGGACCATTGTGGGTAGGCTTTGTAAAGGTGCATTCCTAATTCAAGGCAGGATGAAATTTTTGATTGGGCCCACCTGTTATGTTGCAAACAATGATGCTACGCCATAGCGGGATTATGACACAATAGTGTTATGCTATATGGGGCATCCCACATTACTCGGGGTGTAAAAATGGTAAGTTCTTTTCACCACGTTGGCTATAAATAGGGGTTTACCCCTAGTAAACTCGTCATTTTCATTGTTAGAGTTCAGAGCCCACATCAAGAGCGTAGTGCGGTTGTGTCGAGAGAAACCGAAGCAGTGTAGCATAGCAGTTGACAAAAAATTTATGAGTGAGAAAATGGCACCCAATGGTGAACACAAGCATCGAGGACTCACTAATTTGGACAAGGTGAAGGACACTCTATAGTACTTGTCCTAGGTGCACGTTGAAGTGTGGGAGGAGACTCCCTCTACTCGGTAAGTCACTATGTTGCCCTTGTTTTCCAAACAACAGTAATCATTATTGTGCTGAAATCTGCATCTTTTGCCACTGTTTTGGTTGCCATTTTGGCCACTATGCCACCACTGTTGCTGGTTGGCCATAGAAGTTGTACAGACATAACGCTATAGCTACATGCAGTATCGCCTCGAACGCCATTGTTGCAACTACCTTGTCGCGGGGGTTTGGGTGATTCTAAACAGCTTAGCGCATGGTTTCCATAGTGTACTGCCCTTAGGAGGGTTTGGCCATCTGCAAGATTTGACATTGTGACACGTGTTTAACGTAGTGTGGCACGAGTTATTTTGTATTGAAAAAGTATGGTTGAGATGGCTATAGAACACTGAATTATTTCTTGTCTGAACATTGTAATGTTTTTATTATGCTATGCCGGTATGTCATAAGGTTTTTAGGTTTGTTGCATTACTATGCTATTGAATTTGCAACACAACTACATTGCAGGATTTGTTTTTGTTAAGTTTGCTACGTTGCCATGCCCATCATATTAATATGTTGTTTGCATTGTTATATTTTTGCACATCTATCTATTCTTGTTCATTTGCTACGTCATGTATCATGCATTTGCATCTAAGTGTTGTTGCATTGTGCGAGGCTTGATGACTATGCTACGCTACGAGCATCGTGTTGCTACGTCACCTATGATTTTTATTCTATTTTTTTTATTAGAGAGAGATTTACGACTGGGAGATCATGCTACACTATATATAATTAGAGGGTTATTCTATGCTACATGTAAACTTCACTTGTACATAGTGCTAATGTTTTATGCTTTATGTTGAAGCCCATTCTGATCGTCTTGGAGATTGTGGGAGTCCTACGCTGCCTTAGCGAACTGGTGGCCAATGTCCATCCTCCCCATGCAAGTGTGGGATGGCAGGTGGTTTGGTTCTGGGAGGGTGCATGGGACTTCCTACAGCTCCTCCTCAGCCATTTTAGTGTGATTTTTTGATCACACTTATCAGCGGAGATAGTAGCTGCAATCATAGAGACCCTGTTGCTCGGGGCAAACCAACATATTCTAAAATTTGTGACCGATGGATCAATCAGGGGCGAGCAAGTAGAAGGTTCCAACTAGTGCCCAAAAGGCTTGAGATACTTAAGTTGGATCTGGAAGATGTCTGAGTATAAGTGTTATCACTTACACAACATGTTATTTGTTGCCCATCACATGGGCACCTTCTTTCAGAACCCACATCGAACCGTTTATTATCCTGGCAGGTGAGTTCTATGAAGGTATTTTATTACGTTGTCTGATTTATGCTATGCTAGACACAGGCATTAATAGTGTGTATATATATTTTTTGTGTGTTACCAGGTTTTTTATTGATAGGAGTGGTCTCCACGGTGACACAGACACCTTAGTGTTGGCATAGATGGCCCTGTGGGAGTTTTCTTCCACTAAGAATGTGCACGTTGGCGTAATCGGCCAATTTAGGAGTGAGTTTAGAACCTATCCAACCTGGTATTCCGAATTTTATGGGAAGTGTGAAGAAGTTGGTTGGTTGGATAGGGAGTGGGAATCTCTCAGGTCGCTCACCGTTGAAGATGTGTTCGTGGATCTCCCACCATTTCCCATGCCATTTAAACCTAGTACGCTAAACTGTGAATTCACTGTTACATGTTTGAGTAATTTTTATTATATTTTTTATTGCTAACCTTTTTTTTATTTTTCAAACCTTTTCAATGGTGAGGAAATCCCAAGAGGTGATTTTGATCACTTCTAGGAGCAACGAAACCAACCTTTTTTTTAAGTACGAGGAGGTGGAGAAGACCTAGTGTTAGCTCTGCAATGGGGCCCCAACCACTCTTTTCCACAACCTTCAAGAGGCTTGGCTCATGGAATTATTTTTGGCCATCAAACCGAATGTCCCACCTACAAAATGCTAACTCTTTCTCTGAGAAAGTGGACAGCTTCCACACACATGTTTACGGTGTGCGAGTGGTGTTTGAAATCAATGACCAATTGTTTGTGGATATTTTTGATGTCCCTTCTAATGGTCTCCCCATAGGAGAAAAATATAAGAAATATTCTAACCATCAGGGGGACATTTAAGAGTGGCTAGGGGTGGCAAAGGACCAAAAGGGGATCTACATTGGGAAGGTTAGGCTATGTGTGGCCAAAATAGTTTACCCTGTCTTCTGTGCCCATGCCTTCCCCAAGCTACTCTCCCAAGGAAAAATTGTTGGAATTGAATAGGCTTGGATAATGAGGGACAACATGGAAGAGGGGACTCATTACAATTGGGTCAAACACCTTTGTAGAGGCTTGCAGGCTAAAATGGTCAAGCTCCGCAGGAAGCTTGAGTCCTGCTTCAACATGCATCATGCCTTCTTTATAGCCTACCTATGACATTTTTCAGAATTCTTGGTAGTTCACAAGAATGAATTATGGTACTACAAGATTGTAGCCAGATTTTCAAGCCATGGATCTACCAAGTCTTCCATACCACCTGATCTCAAGACCCCTCAGAAGCTATTGGGGAATCATTTCCAATGATGACCAGGGATCATGTGGTGCGCAACTTTCATGGCAAGGATAGCATGGGGAGGAACCCCCATTACCATTGGTAGTGTGACAAGGGGGGAATACCTCATTGCAAAGATGATGACAACTAAGTTGCAACGCAAGAGATCTCGCACAAATGAGGAAAGAGGGAAGAAGCTGCAGCTCAAACTTGGCAAAGTGCATCCTTTGATTGGTAAGTGTTTTTTTTTTTTGCTAACGTTTGCTACACTATGTTATGCTAGGTAGCATTACACAATGTAGCATCTACTTCAAGTTGGTATAATTTACTTACTGCAACTATGGTTTATTAGCAAAGGAAGAAGAGGAAGAAGGGGAAGAAGAGGTGGTGGTCCCTACAACAAGGATGATTGGCGAAAACGAAGAGGCTCTGGCCATTGAGGAAAATGCCCTAGCTGATGAAGAAGGGGCCCCTACTATAGGAGAAAGGACCTTGGCTAGTGAGGAAGAGGTCCCTATTGATGAAGAGGAGGCCTCTCCCAATGAAGAAAGGGTCCTAGCCAATGAAGAAAAGGCTCCTAGCAATCAGTAAGAGGCCCTTGCTGATGACCCTTTTGTGAAGAGCAGTTCAATACTAGAGGGGCACATGAGCATTGAGGACGTTGCCACATTGTTGGGTTAGCTGGAAGGAGAGGGGCTTCATTTGGATGCTAGTGAGTTTGACCGTATATTTGATAGTGTGCCGATGGGCGAACCCCCCGCTATCATCCCTGAGGGCTTGCTAGGTAGGAGCTTTAAACTATCATTTATATTGTCTATTAGCTTCATCATGGTTTCCCTCCACTATGGCTAACATGTTTCATTGTGTAGTTGACACCACTATTAATACCTCTGGTCCTTCCTCGATCTTCCTGCGACCATGGACCAAGAATCTCAACAAATTTACTTTCATGGAGGGGGTGGTCGACGACATGATCTATCGATTGAAGCAGATCGACCCAGAAGTGGGTAAGTTGAAATTACTACACTAGACTCTCTAAATTGCTCTTGCTTCACTATTCCACTATGACTAATTCCTTTATATATGTGGTTGGTAGCCTCTCACCTTATGTGGGACCCTAAGCAAGCGGTTGAGGTCAACGTCATGCCCAAATTTCCATTGGAGGTGACTAAGGTACCACATCGCATATACAACGAAGAAAACCAATGTGCACTATACTTGGCATGATCCTTGTGGTAATATAGGTATGTGAATGAAGAACTCTAGAAATGGGTACATAGGCTTAAGAGGGAGAAGGCCAATCTAACCTCCAAGGTGGGAGATCTCCAATCTAGGAACAAATTCCTGTTGGCCCGAGACACTAACGATGGCAGTTGGTCCATGGCCATTATTGACTACGCAAGGTATTCGACAGTTGTGAAATGAAAAAATGAGGCCACTCACAAAATAATAGAATAGTGTATGAAAATGGACTTGTTAGCCTAGAAGAACCAAGACTAGAAGGACTACAGTGTAAAAATTTATGAGTGGGGGCAGGCATAGAAAAACCATAAACACATGTATAAACTAGAATGTGCCACCTGCTGTGAACAATATCGTGATGCCTCTATCAAGTTTCATATTTACAAGGTATTCCTTAACATTATTTGCACTTCTGGGACTTACGATAGGTTTATGCAACAGGTGGTAGCAAGTGAATCTCCAAAAAGGGAAATGACCTTTCCTATGGGTGAGGCCACAACTACAACCTTTTCTCCACGACCACTGAGATGGACAACCATAGGAAAGGAGAAAGTTTCAACAAGTGCTAACTTGGGAGACAAGAATTGGGCTGATATTACAGAAGAGAATATCTTGCAATTCCTTGCAGAAAGCATAGATTGGATACCCCCTGAAACAAACGTGGGGTTGTCTTAGGTTAGTCATTTCTTTGGTGTTGTGATAATTTGTTTTATTTGAATCCTTATTGTAGCTTTTAACTGACTATTTAATTTTCCTTGTGGTACAAAATCTAGATGAAAACATAGGACCTAATGAGGTAGGGGACAATGGAGTGGGCGAAGGGTCATAGCATAGTAGCTGAGAATTTTATTTGGATTCTCACCAAGAATGTTGTAAACATTATTGATGAATATTTTTGAATGGAATATGAAGAGATTTATTTGTTTTTTGCTTATTTGTTGTACTTATTTTATTTTATTCTTTATCTTTCTTTATCAATTAAACTCCTTCGGAGCATCTTGTTTTAGTTTTAGGTCATTTCAGGCCATAACAATAGTTTAAGGCCTTTTCAGGCCGTCACTAGTTTTAGGCCATTTTGGGCTGTTGGATGATGGTAAGGAAACATTTTGCCAATTTTAGGCCTTAGTGAGCCATGGTGTGATGTAAACAGTGGATGTGATGTGAACGGTTTGAAGAATGAGGCAGACACTTAGCATAAAGAAACAAATATGAAGTAAACAAAGAATAAATGTATGATAAAAATTAATCATGCCAAAAGCAGTGGAGTAGATACACTACACAAGTAACAATCATTCTTGTAGCTGATTTCTAACCCATCATGGGCTTGGTGATGCGTAAGGCCAAGGGGCTTTGTTGTGGTATTCTTCTATGTCATTATCTATCGCTTGAAAAGGCAACTTGGCCCATGTAGTTTCATTTTCTCAGCCAACATTTTGGGCCAGCTCATTTGTCAAACAAGTAACTTCGGTGGAGATAGGCACTTTGTTCTCAGAGGTTATTACTTCTGAACCTTGCTCCATGTTAACATTGTTTATTACTTGGATTTCCACTTCATCAACATAGATCACCACCTCCCTGCCCATGTAAGGTAGGGGGTTTCTTAATCTACACGTGAAGAGATGGCCCTAAGTTGGGCTAACCATGACCTCCCCAAGATCAGGTTAAATCTAGGCATCTCTTCTACCATGATGAATGTTGAACTTGTGGGGAAATGGTCCCCTGCCACAAAGTTAATGTGAACAGTCCCCTTTACCACCACTCGTGCCCCATTGAACGACTTCAGACATGAGGTTGTCGTGGGTTTGATTTGATCCACCAAACCTAGTTTGTCCACTATGGGGAATGAGATGACATTTGTAGTAGCCCTGTCATTGACATGTACTCTTTGGATCTTATGCTAACTAACCCGAATTGTGATGAACAGGGGTGCTATTGTGGCCTGGCCCTTCTCAGGGTCATCCTTGATGGAGTCATCACAGAATGTCAACTGAGCTAGCCATGGTTCTTTGGCCATAGAAGGAAGCATGATAACAAGGATTTATTTTTCCTATGCCAGCATGTTTTTGTCAACCAATATGGACGTTAACATGAAAACCAAGGCCTCGCGGTGTATAGTGGAGGTCATTACCAGGTCATATAGGCTCAAGGTTGTATTCTTTTGTTTCAGAGCTTCTTTGACTTGAGTAAGTACATTTAGGAGGTCCTATCCACTTTCTTATTATTTTCCATCCTTCTCTTCCTCCATTCATCCTAGAAGATGAATTTTGTGAGGAGGATCAGTTTCAGGTTTGGGGCTAGACACTTTTGGGTGGGATGGTAATGACTGTGTGTGTGTAGTGGTGTCAACTATTGATGATGAGGGGGGCATAGATGTGGAGGACGAGGGGGTAGGCTTGGAGGGACCTGGGGTGGTACGTTCCTTCGCTGTTTTGTCCATTAGACGCTCTTCCTATTTTTTTGAATGGGAAGGTTGTGATGTCTTCTTAGGTTGGCTCTGTGTGATGGGGGTAGCTAAGTGTTTTGGCTGCCTAATGAAAAATGGTGCTTGTGGCATTATTGTGGGTGACGATGCAGTTTTGAATATGAAGGGTGCAAGGGTGGATGTCCAAAGAGCAACCTTGAGGACAAATGGTTGTTGCGGTGTCTTTTTTTTCATTGTTGGTGTTTCTACGCTACGTTGAGGCATGTGAACCACAAATGGCTGCTATGGTGGTTCTGGGTTACTATCTATGCCAATCGTGTTGATAATATATCCCACATTGTTATCATTGAGGGGGTCCTTGTAAACATGCATGGATTGATTTTCGGGACAGATAGGGTTGCGTTCTTCAAGAACCAACTTCCCTTGGTCAATCATCCATTGGATGTCATCTTTTAATGCTAGATAGTAATCTGTGTCATGACCACAAAGTTGATGGTAGTCACAGAACTGCTCCAGCTTGAAGTTCTTAGGAACTAGTAGCTCATTGGGAGTAGCCAAGGAGGGGTTCCTAAGGAGTTTGCAATACGACTAATGTCATTTGGTCACCTCCTCCAACATCCATTTATATTGAATATACCCAACCCCCAGCAATTTCTTCAGGACTTTTGAAGGCTTGATGGGTACGGGGTGTACTTGGAGCAATCTTTACACTTGAAGTTGGGTCTAGGTGGGGTTGATGCCTCTGGTGTTGATGTCAAGGGTTGGGTAGCATTACCTGGGCTAGGCGTGGGGTTAGTTGATGTTGTGGCCACCTTTTTGTTATTGTTGCTGTTGGGCTTTGCCTTGTTTGCCATCGTGGCCACCGTGGCCATTGTGGCTTTGCCTTTCTCTTTGTCTTTTTTGGTATATGCATTTTTATATGCAACATAGATTGGATCTTTACGGGCTTTAGTCATGTATTGGATGCTCTTCATCTAGGAAAAAGCTTGACTAAGAGAGCATGAGGCTAGGTAGTACATCTTGGATTTGATGAAATCATTTACTTCCCCCTTGAAGATAGCCAGCAAATGGGCCTTCGTGATAGGCTCACAGATCTCATTCAAGGTAGCGCTCCACCACTATATAAACTTTTTCACCGACTCTAGTGAGTCTTGCTTAACACCCATCAACTGATCTAGCGTGACTTTGGGCTTCAAGTTATACTTGAAGCAGGTCATGAATTGGGTCAGTAGCTCCTCCAATGTTGAGATGGAGGCATGCGAGAGTGCACGGTACCAGTCTAAATCTTTGCCCATCAGATACATAGCAAATATGCGAATAATGGTGTGCAGTCGCTACTGCAACAACAAATATTTAGATCTAAACATGACTAAATGTGCATTAGGATCACCTTACCCATTGTATTTTGTGAAGTGGGGGAGTGGCATCCCAGGGGGTAATGTGAGCATGGGAACGGTTGGGCTGATGGGGTCATCATGGTAGAAATCCATGACCTGCACCATGTAAAAACTAGAAACTTTGAGATGTTTAATCTCTTTAGTAAGGATTTGGATAAGTTGGAACACTTGGTCTAGACCCGGAGATGATGTAGATGGTTGTGGGGTTGTAGGGGCAACCATTGTTGGTGGCATAGTAAGGATAGCGGCCTAGCTCATAGGGGGTGTCATTGGGGGTGCCCCTGCGAAGGGTGTTATCTGTGAGGTCCACCACCCAGTGGATGTTGCTGTTGGAGCGGCGGTCACTAGTGGTGCTGTAGCATTAGTCCTTTACGTGACTGATGGAATGGGCCACAATCCTGCACTTGGTTGTGACACCAGCGGGACTTGGTATGTTTGGTGGTAAGGGTAATGTGGCATCTGGGAGGGTTGTAAAGTAGGAAGCAAAGTGGCTAGGATCCACCACACGGTTTGGGCTAGGCCTACCACTGATGGTGGAATAGATGTAGATAATGGAATAGGAGCAGAGACTCAATGTAGCTGTGAATTAGACGTGGTGTGCACATAGGGAAACATAGTTGTGAACAACGCTAGGTACAAGGACAAGATGGAATGAGAAGGGAGAGTTCCTAGGAATGAAACTGAGGGAGCAGCATGTTGATACGCTAAGGGTGTAGAATGGTTGCCCATGGTTGATGAAAATGTAGATTGAGGCAGCATTGTGGTAATCACAAAGGGGGCTGATGCAAAAATTGGGTTTGACTTGAAGACCATAGTCGGAGGGATGGTCATAGCGTAAGTCTGGCCACAACCCTCAAATTGGGAGTCCAAGTCTTCTTGTCTATCCTATAATGCCTCATTATAATGAGATACCATATCTCGTTCCCTAGACTTACTAACTTGCATCACCTGGTCTAAAATCCAATGATACATTTTTGTCAGGGAGATGGTAACATCAAGGGTAGGGATAAATTCCCTCCCATTCCGGTGAAGGAACTCGAAGTTGCATTTTTCGTCAAGTTCTTGGCTATCTAGGGGTAGATTTGCCTAGATCTTTGAGCAGAGGAAGTCATAATGCTCTGCGTCTTGTGACAAGAACTTTGGTGACAGATGTCAAATCCTAAGAGACTGGTGTGGTGCCAGCATTGGGCTAGGTGGCCACTCAGAACCCATGGTGCTTTGAGCCAAGAAAGAAGCATCAAGGCTTGAGGTGGAAACAACGGTTGTTGATGGAATAATTTTTCCTGATAAAGGGAAAAATTGCAAATGAGAAACATGGAAATTAATAGACGATCGGAGGCTTTTTATCCTGCCAGGTTCCAAATAAACTGTCATCATGACCAATTTGCACCACACGATGTGTAAACAAATGCAAAAGGATGTCACGTTTACACTAGTGGACGACACGATACAGAGAGCATACAGGACTACCCGTAAGATGTAGAAAGGGCACCAAAGGCACTCCTAGTGCCAAAAATTGTAGCAACCGAAATCATTGATGGCTAGAACACCAAGAGGTTACCAAGAGAACAATTTAACCTTGGACCCGTGTGAGGGCTGGGCTAGAGAGAAATGGAAGTGGGGTTTCCTAAACGGTCTAGTCAATCATATAGGAACTTAATCGGTGTATATTAACCTTTCATAAACGTTTGTTTCAGAAGCAAGACACACAAAGTAAAGTGATGATCGACAAATGTAAAGTGGTGAAAATAATGCAAAACAATGATGACAATAAGTGAATAGCAAAATAGATTTGGATGAGAGAGTGCCCTCCTTCTAATACCAAAAATTGTAGCAACCAAAATCATCGGTGGCTAGAACACCGAGAGGTTATCGGGAGAACAGTTTAACCCCGGACCCGTGTGAGGGCTGGGCTAGAGAGAAATGGAAGTGGGGTTCCCTAAATGGTCTGGTCGATCATATAGGGACTTAATCAGTGTATCTTAACCTTTCATAAATGTTTGTTTTGGAAGCAAGACATGCAAAGTAAAGCAATGATCGACAAATGTAAAGTGGTGAAAATAATGCAAAACAATGATGATAATAAGAAAATAGAAAAATAGATTTGGATGAGAGAGTGCACCACCCCAAAGTTCGTGGATTTGATCCTTTGCCTTGTCGAAAGGTGTATAATAGGCTATGCAACACTGGAGAGACACTACTTACATCGAATGGTATAGTCACAAGTCTTCTCCTTGCTACTCTATTTGCTAAGATGCCAAAATGCTCGACTCATAAAGGGATGTTTGGAGCCAACCAGAGAACTCAAAGATAACTAGAATGCTCAAAAATTCCAATTATGCTCTTCGAAAGCTAACTTAAAAGCCAACTACACAAAAAATCCCACCAACACAAAATGCCCAACCTCGCAAAAAATCCAACCCCCTAAGTGTTGTTTTCTGGGGTATTTATAGGGTCAAGAGTAGGAGAGAAACATGGTTTGGATGCCACGTGTCCTAGACCCCACAAGGTGCTAACATGTCCGTACAGTGTAGATGTGCAATGTTGGATGTGAACTTTGTTACATTATGACCATATCGCCAAAATCCAGTGTGCTAACAATGCAAGCAAAATGGAGCCTATGCTCTAGGACTATATCTTCCTTGCTCTTACAAGCATGGTCAAGCATAAGAATAGTTTTTTGGGAGTTAACTAGGGGTATGAAAAATGAAGTAAAATTGTTGATTTTGCCGAGGAGATGCCAGAGTGAGAAAGATTGTTGCCAACAAGTTTTAGAGTTACCTGAAGATGTCTTGATGCTTCCGTGCTAGTGTTACACTACTCATGTTGTTGAGCACATTGGTGTAGCATAAATAACTACTCACTACTTACACAAATTTTTGTCAAGCCCAGTGGCTATGCTATGCTACACTATGTAGCGTAGCATAGCGTAGCCACTAGGATTTACAAAAATTTGAATAGGATCAAAAAGCATTGGTGTGTGGCTTGGTTAGGCAAACAACTACAATTTTTATCCTCTATGCCAAAAAGCCCTTGGACTTGCTGAATTCATGTTTGGAACACTTTCATTATTTTTGCATCATCGCTACGCTATGCTATGCTATGTAGCGTAGCACAGCATAGCAATCAATGTACCTTGCTTCCATGTTTAATCCACCATTTTCTAGCAAGAAACTTTGCTTGAGGCATGAGGGCTAAGTGAGGAAAGGAGTTTTCAAGGCCAAAGTCTTGCTAAAGTGCAGTGTTGTTGTTGGAATCACTTGGCAAGATGGGCCTTTCTGCTCCACCTATGCTACACTATGCTACGCTGCATTGCATAGCATAGCATAGCACCTTGTATTAGCTGAATCTTGACTTTTCTTGCAATCATTTTGTCAATTCTCATTTGGACGCTTGAGCAGTTATCTTTCAATGCTTGCTACGCTGCATAGCATAGTAGACTTCTTCACTAGAAAACATGCCGAACTATTTTTCTCATCCCAAAAACTTTCGACAACTCCTAGCATGGTCTCTAGGTAGACTATTAGCCGAGTTAATTGTCCAGTTGGGTAGACTGATAGTCAAGCAGGCCTATCAGTCGTGGAGATAGAAAACTTGCCAGACTAGACAATCTATCCTCAGTGCCTACACTTTCCTGTCAAACTGTCATGACACTGCACTTGTGAAAGCCCTTTCCTACATTCCAAGATTTTGCTAAAGCATGAGGACCCTGAAATTTTATGGTGTTTCACCATTTATACTTCTAGCATGAATTAATTCTTATTTTAAAAATCTAAGTGTGTAAGTTAGCTTATTATGATTAGTGTACCAAGAACATGTATTATCTCATTACTTTTTAATAAAATAGTTACGCTCTTTCAAGATTATGAAAATATTTTTTGAAGGTGTACAAAGGTAAAAAAATCCAATAATTAAAATTCTATTTGTCTTTTTACTTCGAATAAATATTTTCTTGATGCATAAATTTTTACATAGAGATTTTATAGTTTATAAACTAATATTAGTTATGAACTATCTATGATAACTTATGATTAGTGTTGATTTAAAAACTACAAATGACATGATTTTGTTTATCATTAAAAGGATTCATAAGTAGTTATTAAGACTTGTAATAATCATAATAGTGAAAAGGCTTATGAACCATAGTTATCTTATAGATTAGAGTTACAATTACATCCTTGACTCATAATATAGATCCTGGTATATTAGAGTTTCCCAAAGAAGGCATAAAACAAAACTCTAATAATAAGAAATTGACATTGAAAAGAACAAGAAAAAATGTCAATACTATTGAATTTTTAATATAGTGTTGTCACATTTCATCCATAAATGAAGCAAGGCTTAATCTAACATTTTCGATGGTTTATTTAGCTCAACTGTTTCATCAAAAGAGACTCTATATTCCATAAACAATTTAGAGCTCATAATTAAGGCCAAAGAAAGCTCTAGTCTAGAACACATAATTTTGGGTTTTTATCTTAATATTTAAGCTCAAATTGTTTAAAAATGGGGTTTATAATTAAAGTCTAAAGGTAAAATCTCATGGATTTAAAGAACATGTGCTAAAAGAAAGATTTTTGAGTTCTAGTAGAAGAACTTATGGAATAGAAATGGAGCTTGATTTATTGGAATGATTTCCATAACTTTTAGAGAACAATTACTTACACAATGATAGTAAGCAAGTGTGGTTGCACTAGTTCATGTGGAAATAAGCTCTAGATGAAGATAAAAAGGGAAGCCTCATGGCATGTTTCAACCTTGGCTCCATATTTTGCTTCTTTGTGGAGTTTTTCATTTCATATGGATTTGAGCTCTAACCCTAGCTTTTGCAAAGGTAGTGCTTTGAGTGACACATCAAAATTTAGAGATGATGCTTAGAATCTTGTTTTTTTTCTCTAGTTAGCCCAGTTTGTTCTACCAACTTAACTCTTAGATAGCTCAAATTAATGTTATTAAATCAGCTTTAGTGAGGTCATCCTTAAATAAGAACATGTGTGCAATAGTTCTTTAATTTGGCTTGGCATTTAGACCTAATTCAAAGAACCATTTTTGGTTCCATAAAAAGATCAAAAAGAGCTTTGCCACGTCAACCCTTACATCATTAGCACATAAAGTTATTAAATGAAGCCAAAGTTTAGTCCTACATGAAAGTTTACTTTTTGGCTCTACCACCAGCTCATGGATTGGTTTATAAAGCCTTGTTCCAATTATGCCACATCAGCTTGAAAGCTAAGAATATCTTTAGTAAGGAAAAAACATACTTTACAAAGTAGCTTATTTCTAGTTCTACCATGTTAGCTTATGAAAGAATCTCATAGAATCAAAAATTAGTTCTACAAAGGGATTGTACTTAAGGAATGAGCTTTACTCTAACACATCAGCTTCGTTTGGAAAAGTTTGTAGAGTAAAAAGTAGCCTTATGAAAAGAGCTCAATAATGGTTCAATAAAAGAGCCCATAGAACTATTTCATAGAGCTAGAATTTGGCTCTATGGACAAGCTCCTTTTCTATTCTGCCATGTCAGCTCTCATAGAGCCAAAATCTAGCTTCATGAACAAGCTCATAATTACTCTACCAAATTAGCTCAAAGAGGTTTGTAGATCTAAAAGTAGTTCTACAAAACAAATCTTCCACATAGGCTTCTAGGTTAAGCTATAATCATAAGCATAAAAAATAGCTCTATAAATCATATCATCTTATACCAGCTCAACTCACTCATAGAGCTAGTTCGTAGAACCAAATTTTTGTTCTACAAGTGCACTCTATCACATCAACAATGCCAGATTATTTTTTCTAAATCAGCAAGTATATCAATTTTGGTCTTGAGCATTTAGAGTACCACATTAGTAGTGCCATGTTAGTGGTACCACATCATCCTTGCCATGTTAGACTCCTAGTGAAGATACCACTAAGGAAAATGTTCATAAAGCTTAATTTGATTCTACAAGAAACCGCTATCATGTAAGCTTTACTATTAGCTTATGTTCATAAAACCATCAAAAAATGGTTCTAGGAAAACATCCTATAAGCCAAATTATCTTTGCAAATGCACTCTACCATGCCATCTTTTGTAGAGCTAAATTTTAGCTCAACAAAGAAGCTTAACTCCATTAAGCCACATCACCTTGAAGAGGTGCTTTGTAGAACCAAACATTAATTCTACAAAGTGGCTATACCATGTCATTCCTCACCACATTAACTCATAGAATCATCTCATGAATTTAAAATTTAGCTGTATGAAATGAATCTACTATGCCAACTTGTAGATGAGCTTTAAAGAACTTAAAAATAGCTCAACAAATAGCCTTTCCATGTCAATGTCATCAACTTCTAGAGGAACTATGTATAGATCAAAAGTGATTCTATGAAGAAGCTCTACCACATTAGCTGAGCTCACTCTATCCTACCTCCTCAGCATCATGACATGCTGACTTGTAGAGCCATTTCGTAAGGTGAGAATTCAATTCTATAAAGAAGCTTGTAATGGTTCTACCATGTCAACACCAAAGAGTGAACCCTACCTTTTTAGCTTATGGGATGCTACTATAGGTGTAAAATCTAACTCTACAAACAAATTTCATTTTCAACTCTACCAAGTTAGCTCATGAGCTTAGTTCGTAAAGCTAGAATTTAACTTTAGGAAGGATCCCTACCATGTCAACTTATGGATGAGCTTTGTAGAGCTAGAAAATGATGCTACAAATTATCTCTACCACATCAACTCAAAGATGGAATTCGTAGAACCATTTTACTACTTAACAAGTGAATTATGCCATGTTATCAAAGTTCGATGTATGTTGGCATGTCAGCATTCTACTATGTCAACACGTAGATCTAATTTTTAAAACTATATTTCCACTCTACAAAAGAGCTCTACCATGATATCTGAAACACCACTAATTTTGGCCTAGCACTTTTAGACAAGAATTAAGCTAAGTCATGCTGCTTCCCAACATGAGTACAGCGTGACCAAACTTGGAGGCCTCTGAAACAACCCCCGATGGTCCATGATTCAACAGGCAAGGTTCCCCCAGGGCCCACAAGAAAATGCACCAACTTCCAGCATCCAGAATCAAAAGTTTCAGGTTCAAAATGTTTGGTTTTGGCCAAGTACACTTTGGTTACTTTTTCAGACGCTGCACAGCGTAAGGATCAGCGTCACCAACTTTTGGAGCCCCAAAATTGAGTTCAAACAGGCCGAAATCAAGCACAAGGATCCCCCATGACCTTCACCAAGGTCCCAGCAGCTCCCAGCCTCCAAAAAATCAAGATTAGGGCCTCAAATATGCCATTTTCACTTGGTGATGCTGGGGTTACTTTTTCAGATGCTGCACAGCGTAAGGATCAGCGTCACCAATTTTTAGAGCCCTAAAAATGAGCCAAATGACTTGATTTTAAGGGTGTAATTCATCCGCAAGGTCCACTATTGATAACTATGGGCCCTAGCCTTCAGAAATTCCAGATTTTAGCTCAATATTGCAAGTTTTGGAGGTCACACTGCAAGTCACGCTGGATGCTAGACAAGAGAGGCGGTGTTAATCCTTCTTGATTTTGTTTTTCAAGAAATCTGTAAAATGGCAAAGGGATATGAAATCCCATGCAAAATCAGGCCAAATATTCAGTAAAAAAAAGAAATATAATTTTTCCAAGCGGGCCAGAGTTGGAGCTAATCTTTTTAAATTTTTTAAATTTTTTTTATCGCTTGAGGGCTTGTATTTCTAATTTGTATTTTTATGGGCTGGAATGACCCACAAGTTGTAAAATACATTGAACCTGGTCAAAGTATGCAATTTCCAACACACATCCAACTCGTGTACAACTATCCAGCATAGATACATTGAACTTGGTCAAAGCAAACCCTAGCCAAAACCCTAGCCCAACCCTATAAATACCCCATCAATTCACACAAATTAGAGGAGGCAAGAGAAGAAAAGCAAAAGTAGCAAGAGAGAAGGGAGAGGAAGAGGCAAAGATTGGAGAGATTGGAAATTCTAAAGGAGGATAGAACTTGCAATCCTTGGGCGCTCGGCACATCCAATTTTTTTCTTCCAAGTTCTTCTCACATCATCGCATCATCATGTCATATTTTTCTGGGGCTAGGCGTTTGACTTGCCATTCATACTTGTGGAACTATGCTTTGACCGGTGCACATTTTTTTTAAAATAATATAATACAGTTTCATTATTGCCTCCCATTCACATTGTTTAAGTTCTGTTTATGCTTTACAAATATAACTTTGTTTATGCTTTATTCATAATTCAATACGCTTTATTTACATTTTGTATTGTTGTCTACATTCCATTTACATCCTGTTTACGATAACCCCAGCACTAGCCGTAGCTTACGCTCAGGGAAGTCCTTGGTTGACTTGCGTGCAAACCATCCAAGGCATTCTGCCTTCATTTATTTTTCCAGCTTACCCTCGGGCGAAGGCAGGGTTAGCTGTGGTTGCCCAACGATCTCTCAGTGTTTGTTTTCTTTCAAGCCTTACACCGACGATTTAGGACAGTACAATATCCGCACCATGTTAGCTTGTTGAGATAATATGAAGAGCTAAAAATTAGCTCTACCATGTCAATCACCTACAATGTTTGCTTGTAGAATCAACTCATAAGGGGGAAATTTCAACTCTAGAAAATAGATCTACCACGTCAACATTGTGTCATGTCAACTCGTAAAGACAATACATAAATTTAAAATTTGTTTCTATAAAAAAAATATTTACCACATCAACTTAATGCAATGTCAACTTGTATAGGAGCCTTATAAAATTGAAAAATGGCTCTACAAAATAGATCCTCCACATTGGCAGTACCACGTCATCAAGTACATAAAGCTTGAACTTCAACTTTTTCTCTACCATGTCAATTTTTCCACCTTAGCATCATGCCACATTAGCTTGTAGAGTTAATTAGTAAAGCCAAATTTTCACTCCATGAAGTAGTTCTAGCACATCAGCACTATGTCACATCAACTTGTAGAGCTAGGTCAAAAAGCTGAAAAGTGGCTATACAAAAGAGCTCTACCATGTCAACATCCTACTGTTATTAGTTCATGGAGCTAACCTAAAGCCAAAATTCTACCTATAAAAAACTCACAAATAACTTTTCCATATTAGAGCCCATTCCAAGCTTGCAAATCTACACTTCATGCTAATATGTTTTTTTTCTAATCTAGCTCAGCAAGGTAGGATGTAGCGTACAAAAGGAAATACTAGCTCTGCAAAGAGGCTTCATAATTGTTATACCACATTAGCTTCTCCACATCAAAGATACTACTTATTTCTTTGTCAATTGATTTAGTTAGGAATTCTATTGGAAACATCAAAGTGGCTCCCATGTTATCTTGAACTTTTTGCAGGCTCTCAGATGTGCTTGAGGTGACTATAAAAAGCCCATAGCAAGTTTGCATCAAAGTGAAAAGCACATCTAGTAGCATATACTAAAAATGCTAGGAGTGATTTCCTATACAATTGCATTCTAATTTCATACTTGATTTATCTAATTTACCTTTTTCCTATGAATTATTTCTATTTTTCTTGCTTTATCTTAGTTGCTTAGCTACTTGTGAAGATTGTATTGTGCTTAGCATTTTCTTCATGGAATTGTTTAAATTGCTTTAACAACTCCAATTTTAGCAATTGGTGGTGTTTATTAATTAGTTTTAAAGTAGCTTTAGTTTCTTTTCAAGGCATCTATTCATGTCAATAGTAGCCTTATTTCTAATTTCTTATATAAGCCAAAGGGTTTAAAATTTTTTGGTATTGTTGACTAAGTTGAAGAGATTTATTTTCAAAGTGTTCACTCATGTCAATAGTAACTCATTTCAATGTTTAGGATGGTATATAATTTTTTTTCTTAGATTATCAGTCTTTATTAAATTTTTCTTTATTCCTAGTATTCTTGTGGAATTTTCTTCCTAGGAAAGATTTGTAATAGATTTTATGGAATTATTCTTCAACATTAGATAAAATACTAGTTTATGTAGCAACATATAATTTGGACTACATAGGCTCAATAGTTTCCATATAGTAAGAAATTTTTATTCACTTATAGAATGAACTAAAGATGGCTAAATATTTTGATTAAAGTACTTTTATCTATTTAGTGCTTGGTATGAAATATTGTGAAATTTGTACTTGAAAATAGCTCAAAATACATAGGTTTCTCTCTAACCACTGAGTTTATTTGGAGGTATCTTGGCCTTGGTATTTCCATAGACCAACAAACACTTAAACTCAAGTTTTAAAAAAACATCTCATCCTTGTGATTTTCATCATGGAAAAGAGGTCAACGTTGGTGGTCCAAAAGTGTTCTCCAACACATAGCTAATTCCTCTTATCTCAACCTTATCTTTTTTAACCAAATTCATGATACCTCAATTAAATCCTTGAGTATGATAAGCATTAATCTATCTCCTAACCTATATTCTCGTTCTCATATTTATTGAAAAGAGATTAGTAGTATATGAATTAATTATGTTTTTATAGTACAAAGATATATATATTGTTAATCTAGTGTAGGAACACCTCTTATGATCCCCTTTATTCATTTACTACATTTATGTTTGCAAGTTTTAGGCTTAAAGAAGATGTCTTGGTTGAGGCTTGGGATTGACAAGATATGTATGAAGGTGAGAGGGAACATCTTACTATTTTGGCAAATGTCTTAAACAATATGTCTTGGTCTAGAAAAGGATGTCTAAAAGGAGAGATCTCCCCAAGCCAAGAGATGTCTTGGACAAGAGATCTTCCTTGAGCATAAGATGTCTTGGGCAAGGCATCTTTTCAATTATGGAGACATCTTGAGCCTCAAAGAAGATGTCTCCTAGTGATGAAAGACATCTTCCTTGAGAGCTAGGCTAATATAGAATATTACTTTGAAAGGTCAAAGATGACCTATATGGGTTTGGAAACTTCCAAAATCACCTATGTCAATTCAAGAAATAGCCATAGTAAGTTGGAAAAGGATGGAAATAGCTAGAAAGAAGGTGGGAAGACTTTTGAAACATTTGAAGAGCCTTAATTTGAGTTGAGAAAATATTTCTAGGTTTCATGTCTCCTTGTTATCCATAAATATTAATGTAATTTACCATTATTAGTACCATGAGTGAGAAGAGAATTCTTAAGAGTACAGAACTAATCAAGAGAGGAGTAAGAGCACATTAAATGAGTGTAATTATTGATTACAACTCCATGGTTAACTTTTGGTGTGTTAGTCTATGTGTTTTATTCTCTTATGTCTTTCTTATGAATCAAGATCTTAGTCTCAAGTTATAGGAAAGATTCTTTAGTAGTTGTTTCTTCCATTGAGAATAACGATTGTATAGTTGTAGAGCCTCATGTTCTTTAATATCATTTGAGTGTAAAAGGTTTTTAATGTTGTGGGTTTTGAGAACCTTTTTGTAATCTTCTAAGTGAATTAATGGAAGATAGCTAGTTTTCGTATTTTCTATAAAATGTTTTATCTTTATATAATATTTGGATTTAGTATTTGAAGGTGATTAATTACTGGAGTGAACTAGCTCCATAATCTCTAGCTTTATGTTCCAAATTTATAGACTTAAAAAAGTAACCTTGAAAAGCATTTGTAAATGATTTGGGATCATACTTTGTTGTTGAACTTCTAGGTGTAGGTAAAATTATTTTACCTATGCATAGAGCTAAAAATATTTTTGGTGTATGTTACAGCTATACATTTATGATTGAAGAATATACCTTTTTTGATGATCATTTAATGGATGGACTATATTTGTAACTAAGATGTCTCTTATCATTTCTTACTTTCCCATTGCCAATGATCTTCTTCAACTACTTTGAGCTTGATGTAAAATTGTTAAACCATTCAATTATAACTTGTGTATTCTTACCCTTTGACTCTTGATTTAATGTCAAAATTTTTTATAGGTTTTTCTTGATCATCCAAGTCTTTTTTCTTTTTGTAATCCTACAACTCTTGATCCTCTTTCTTTAGAGCCTTGTTAAGCTTATTATTTAGATTGACTACCATCTCCTATTATTCTAAGAGTCCTTCCATGTCAAAACCATCAAATTCCTCATACTTCATTTTAACTTTGTCAATTAACTTAGTTTCTACTTCATCGTCATTCTTTTTTGTACCTATATTTCTAGAAGTGTTTTGAAGCTCTACAATTTTTATTGAAGTTAAGTTCATAGACTCTTTATAGAGGAGACTTGTGACTTGAATATGTCAAGAAGAGTTGGTATAATATTTTCCAAATAGTTTCTTTTGACTATTTCCCTATCAACATAGCCATTTATAATATATTCTCATCTATTAATGTAAAGAAAGAACTAATATTTTCATTTTATTCTATCTTCAGATGATTTAGTCTTGCTCTTAAGACCATTAATTTTGACCTATTTATGTTATCATCTCTTTTATATATTAACTCTAAGTGATCCAATATTTCTTTCATTGTCTTCAAGTGTATGATTTTGAGAATAATACTTAATTTGGCTTACAAATTAAGAAATTTCTTACTCAAGTCACATCATCAATGTTATTGGAACCTTTGATGAAAACCTTCCAAATATCATCTCCTTGTGTTGAAAATAAACTTCAATTCAAGACTTATATATAAATAAAATAAAATCAGCAAATCATGGACCTCTATTTGCTGAAAAACCAAGATCTTGAGCCATATCTAGGAAATAAGCTTACAACATAGACTCTTAAGTCTATGTGCGTTGACCATATCTCACACTAGAGACAAACAATGTACGAAGCTATAAAAAAATATAAATGTAGAGAGCTTTTACAAAGAAGAGAGTGGAGAAGAAAAGAAATATATTCTATAGCTAGAATAGAGTTTTGAACTAGAATTATAGTCCAAAATCTAGGCAACAAATTATTACACAAAAAGAGCTAACAATTTTCATTTTACAGATAGAGCTCTTCATAGTTGTTTCCAAGTCATTGTAGATCCATTAAAGAGTTATGGCCACTGATGGAGCTATATTCATTTCATATTTAATCTTCATTACCATTTCAAGGTTTTAAGCTAAAAGGAAGCATTAAAGCTTAGCTAAGGATAAAGCAATCTATTATTTCAATCTATGCGCTAACAACTCTATGTTTTGTGCATTCTACTTGATTTTGAGTTAGTTAGATATTGCTAGCTTCCTCGCATGCTTTTGTTAATCACATTTAAAAGCATCTACCATCTCACAACAATATAGGGGGGTTTTGGAGCATAAAATAATTGAAACATAGATACACCCTAAGATATATAGAACTTTATAACTCAGTGCTACCTAGTAGAATTGAACTTGTAACTTGGGGTTACTAGGCCAAGGCTCGTACCACTAGGCTAACACCTCATTGTTAACTCATAGCAGTATAGGCTCATAATGTTTCCTTTATATCTTTGTTCATTACATGTTCTTTCATAAATATAAGATTTTTATTTTTATTCACATGGCCCATTGATCCTACAACCTCAACAAAGTTAGTAAAGCCTTTCGTTCTTCTTCATAAAAATAAAAAACCTTTAAAATAATCACATCAAGCTTTACCATGAGAGATTTTATTTAAGCCATAAGCTTTATCTCAAAATATAAACTTTTACATTTACATTATAGTAAAGGTTATATGGAGCTTTCCTTTTAACCCTAAGCCTTTTCATTTATGACTAAGAGCTTTACCATAAACTTATACCTGAGCCCTATAAGAATGAGCTCTTTTTAAGTATTGTGGCCCTACTAATAAAAACCTTATTAAAGATTTCAAAATAAATATTTTTCTCTCTTGTTTTGTGACTATAAATTTTTGATAACTTTCCCATAGCTGAAAGAATATTTTATACAACTCTTTTAATTTGCCAAATTTAGAAAACTTCAGGAGCTTTTATTATTTTTCATGGCCCACTTTATAGCTGAAAGTTGAGCTTTATAACTTTCTATCAATTGTCTCAAGAATTTTTTATTGTGCCTTAATTTCTATGCATTTCCATTATGCTAGCTCATGCATATGCAATAACCATCATTAACTATGGTTACATGTCCCTGGATCCTACACTAATCAACCAACGAGTCTTGGCCTATTGCTTGATAAAGGTGAGACTCAAGAATACCTATTTAAATAAAATTAAAAATGATGTTGATCTCATCTCATATTAACATATAAAATCTATGATGTATGCATGATACAATCTATCATGCATAGGTGTTAAGGCATGATAATGAGGAGGAGCTCCCATGGATTCCATAATCCAAGCTCTCTCAATGTGACAACAACAATAGATTTGAATAAGAAAAGAAAATAAAAGCTTTATTCTTACCCAAATGAAGAAATTATAGCTAGAAGGAAGCATAAACTCCCAAGGATAAATAAGAGATTCAATCCAACTCTCACACACTCAATCAAAGAAAACACACTCTCACATGGATGATGATCAAGGAACCTTGCCAAGACTCTATCTCTTCCTACTCTTCTTTCACTCCCTACACTCTCTTTTTAGGCTTTCTTTCTTTCTCTCTTCCAACTCTCTTTAGACTCTCTTTATTTCTTCAAACTCTCTTAAAACTCTCTTGATCAAATTGAAGGCCCAAGAGGTCTATTTATACATTTTCCCCCTTATCTCTTCATCTTCACTTCAATTTATCATTCAATTTAATTTTCATTAAAATCCAAAGGAGTTGTCTACAAGAAAAAGGATACATCTCTCCCAAGTGCAGAGGTCATAGAGTAAACATCTTGGTGGAGACATCTTGTAGTAGATGTCTTGGTAGAGACATCTCACTTGTAGATGGGATATCTCCTTTGCAGATGAGATGTCTCCTTTGCAAGGCCAAAATACAAAGATGATTGTTTCAAGACATAGAATCTCCAAATGCCTTCAAACAAGTCCCCATAGATCCCAAAACACCCTAAATTCATTGAAATAGTTCCAAGATACTTCCAAAGATGTCAAAATACCTTGAAATCATCATCAACAAAACAACACTAAAATACAAACACAACAACACACAAACATTTGTGCATAAACATATTGGATTTTAAACATGGGCTAGGTGATGTCCTCATCATCTCTCCCACCCTTCAGAATTTAAACTTGCCCTCAAGTTGGCTATACACTTGGGATAGCATTAAGCTTCCACAAATCCAAATATTTCTCATGGATCCAAATGGCATTTTCAAACCCTTCATCATTCCAATGCACTAAGTACTCATGCACGTTTTTGCCTCTTTGCTCCTAGCCTTCCTTGCTTTTAGCACAATTGCTTCCCTTAGTGGCTTGGCTGAGTTTGAGTCTTCAAGGGCATCATTGAGGATCTTAAGACTATCCCTCAAGTCTAATGCAATCACATTTCCATGGTATGGGCTCAAATCTAAATGATTAAAAATACAAGAAATAGGCAAATCATTAGTGATGAGCATTAAAGTGTCACATCAATAGGTCCCTATTAACATAGCCTTGTTGATGGGGCCCTGTTTATGTGGTGTTGCCCCATCAATGGGGCCATGTCAACATAGAATTTACTACATCTATGAGGCTCCGTTGATGTAGCCCTATAATAAAAAATATAAATAAAATCTCATAGCTGTGTTTATGGGGATGAATTCATAGTTATAGTAGAGCTATTGTAGATTTTCCATTTGAAGGTTAGAATATTTCTTTGAGTGCCCGCAGTAGGAGTCAGAAAGTGTATGGATCTTTATTCAAGCACTATTGTACCTAAACCATACTAATGTGTATGGTAATAAAGACAAGCCTTTTGATTAAACCTTACAACACTTAGAATAGATTAATGATTTATTTATGCATTCATTGTTTTCATTAAATATGGAATTAATTAAGCTATATTAGACCTTAGTAATTAGTTAATTAATTAAGCTAAATATATTAAACACATAAGTACAAACACTTTGAGTATAAATACATATTCTCTTGGTAATCCTAGCAACATTATTTCTTGGTACATCTAGTAGTGTGGCACTTGGTAATCAAACAATGGATACATGGGTTCAGGACTTGTACAAAAAGTGGGACTAGATGCTTATGTTAGGAATAGTTAGAGATTATTTAGTTAAATTAAATTATTTAGTAAATTACTTTATCTCTCTACTTTAAGTACCAAAGAACATAAAAAATAAAATAATAAAAATCATATGCCTTAATTACACTTAACCATACCCTTATGCATCACAAGTGTAATTGGGAAGACAACGAATGACCATTAGGACAAGGTTCACTTCCTAGAAGACTAGTGTACTGAAAACTATAAAGCCCACAGAATTCAGCTAGATTGCACATGCATGCTTCATAATTCATATGGTTGAGCATAGGGATACCTTCAACCTCTCATCATTAGTGCCATTTCCAAGGACTCTTTTTGTTGAAATGTGCACTATCTAGGATTAGTGAACATTATTAACAATTTTGGATGAACCCTAAGGTCAACATCATTCTTAAATAACATAATCACAAAAGCACACTAATATTCTATTTGTTTTTGTTTTCCAAAATGTCTTCTTCTCATAGGCATGACAATGTTAAACTATTGGTCCCACAAGAATGAAAAGTGGTATATACTCATCCAAATGAGTATGTGCTTGACTTCACCTTCATCCTACATTAGGATGAGCAACTATGATGGCATGACATGGAAGGTAATATTGTAATGTCTCCCGATTGATCTATGCCCATGATGTTGCTCAAAAATCTTAAGAAGTTAGGCATACATGATCTTCAAGAGGAGTATGTTGTGCATGACTATAATTACTGAGACTACTATCTCACTAAAACACAATGCAAGTCAGATTGACACTAGGAGAAGCATCATGAGTTTGGGGATGGAAAACACTTCAATAATCCTTTGTTCCTACTAAATTAAGATGATAATGAGAAACCTACCTTAGTGGGATCTCAACATAAAAATTTTCCACTCCTTGTTACTAGTGATGAGGGTGTTGCCTTGAATCTATGGTCCATACTTCACAATCCAGATTCAGGAAAAGATGGAGGCAAGGAAGGGGCTTGGACAAGCATTAGGATGATAAGAAAACTGACAAATGTGAACATGATAAACAAAGAGAAATTAGTAGATATCATAATGGAGTTAGTCCTTCTCCCTCTTTTCCCTCTTCATCTACATCTTCATCTTCTTCCTCTTCTAGTTCTAAAAAACATTGCAAAAAGAATAATTATGATGGAGGTGAACAATGGGACAATAATCCTAATTGCTAAGCCCATAATGAACGAAGGGGTAATAGAGGACATCATTGGTGGCAATGCAATAATGATGATGATGAGCCCTTATTGGCATCTCAAAGCATGCTTAATATTATAGAGGTTGTAAAGATTCCAACCAAGCATGTGAGAGATAGTCTAATCAAGTGACTTGATATGAATAATATTCCCGGATTTGAAGGGGGATATAACTTTTATCCACATACACATATACAAGCTTTTCATGATGCCTGTGCCTTATAGAACATTGAAAATGATTGGAAAAAACTAAAGTTCCTTCCCAAGACACTCATCAAGGAAGCAAAAAGCTAGTACTAGTTACAATGCTTAAGCTATTTAATGATAAATACCATACATACTCCAGAGTGTCTAATCTAAGAAGGAAAATCCAAGGCTAGGAATAGAAAACACATGAACCCTTGTCTACTAGCATGGGTAGATATTATTCTCTCATATACCAATTCCCTAGCCATGATTATTCTTAGAGGGAACAACTTTGCCATGTCATAGATGGGCTCAGAGTAGAACTTAGAAGAACTCTTGGGGTTTGTGCCTAAGGGAGACTATTTAAACTAATAGCTCATCAAATCCAAAGGCTAATAGATCAGGTAGCAAAAGAAGAAGGTTAGTTTTAGAAAAGGAAAAGTGTAGAAGGATATAATAGAGATCCTTCCATAAGGAAAAGGGAGGTCTAATTCTGTGATGAGGAGGAATCACCACTCGATGAGGTGGTAAATATGAAAACCTTGCCCATCCAAAAATATATTTCTGACATTTCAAAAAAGGTTGATAAACTATGGAACTCTTTGAATGAGAAGTTCTAAACTACTATGAATATTGTTGAGAAATCCAAAGAGAAAAATAGTAATCGTAACCACAAGAGGTAGAAAGAAGTTCAACATGCCTATGAAAGAGGTAAGGGAAAAGCTACTACAGTAGACAAAGTTGTGGAGATAAAATTTGATGATGATATTGGATGTGACATTTGTCAATATGACCATTGTAAGGAATGTTTCCCTATAATGTCACAGTTGCAAGAGTCTGGGATGTATGTGCTAAATCCTCAACTAGCAAGGAATCAAGCACCCAAATGATTGCCCTATCCACAAGACAATACAAGGCAATTCCACTAGCATTAACAAGCTTACTATCCAAGTGGAGCTCCACCATAATCATATGAGAAATACCAATAGTGGCAGCAACCACAGTCATGGGGGATACCACTGCCAAGACAATAGTACCCTTACAGGCAACCAAATCCATACTAGTGCTATGTTTAGCAACCTGTTTCTATACAAAGTTCTACTAGCCACACCTCATTCCAACATCACTATTACCCTTCATAGAACCATCAAACTCATTCACCATCTACTTTATGGAAACACCCATATCCATAACATCCTCTGCATCCATCTACATAAATCCCTCCATCCTCAACCTAGTTACCTCCTACTCCATCCATACATGGTAAAATTCTCTCACAAATGCAGCAATGAAATGCCATGAGGATTGTACATTTACAACCAGCCTTCCAACCGAGTGGTTTGGATAATTGATCTAGGAAATGACCATTTTTCTAACCCAATAGTCCTCCCAAACCCTCACAACCTAATGCAATTGGTTGACCTACATCTCCAACACCCTCGCCCTTTGCATCAAAGACATTCAAGAGCCCTTTAAATCAAATGCCACCTCAGATCTATAGTATGATGTTAACTAATGTTGTTTCTGATTAAATCAAGGCTAGAAACCTTCCCATGAAAAGCTCTAACCTATGAAGTCCTCTTATTTACTTACAAATCACTAGACATAAGCCATGCAAGGCTCTTCTTGATTCTAGTTCTAGTGTCAATCTTATCTCCCATGACATGTACAAATCCTAGAACCTATCACCTCTCAAAAAGAACAACATCCATTTGGAATTGGTGGATTAGTCAATCACTATCCATTTGGGATTAGTTGAGGAAATTGTAACTACAATTTGTGGGTGGTCCTATCCTATTGATTTTTGGTGATCAAGGTAGAAAACTGCAAAGGTGACTTCCCCATCATTATGAAATGATGCATGAATGGGCATTATGAACCTTTCTTTGGAAATCTCCAAGAAAAACAAATTTGGATGCCTAGAAAAGAACCATGTTCCATACATTGCATACAATGATAATAGGTGCAATTGCATGTAGAAAATCTAGTCCATTAAAAGTAAATTTATTAAATCATGCAATTAGTGTGCACATGAAACCAATATTCAAAGATGTCTATACACAACAATCACAAAACAAGAGGACACCTAGTAGGTAACAACTAACTCTGATAGCAACACACTATGCATGGAGCCTTTTGAGAGCCTAACATGTGCCTATGTCGAGGACATGGATGAACTTGAGTAAGTTCATCACCAACTCTCTGATGATAAAGCTAATGATACCTATTGGAAAGAGTTGGTTATCCTTGATAATTTCAAGATAGAACCCCTAGACTAAAAGCTCTACCAATTAGCATGAAGTATGCATTTTTAAATAATGGCAAGCTGGTTATATCAATGCAAATCTTGCTACCAAACAAAAAGACAAGTTGTTGAGGGTGGTCAAAAAATGGTTAATAGCCTTTACTTGGTCATATCTTGAACTGACTAGAATTGATCTAAGGATATGTTAGCATCATATCTACACGGATCTAGCCATGAAGCTAAGAAGGTAGCCACAGAGGCAGCTGAATCCCAAGTTGAAGCAGATCATCAAAGAGAAAGTAGAACAACTCCTCAAGGTGGGGTTCATCTATCCAATCATAGATAGTGAGTGGATTAGCCCACTTGTAATTGTGATAGGAAAAGGTGGCAAGTGGTGGGTCTGCATCAACTTTAAGCTGTTGAATATGGAAACATTTAAAGATCATTTTCCATTACCATTTGTGGACCAAGTGTTGGACACCATTTCTAGGTATTGCTATTATAGCTTCTTGGATGGTATAATGGCTATAACAAAATCCAAATTGCACCTGAAGATTAGGCCAAAACAAAAGTCATAATTCCTTGGGGAACTTTTTCATATTGCAAGATGTCATTCAATCTATGCAATGCCCCTACAACATTTTAATGTCTAGTCCTTAGTATTTTTTAACAACATATTGTTAGTGGAGTGAAAGTATTCATGGATGACTTTTCTACCTATGGAGCTACATTTGAGCATGCCCTAGATTTCCTTAAGAAGGTATTAAAAAGATGTGTGAAAACAAACCCTAGGCTCAATTGGTAGAAAATCCATTTAATGGTCCAAGATGGCATAGTACTGGGGAACTAAATTTCACAAGTAGGGATTGAGGTAAACAAAGAAAAGATAAGGATAATCCAAGGAACCACACATCAGCCAAAGATAGTAAAAAATGTCTTATCAATATTTGGATACACTAGCTACTATCGATAGTTTATTAAGAATTTCTCTAAGAGTACAAAGTTGTTGGTTGGCTTACAAATAAAGATGTTGTATCCATCTCGACCAAAGAGTGCAAACATGCATTTCAAATACTAAAGGAAAAACTCATAGAAACTCCAATTCTATGGGAACTAGACTGGTTCATACCATTTCATATAATGACAGATGCATCTAATTATACCTTGGGAGTCATGATTACATAGTTGGATGATAAGAAACATCCATATTAGATTCACTACATAAGTCAAAGAATTATGGATGCATAATTGAATTACACCACAATTGAGAAAGAACAAATGGTAGTGGTGTATGCTCTTAAAAACTTTAGGCACACAGATCATAGGGCCATCTACTTCCTAATGAATAAAGTGTTTGTGCACACAGATCATAGGGCCATCTACTTCCTAATGAATAAGCCAATAGTGAGCCCTTGTATCATACAGTGGCTTGTGATCTTGTAGAAATTCAATCTCACAATGGTAGATTGGAAAGGAACTGAGAATGTGGTCACTAACCATCTCTCTCAGTTAAGATGGGATAATAAAGAAGAGGTGAGTCTACTCTTTGATCAATTTTTAGATGAACTCCTATTTATAGGATCAATAAATGACCAAGTTCCCACTAAATCAAAATGGTATGATGGCATCCTCACTTATCTTCTCACTCAGTAGATGCCACAAGATCTGTACTATAGGAAGAAACAATAGTTTTTTTATTGGGCTAAGTACTTCATAGAAATCAATGGATACCTTTACAAGGTGTGTGTTGATGGGCTAGTTCATTGGTGTATCCCTGATGAGGATCAATTGCATGTTCTCCAAGATTCTTACAAAGACCCTTGCAAATGCCACTATGCAAGGAGATGCACAACCATAAAAATCCTAATGGTAGGATACTATTGGTCCATAATCTTTGGGGATTCCCACTAATTTATCTGATCTTGTGAGCATTGTCAACAAGATGGTGGGATAACCACTCGAATGGAGGATCCTCCATAGTGGACTCAACCAATAGAGCCTTTTGACATATGGGGCATTGACTTCATGGGTTCCATCACATCCATGTCTAATGGAAAGGTGTACATCATCATAGTAGTTGACTACTGTACCAAATGGGTAGAAGTAGTAGCTGTCACTAACTGTACATCATCCACTAATACTCGATTTGTATAAAAAAATTTTGTAAATAGGTTTGGGGTGCCATGTGCACTAATTTCTGATAATGGAACTCATTTTAAAGGTGTCACTTTTCAAAAGCTAATGCAATTCTTGGNTACTACTCAACATGGAAACTCCTTATTGGCTACTCTCCCTATGAGTTAGTGTATGGGAAACTCCCAATGCTCCTAATTTAATCCAAGCTTTGTACACTCTTAACAACCTATGATCTAAATCTTGACCTAAGTCTAGCATAAAAAGAAAGCCTAATCAATCTTAATGTGCTAGATAAGAACCGATTAGTGACCCATTTTTAAATGAAGTGCATAAGGCATTTAGCAAACAATGACAAGACCTGAGAATCTAAAAATTAGAATTTAAACCTAGAGATAAGGTTCTCTACTAGAACCCCACACATGTACCCTAGAAAACAAAGTTCCAAACATTGTGGAAGGGACCTTATATAATTGATCAAACCTTTCTTTCTAGGGTCATGACCATATACAAACCTAAGATCCCAAATAAAAAGTAGTTGTTTAACATCCAACAAGTAAAGCCTTTCCATGAGCCCAACCAAGCTAATGTAACAAATACCTCAACAGATGGACAACCATGCTCAATTTTTTGGATCTCCTCCTTCCAACTCAATCATGGGGGAGATGGCCATCCATGCTAATCATATGGCTCCTTAGTGTTTCTATTTTTTATATTTTTCACATTTTTTATTTTACAAATTATTTATTTTACACTTTTTTGATTTTCAAAATTTTTCCTATTTTTACACCATTGTTAGTATGTTTGAATCTTTCTTGAATATTTTACACTTTCTTATACATTTTACTTTGCTTTGTTTAAGTGTGATTTTCAAATTTTTTCTAATAAATGTGATTTGTGCCAATAGAACACAATAGTGTTGTAGCTACTACTAATGGTGGTTGGTGCTTAATGTTTTGTTTGATAATGTCTAGTTTCTATTTTTGAATTTTTGTACCAATGGATAAGTCATGGTTTCTTTTTCATGAAATAGGTAGTGAGTCTATAAAATCCACCCATTCACAAACTCTATGTTTTTTCTTGTTTTGGAAGTTTGAGATGCCTTTCATTAAATAAACTTTTAATAAATTGGTAACCTTGGCAGTTTTCAAAATTGGAAAGGATTCAAAGGTTTGTATAGGGTGTGACTTCAAAGCGACTCAATACTCTTTGTACTCTTCTACTTACTTGGATGCTTGAGTGTTTTCAAAGACTTCTCATCATTCCATATTAACCAATAATAGGAAGTTACATAAATTCTTTTCATGGTGTGGTTCCCTTCCAAAAGCAAAAAAAAACATGATGCAAATTTAAAGCACATCCCTTAAACAAATAAACAAGCTACAAGCAATGATTATGGGACTAGAAAGAAATTTTACCCATGCTTGAAGGTCCCCTCTAACCAAGGCCCTCTCTCACTTCCTCCTTATCTTTTTCTCTATTTATAAAATGGTGGTTGTTCTGTGGGAGCACTTTTGTGTCTCAAGGAGGTGGATCAGTCTTGGAGTGGTGATGCAAAGTCACTGAAAGAGGTTGGTTTTGGTCTAGACTAAGGATGCACCTTCTTAGGTCATTTTAAACACAAAATCCATAAGGGATGTTTTTATGACCTTAATTCACAATTCCATTCCACCTTCTCCATCATCCATCTTTGCTATCTGTAACTAAGCTCACTACTAGTGTCCATGTTCTTGATTCGATGTCTTGGTCTAATGTACTTGAATTCTTAGGTAGAATCTTCTAGGTTTTAGTCCTTAACTCCATTAACCATTAATCACCTATGGGGCCCATGGACTCCTTAGGTTAAGGTTATGCAAGGGAAAATAAGACATGTGCTTGCTATGAGAGGGATCCACTTACATATCCCTTGGTTGGGTTCATTAAGCACCTTATCCTTAGGCATTCTTGTAATCAAAACCTTTTGTACATCAATCTTCTACATCAAACCATGTGCTCCTTTATATATTTTGTTTAATAAACACATTTTCTATCAATTTTTCAATTTTTTAGCTTTTAAAGATCCTCTTCAATAACTTCCTCATATTCTTGACTTTTTTAGGACTCTATGAACCTTAATTCATTGAAAATTTCCTTGTATTTTTTCAAATATTCAAATTTCAAAATTTTCCCTATGGGCTCTATATATGAGCCCTATTGACAAAGTAGACCTGTATATGAGGCCTTGTCAATGTAGTTGAAAAATAGTATATATATACGCAACCTCACTTGGAAATTTTTACATTTTCTCATAAACACCAACAGATATTTTTAAATTTTTAGACCCCAAACCTTCTAGATTCCATAACTTCCTAACCATGTATCCAAATCACTCCATTCTTTGACCCTACAGCTACTATAGGTAAGCTCTTCATCATTGGGGCCACACATGTGCCATTTTTGACATAAACATTTTTACCATTTTTCTAACTTTCAC
This sequence comes from Gnetum montanum, assembly GCA_015680685.1. Lineage (NCBI taxonomy): Eukaryota > Viridiplantae > Streptophyta > Gnetopsida > Gnetales > Gnetaceae > Gnetum > Gnetum montanum. The sequence goes on along the minus strand of MNCI01012414.1, from coordinate 87,858 downwards.
AAAGGTTTAACTAAGAAATCAACTATTAAACATCAAATTATAAGAATTTAGCCTTTCCAACAAGCTTCGATGACATTTACAATTAATAATTAATAAAATATTTAATCTGCCATGGTCCAACCTTAGCTAAAGTGTAACTAACTAATGAGACAAGGTATTCAAAACTCTAGAGTCACACATTATATCTACTAATCCATGGATATTTTGTGATAGCAAAGAGCACCGAAAGGAAAGCACATGTAGGAAGTAAGACCATCTCAACCAAGGGAGAAACAACCTAGAAAGGGAAGAAGTTGAGAACAAGCTCAAGAAGTACCTTTTGCAACCCATGCCATAGGTCCTCTTAGGGAAGAGGCCAAGGTGGAATCTACTTGACAAATTCCAAAACTAGCAGTAGCAACAAAACACTCCCAGCGAGATGATGCACTAGCTCAACAAGAAAATCTTGAGGTGACCTTAATAGAAGCTTGCCTAAATTAAATAAATTCAAGAAGGACCAAAAAATAGTACTCCAAGAGTTAAAATTTTTTCCTTTCCTAGAGTAGGCACGAAAAGAAGTGCAAGACCAACTAAAGGTCTCTCCCATATAGCCAATCATCACTTCCACCAAGGAGTGGTACATTAGAGAGATATTTTTATTCTAGAACAATAGGTACGTCAATTCAACAATCAAAATCAAGGACATATCAATGTCCTAATTAGGGTAGGATATTGCTAAACTACTCAGGTTTCCAAAAATAGGGGCAAGTCTTGCTGAGATCCCAATGTAGGCAAATCCCAACATTAAGAAATAATGGATGTGATGATGCTATGGTGTCAATTGCAAGGATTTTGGAATACTCACAATGGAAAAAAGAATCCACTACAATATTGTGGCCTTCCACCTTAATCCCATGGTGAGGCCAAGAAAAATCACTACCTTTTCTGCCCAAATATGCACTACTCTGAGTGGGAGATTCCCTGTCAACCTTCCACAACTAATCTATCTAGAGATGGAGAAGTGGCTTAAAGAAAATGAACATGGAAGGAAGGCACTTNGAGATGGAGAAGTGGCTTAAAGAAAATGAACATGGAAGGAAGGCACTCCCCTTCCCATGTGTCATTAGAAAACTCTATTAGAGGGGATGAATAGTCCATTATACCAATGATGCTATCAAGCATGCTTCAGCTGCTAACTAGGTAGAGATGATGAAAGACAAAATGCCTATAACTACCATTCAAGAAGTAGAGGGACAACCACCACCTCCACCTACTACTCAAACATCTATGCTAGACATCACTACAACAACCTAATGGTTATGCAAATACTAAGAATGGCTATTGAGTGAATAAGAGCAATGAGTAGGCATGAGCGGTGGGGACCCATCCATGTACAGATTGACAATGAGTCACCTAAATGAGATGGCCTAAACAATCAGCCTAACTGATGGGCCTAAATAAGAGGTGGCACCCTTTGTTCTAGAGTAGTATGACTTAGAACATTAGCCAAACTCTTGCAATTTTATCATTCCAGAGTAAGAATAATTTCTGTGTGCCCACAATAGGAGTCATAGAGTGAACAGATCTTTATTTGAGCAATTTGTACCTAAGCACACAATTGTGTATAGCAATAAAGATGAACTTTATGATAAACCTTGCAGCATATAGACTAAGCTAATTAGTAATTAATTATTTTTGAATGTTTAATGCTTTCCTAGTTAATTAATTTCTCTCCCAACCTTCGATACTCTTAGTTAAGTACACTTAGTATGACCACTTTGAGCATGCATGTAGCGCTTAGTATCCTAGTAACGATTAGTGTTTGGTAATTCCAGCAGTGTTGCACTGGTTCAAGATGTGTACGAAAAGATGGAATGGATACTAGTGTTAGGAACATTTAGAACTTAGTTAATGAATAGTTAATGTAAGTTAGTCACTTAGTTATCTCTCCCTTTCTTTTATTATCATAAGATATAAAAAGTATAAAAGCTATAAAAATCATATACCTCAAGCTTACTTAACCATACAATCATGAAAATACAAGTAAGTTTGGGAAGATAATGATTGATTAACCCTAAGTGTTCCCATTAAGATGCGTAAGAACTTAGTCCTTGGAGTTCAACCAAATTGCACATGAGATGCTCGTATTCGTATGGTTGAGTATAGGGGTACCTCACCACTCATCATTGGTGCCGTTGCCAGGGACTTAGTTTTTTGTGCACTACGTAGAACATAGGAAATCATTCATATCATTGGGACGCTAGAACGAACCTTAGGGTTAATCAAAGAAGGAAAAAACAATAGTACATTCCACACCGAACAAGACAAGATGTCTTCTTCTTCGCATAAGAGCACTTCATCACCTAGGACTAACACAAGAGACAATCGGCGACATACTACATGTAACTAAGATTTTCCAATTCCTCAATAGTTTCCTGTGTTATATACTCATCATGATGAGTATGTACCTAATTTCACCTTTATTCTCCACCAAGATGAACAGCTGTGTTGGAGAGACTTCGAGGGTAACATAGTATTGCCTGTAGACCGATCAGTCCCCAACATGCTCCTTCGTGCTCTCACATGAATAGGCATGCTAATTTTATATGCAGAATACATTGCATGTGATCATGAAACAAGGGACTATCATCCCACAAAAGCAAAACATCAAAGGGACTTGCGATAGGAGAGATACCATACATCCTTGAAGGATAAATGGCCTCATAATGCTCTGCACGTCTTGAGCGAAATTGAGGGTGGTGAACCTATCTCAACAAGTTCCCCACAAAAAAATGTTCCTTCTCCTAATGATGGTTAGGAGGTGGTGTATCAGAACCTCCACTCCAATGTTCAAAACCCTGGTTCTGATACCCACAAACACGAAGTGTTCAACGAGGGAACACAAACACACGATAAGCGAAGATGTTTTAATCATGATCATGAGCAAGGCCAAGACCACCAAAGAGAAGGTAGAAAACATCATCATGAAGATGGTTCTCCTTCTTCTTCACCTTCATCATCACCTTCACCCTCTCCTTCAGTGTTCAAATATAGTCATAGGGAAACCAATCGTGAGGATAAAGGGAAATAGAGTGAAAAACATCGACGAGACAGTCGAGAATGAGGACGAGGGCACTCTAAGGAATCAAGGCATAGAAGAAGGGAGAGTAGGAAACTGTGTAGACACCATAGACACTATGAACGATATGATCATGAAGAACCCCTACCAGCAACTAGAAGCATGCTAGATATAATGGAGGCTATAAGAGTTCCAACAAGGCACCAAAAGGAAAGTAGGATCAAGAGGTTAGACATGAACAACATCCCATGATTTGAAGGGGGATACAACGTTGATCCTCAAAATCATTTACAAGAATTACACGATGCATGTGCCTTGCAAAACATAGAAAATGAATGGCAAAAACTGAAGTTGTTTCCAAGGACACTAGTGAAAGAAGTTGAAAGTTGGTGTCAGTCATTAGAACTGAAATCCATTCGAAGGTGGAGTACAATGTTACAACTGTTCAATGATAAGTAGCAAATGTACTCCCCAGTGTTTAACTTGTGAAAGAAAATCCAAGGATGGAAGCAAAGAAATCATGAACCTTTGGATGCTGCCATGGGCTGCTATTACGCACTATTACATCGTTGCCCTAGCCATGATTATTTGCAGCGGGATCAACTACGTCATCTTGTAGATGGACTTAGTCATGAAACAAGAAGAACCCTTGTAATGTATGCCCAATGAAGATTATCAGAGCTTAGGTCTCATAAAATTCATAGATTGCTGGAGCAAGTATCCAAAGAGGAAGGTGAGTTATGAAAGAGAGAAAGTGTGAAAGAGTACAACCAAGATCCTTCCCTCTAAAAAAGGGAAGTGAGATTTTTTGAGGAGGAAGAAAAGTCACCACTCGAAGAGATGGTGAATAGGAAAACCTTACCAATCCAAAAATTAATAATAGAAATGTTGAAAAAGGTAGACCAAATGTGGGACTCCCTAGATAGTAGGTTTGAAACTGTTCTTAACATTGTAGAGGAGTCTAGGGAGCAAAGTAGTGACCGTGACAAAAAGAAAAAGAGAGAAGTGGAAAATGCACGTAACAAGGGTAAGGGAAAAATGGCCATCATAGAAGAGGATGTGGATTTAGACATGGATAATGATGGTGGATGTGAGATATGCCAATACGACCATCCTAAGGGATGTTGCCCAATGATCTCACATCTACAAGATTTTGGGGTGTATGCACTCAACCCATGACTTAATAAATGGAAAGCACCCCAACGGTTACCTTACCCCCAAGGTAGCCCAAGGAAATTTCACCAACCTTCAACATATTATCCAAGTGGAACTCCACCACAACCCGTTAAGCAACATCAAGAGTGGAAATACCCATAGTCATGGGGGATGCCACCACCAAGGTAACAATACCCCTACCGACAACCGGACCCATATGGCTACTATGTGTAGCATCCAATCTCTCCTTGTGACTCTGTTAGTCACGTTACATCACAACATCACTACCAAGCTTGGGAGTATTATAAGACTCCTTATCCTAGGGGATATAACCCACAAACATACCATCCTCCAAATCCATTCACAACTTTCACACCAATAGCTCCATTACCACCCACTCCAGCAATGCAAGGGAAACTCCCTACTCAACCGCAACAACGCAATGCTACAAGGGCTATGAATCCTCAACCTGAAATTGGTTCTAACAACCTTATGAAGAAAAGACCTTTCATCAAAACCAATAGTCCAACCAAGCCCTCACAACCACAAGCGGTTGAACCTCTGAATTTCTATCTATCAAATAAGGCTTTAAAGTTCCCTTCAAACCAAACACCAAGCTTGACACATATGGTTATGTTAACACATGATGTTTCTAACTAGATTAAGGTTGGCCACCTTCCCAGGAAATTATTTGATCTTGGAAGCCCTCTAATCTATCTCCAAATTGTTGGGAATGAACAATGTAAAGCTCTTCTGGACTCAAGTTCTAGAGTCAACCTAATATCACAAGAGATGTACAAAGTCTGGAACCTACCTCCATTAAGGAAGAGCAATATTTGCCTAGAGATGGCCGACTAGTCCATCACTATTTCCTTGGGACTAGTGGAGGACATCGTTACCATTATGTGTGGGTGGTCATACCCAACTGATTTCCTAGTGATACAAATGAACAACAGTAAAGGGGACTTCCAAATAATAATGGGAATGACATGGCTAAGTACTATAGATGCACACTTGGGAATATGCAATCTTTTTCTAGAAATATCCAAGAAGAACACTTTTGGAAAGATCGAGAAGAAGAAGGTTCCATGCATTACATACAGTGATACAGGATGAAATTGCATGCAGAGATCATGGGTGGTACAAAGTTTAGCATTGCCTGCATGCAACCGGTGTGCACAAGACATCAATATAAAAAAGTGCTTGTATGCAGCAACCACATGATAAGAAGACACCTAGTAGTTGATGGTTGATCAAGAGACCAGCTCACTAACATGCATGGAACTAACTAAGGGAGTAACTAGTGCTTACATCGAAAGCATAGATACACTAAAGTAAGTTTACTGCCAACTTCCAACCCTTAACCTTGAAAACATCAACTAGGGAAAGTTGGAAATTCCTGAAAAATTTAAACAAGAGCCCCTAGATTTCAAACCATTGCCCACTAGTCTGTAATATATGCCCTTGAAAATGGAAAATTAGTAATCATCAACGTATGAATTTCTTCTAAACAAAAGGAAAGATTGCTGAAAGTACTAAACAAGTGGTCAAAAGCCTTTGCTTGGTCATATCCCAAATTAATTGGAATATATCCTAGGATATGCCAACATAGGATTTACACTGACCCCTCCTTGAAACCTCAAAAACAACCATAGAGATGATTGAACCCAGAATTGAAGCAAGTAGTGAAAGAAGAAATAGAACAACTTCTTAAGGCTAGGTTCATATATCCCATTGCTGATAGCAAATGGGTTAGCCCTCTAGTGATCATGCCTAAAAAGGGAGGAAAATGCAAGGTGTGCATAGATTTTAGGCTACTAAACATGGCAACATTTAAGGATCACTTTTCGCTGCCATTCATTGACCAAGTCTTAAACATCATAGTAGGGCATCGCTATTACAGTTTTTTGGATGGCTATAGTGGATACAACCAAATACGGATAACCCAGAAGACCAAGCCAAGATAAGGTTCACTAGTCCTTGGGGAATGTTTGCATATAAACAAATGTCGTTTGGCTTGTGCAATGCTCCTACCACATTTCAATGCCTAGTTCTAAGCATATTCCAATAGCAGATAGGGAACAAAGTAGAAGTGTTTATGGACGACTTCTCCACCTATGGAACAAGTTTTGATAAGCCTTGGACTGATTAGAGAAA